>CAHIKZ030001662.1:0-207500 GCA_903632075.3 Acanthosepion pharaonis | reverse complement strand
ACACAACATTCCTGTCTTACATACACACACACACACACACACACACACCAAGTGGCAACAGTATTTCATGGTTCAACACAATATTCTGGTCATCTACATACGATCTATCTCTGATATTGAGCACTTTTACCCATAAATAAAACATACCTATATATATATATGTGTGTGTGTGTGTGTGTGTGCGTGTGTAAAATGATGTTAGTGGGTTCCAAGTCCTCTTCTGACCATTATCCAGAAGATGGCTACCAAGCAAGCCACAGTTCATTTGCCCTCATCACAAGGATGAAGATGTTGACTGCAAAGGGTTGTTAACAAGGTGACTAAGGAGTCCCATCTAGCCTGGTCTTGTAATCAGACTGATCCTTCTCCTAGACAGACTGCCAAACATGGCTAACAAGCTCTGTATTCCAAGAGGTAGAGATCTAAGCATAACAAGGACATTCAACTCCCTGAGGTATTTGATATACCTACATAACTTTTATGGATCTTCTTATGGAGTTGCTACACTACACCCATCCACTGTTGCTCACAGAGCCATGCCTGAGATGTTAAGTGTGCATGAAGCTTCAAGATTGGGGTAAACTAGAAGATGATCTATTGTTTGTGGTTACCTGCATTGGCAGTTGGGATCAATGTCAGTGTCATATTTGTGAAGGTTGGCTCTACAACAACCAACAACTGTTCAGATGTGATTCAGACAGGGACCAAAAGGACCAGTCATTACTGGAGCCAGTGGGGAGGGATTCTGTAAGGCTGAGATAGAACCTGTGTCCCACGTTGTTAAGGTGGCTGCACCACAGGGACAAATGCTGGCTAGGAGTTCTGTTGTTCAGTGGTTCAATTGAATGTAGAAAGCTGTGTCTTGATTTGAGCCTCCTTGTTGTTGGCTCACAGCTGTAGAGTGGATGACGAGTGTCAATTTCTTGCTTCAAGTTGGGAGTGGACATTCCTTTTTATTAACTTGTCATGTTCTTAACTAGCCTCATCAGATCAAGACCAGAAACCCAGGCATCACTGGAACCAGGAGGGGAGAGATTTTGAAGGGCTGAGCTAGAACCTGTGTCACACGTTGTTAAGCTGGCTGCACCACAGGGACAGACACTGACTACTTCGGCTGAGTGTAAAAAAACTGTCTCTTGAGCTTTTTAGTCATTGGTTCACAGTCATGGAGTGGATGACGATGTTCAACTTCCTGCTTCAGCTACATTACTGACTTTATCTGCCACCTTTTATGGATGAGAATCATGGATTTAATGATGTGCAATGGATAGTGACTCAGAATGAGAAATCAGAGAACCGAGTTTCAATTCCAGTCAGGTTCATTACATTCACTTACATGCTCTTGGGAAAGGTATAAATTCATCTCTTCTCCCCCCAGTTATGGGTTAAATAACAGCAGTCTGATGCTCTAGGTTGGCAACCGGTCTAGGAGAAGAAGGAGTCTGAATTCAAAACTAACAATTGTATATAGTCCCTGACCCTCAGCAATGAAGATAGGAAGGAACATTATATATATATATATATATAATGAAATGGACAAAGTCCGACAATTATTTTAAGACATTTTTATGTTTAAACATTCTTTTTATAGATACAAATATTTAAGTAAATGCTCTGTTTATAATAAACAGTATTAAACAACATTTACCGGCCTGAATGTCTGAGAAATTTTCATAGAAAATATTCGTCCTCTGACAGGATTTGAACCTGTATCCTATACGGAACCGTCATTTAGGTTGACATGCCTTTACCGATTTGGCCACAGAGGAAGATTGAAGTTTAAATACAGTAAATTTGACCTTTCTAACTGAACGCCACCTCTTGGCCAAATCGGTATAGGCATTATCAAATTAAATGACACTTTTGTATATTATAATTTGAAATATAGTCACAGGATTAATATTTAAATGAAATCCTAATGAAAATTATTTTAACATTCAGGCCGGTAATGTTGTTTAAAACTTCATAAAATTATAAACAGAGTCATTTACTTTAATATTTGTATCTATAAAAAGAATGTAAGAAAAATGAAAATGTCTTTATATATATATATATATTGGAACATTAATCAAATGCATTGGTATATAATCCAAGTGGATCCTAGTAATATAAAATATTAAAACTGATCCACAAAAAGAGCTCAATGTATTTATCATTACAGAACAAATAATTAATAAATAAAATCCAAAATCACCACATATGGAGAATAGTTTATTTCAGCAGACAAAAATATCAGTCATCTATCTTATCAACCCTGGTGTGGACTGAGTTCATGTCAGAAATAGAAATTTAACTGTGAAAGCTAAAAAAAAAAAAAAAATGTTGAAAAACTAATACAGAATTTATCCATTTCAATGTCTCTGTCATAAGAAAGGCATGAGACATGTGTCTAATATATTGTTACTTTACATTTAGCACTCTTTTTGTTACACTATAGAGTATTTATATGGTATTTGTATATGATTGCTCCTATATCTACGTATATTTACCCAGTTGGTTATATATGCATATATACACATTACAGTTCAAAAGTTTGAGGAAATCCCTGGTAATTTTTTAAATTGGTCCCCAAAAATAATTGTTTTGTTCTTTAAATAAGAGAAAATTATTATACATGGTTAAAAAAAAGTGAGACATAATTTTTTCTTTTTTTTAGAAATTTTATTATGACAAAAAGAAAAAAATAATTTTATGATTAAAATTTTACCTTGTCAAAATATCCACCTTTAGTCTTAATTACTGCAGCACAAATTTTTGGCATATGTTGCAAAAGTTTCTCAAAGTATAAGTTTGATAATTGGTACCATTTTTTTTCAATGACTCTAAGAGCTTTTTTTTCATTTTTTTTTCTTTTGACTATTCTGTCAAGTTCATCTCATGCTAATTCTAAGGGTGGCTTCAAACTATTTTGTGTGTGAGTGTATATATGTATATATATCATATCATACCATATCGTCTTAGCACTAAAGTTGACAAAAGAGTAACCAATAATAATTACCACAAAAACCAATAAATTGAAGATTTATAAAGATGATCAAAGACATCTTATTAGGTGTGTGCAAAAGTTCTCAGCCCTAGCAACTGACTACACTGATTTATGTATTAATTTTTTTTTTTTTTGGTAGGGAGACTTTTGCACACACCTAAGGTTAATTTACAGTTACTTGCATTATTTGTTTGATATATCTATCTGGATAAAGCATTAAATTATTGCGCTTTACGTGAGCAGAGGAGAAACCCCAGGCTTCCTGGATCTCTACCCCAATCCCAACTGGATCTGTGCCTGACAAAGTCTAAGGAAAGAAGAAGCAAACATATGAAAAATTAAGTGCTTAAAGACCAATTTTTGCTTTGCATTTCTTTACTTACTCTTTTTTTCTTCCTTTCTTTCTCTTGCTTTTTCTTTCTCTCTTGCTCTCTCTCTCTCACTTGGTTGCTTTTTCTTTCTTCCAATCTCTCTCTCATTTAGTTTTTTTTTTTCTCATTTTTTTTTTTAATGTCCCTAAAAAATT
The DNA here is from genome assembly GCA_903632075.3 of Acanthosepion pharaonis. NCBI lineage: Eukaryota > Metazoa > Mollusca > Cephalopoda > Sepiida > Sepiidae > Acanthosepion > Acanthosepion pharaonis. Next base: position 203,988 of record CAHIKZ030001662.1, on the reverse strand, counting down.
CTCTTTGCTTTTCTTTTCTTTTTTTTTTTTTTTTTACTCTCTCTTTGCTTTTTCTTTCTTTCTCTTTTTTTCCTACCACTCTCTCTTGCTTTTCTTTCTCTTTTTTACCACACTCATGCTTTTTCTTTTCTTTTTTTTTTTTCCAACCAGCTCTCTTTTTTTCGTTTAATTTTCTTTTAATCCCTCCTCCCTCTCTCGCTTTTCTTTTTCCCAAGAGAAAAACTTGGGCTTTTCTTTCTTTTTCTTAAAAATCTCTCTTGCTTTTTTTCTTTTTCAATTTTTTCCTACCAAATAAGAAATGCTTTTCTTTTCTTCCTTCTCTCTCAATTTTCTTCAATCTCCCTTTTCTTTATTTTTTTTAAAAATTAGTCTATTATATTGTTCTATTTGCCTGCCTGCCTTTCTTTCTTTTTTATATCATTTAACTATCTATTTATTTATTATCTTGTGATTTTAATCTTTCAGACGATTTAGTCCATGGCTGTTATTTGGATCAAAGGTTTTGAGTGAGAATTTGAAATTTTGCAGATCTTTTTTTTCTTTACACTGGTTTCAAAGAGGCATTTCATTTTATAGACTCCATCCACTATTCTCTTTTTGAAATTGTGATATCCAGAACAACCCCTACCTAATTATTTTCCTTTATTTTTTTAAATTCTTAGTGTGATGGTTACAAAAATTTAATTTTGCCACATTTTTTGTTGAAACAAATATCAAAAAAACAAGACATCCAATAAGAAAAAAAATAATTTCTCTTTGCCCCCCACAAAAAAAATTTTTAAAAAATGGATAGAAAATAAATTGGGGTTAAATTTTTAAAACTGCTGACTGTAATATATTTATAATGGAATGTGGATAGATATTATATATATTATCATTATTATTTTAGATGATATAAAAAACATGTTGAAATCACTACACAATAGCTTTCATGTTTCAGTACTATGTTGCACTTCTTCAGGTAAATGGTAAATAGAGTCACTTACCATTCGCTTGAAGAGGTACAATGTAATACCAAAACACGAAAGCTATTGTGTAGCTATTTCAACGAGTTTTTGCTATAATATCTAAAATAAAATAATATATTGCTCTACTTTGTATTGAGCACTTTTTAAAAAAAATAAATGCTATGAACAGTGGAATTTTACTTCACCTGTTCTTCCTCTCATTTGGATATATAATGAAATGGACTAAGTCTGACAATTATTCTAATATATTTTATTGTTATACGTTATTTATAGTGACACAAATATTTAAATAAATGCTCTGTTTATAATAAACAGTATTAACAACATTTACCGACCTGAATGTCCAAGAAATTATGAGTTTTAAAAAAAAAATGTGTCCTCTAACAGAAATTTCACCAGAGTAATACCATCATATATTTTCTTAAACTGCATTCAAAATATAATTTGGTTCCATGTAAAATAAATAAATGCTGTTTATATAGAACATTTACTTAAATATTTGTGTATATATATATATATATATATATATATATATATATATATATATATATATATATATATATTTATATTTAATTATTTATTAAAAAATTTATTAAATATATGTTATAAAATCACTTATGCCGTTAATATTATATATATGTATATATTTGTGGTGTTTCTTTTATCCTGTTTTTCCTTACCAAATATATAATGAAATATTATCAACTTATATGATTAATAATATATATATTTTTTTATTGATATTTATTGTTTTAGAATTTTCGTTTTAATATATTAAATAATATTATTTTAAACATTTTTATCTTTTATATATTTGCTCCCTTTTAATTTATAATTCAATAAGTGGTTAGCATTTATTTAAGTCTGAAATATTTAAATGTTGTGATTTCTCAATGTTATATTGTTGTGGATGTATGTTTGTGTATATATATTTTCTATGTGTATGTAGAGTGTATTCACATTTAACTGTGTGTGTGTATAAGTGTTAGTTTCACGTCTTTTTTTTTCGTAAAGGGCTGTGGAGTTGTTCATGTATTCCCCCCACCTCTTTAATTTTTTTTTTTTTTTTTTTTTTTTGTGTATAAATTTTTTGTGTGTGTGTGTGTGTTGTGTATGTATATGTATCTAATTATGTCTGGATGCGTATGTATTATAATCTGATTGTGTTTTTGTTGTGTTGACGCGTGAGTTTAAGACCATATTCACAAACTTTAAAATTAAAACGGAAAATAAAAAAAAAAATATATATACATGTATTATCAGATGACCGGATATATTGTAGCTTCTTGTCTTGTCAGACGTAATTTCAATGAAGAAATGAATTGAATAAACATATATATTTTTTTTTTTTTCTCAATAATTTTGTAGTTTTTAAACTTAATAGTGATTAAATTTGGATTTTAAAAATTGCCAGTTTTTAATTTTAATATTAAATTTTATCATATAAATTTATAATTATTAGTTAGTAAAAATTATTTTTAATATTACACGTATTTAAAGATCTAAATAGCTATATTATAGCAGGATTTTGTTGTCAAGCTTTTGAATCTTTCTGTACTTCGTTTTTGATTGGTTATTCTAGCTTTTGTAACAATGTTTCCCCCTAGTGTAGGATCGTTAATTAATCTGAAACTTTTTAAAACCATTTATTTTCTTTTCAACATCATCACTTGATAAGACACAGAGTGTGTGTTGAAACAAAATGGCTATTTTTGTAGTGATTTTATAACATACTTATGTTATAAATTTTTTTTATAAAAATAATTATATCTGCTCTACTTTGTATTGAGCACTCTTTTTAAGAATAGTAATTGTTGGTTATTGGAATTCATTCCGTATATACCAATTATATACTTTGATATATATATATATATATATATATATATATATATATATATATATATATATATATATATATATATGTGTGTGTGTCTGTGGAAGGAAAAATAAGAGACATTGAAAATAATTTAATACATTAGGAATTTTTATTTTTTTTTTTTTATTTTTAAATACTTTATCTTCTATGTGCCATGTCCCATAAAGGATGTGGGCGATCATGACTCTCCACAACTTCCTATCCTCTGCAGCTCTTCATAGGGTCAGTGAATATAAAAGGTTTTATTTTAACTCAATGAAAATAGTGTGATTTTTTTTTGTGTTGAAACCTAATAAAATGTTAAAAAAAATAAAATATGCTGATTCTCAAACCTAACATACACTGGGTAGATTGGTGCAACACAATCTTCCCTCATTTGGCCTGAGAGCCTCTACATCAAAAGTGTAACAAGAACACTAATAAGAACTAAACAAATTCTATCAATATCTGTCTATATTTCTGAGATGAGGTATTATGTAAATTTAATTTTTACATTATTCAGACTTCATTGTCCTTCTTTATTGATATATGCTATTTATCACAACATTTTGGCTGTTGTATTCCAATTTTCTTCAGGTGGTTGGAATGTCAAACTGAAACCTTAATTTTGCTTCCTGGAGTAGACTTTATCCACTGTGCCATGTGTCCTTAAGTTGTGAGTTCAATACCCGGTTAAGGCAGTGGAGTACTTGGAGAGGTGAATTAACAGGAGATAACTGATAACTGACAATCTTTAGACATGCCATGTAACTAGAATATAATTGTATTTTGTGATATGTGTGTGTGGGTTCAGTTCAACATTCCAACCACCAGAAGAACACCAGAGCATACAACAGCCAAAACTTTGTGATAAATATGGCAACAAAGATGAGGACAGTAGTCCAAATAATGTAGATTCTATCAAGTCCTCTCTTGAAAGAGCAGGTGACTTACCATTGTGCAGGCTGTGTAGAACAGCTGCTGAAAGTGTGCAACGCATTGTCAGTGGCTCTACACAGGCTGGCATAAAAAGTCTACAGACAATGCTATGACAAATTAGCCCCAGAATACATTGAGCAGTTGTCCTGATATCACATTTGTGCACAAGAGCAGCTATGAATGAATCTTGACAGATATTGTGGGGTAAATCCTTTAGAAACATTTTAAAACAAATTTTAATATTTAAAAAATACAGAGACGTTTGAGAGGTATTTTCTAAAAAGGTAATCATGGAATAAGTCTATTTTTCATTAGGTTCTAGGAATAAATAATATATTAAAGAATGATCTTTGCAGCGATTTGTTTGTGTTTTAAGAACACGTTCTATCAAGTAGGTTATTGAGAAAAATTCATTGGGAAAAGGAAGGCCAGTCCTGAGAATGTAAAGAATACATCAGATTTTTTGGCTGTAAACAACAAAAAAAAAAAGTTACAGATAAAGCCATGAAAATTAGCCCCTTAAAAACATTTCTGAAGTTAGTGGTTTCATAACATGGGGACGGATAATGCAATGGTATAATTATAGTAACGGCTTTAATTATATTTTAGTATCGTAAAGAAGTTCTAATTTCAATCCAAGTTGAATATAGTTGAAAATTGGTTTCTGGGAAATATTTTATAAAAATAATTTTTAAGAATCGGAATGGTTAAAAAATATTACGACCTAGAAATCTTGAATCTAATAACAAAATAATAATATCTTTTAAATATTTATTTTTATTTAAATGATATTTCTTTATTTTGATCAGAAAAGAAAAAAAAAGAAAAGAATTTCTCATATATTTTTTACGATAGTTCTTACATGGATACTTAATTTGAATAGCCAGGGGTCGATGACTAAAACTTGCAAATCCAATTTTTATTTTTTTTTGTATATATATATTGTAAGAAGGAAAGGTTGACAGATTATCTTTCGAATTCATGGTGAGAAAGTGAATGCATAGAATCAAAAAGCCTACATAAGAAAGATGGTTTTGATTGTGCAGAGAAGTGGAATAAGCATTCAGCTCCATCATTAACCAAGAATGAAATTCCTTTTCAAACGTTCCAACAATACCACCACCTTTACTTGAGGATTGGAGAGCAATTTTTGATATCAATAGCAGCCATGAATGGGCCCTAATAAATGTTACAGTTCATTGAGATCAGAACATTATGAAGATGGGACAAGTGAATTTTAGCCCTCAGAAAAGATTTGGGAATGTCAAGAAAGTATGCTTTTTGATTGCACAGAGAAGTGATATGAACACCATCAATTTGGATTGGTTTATTTTGTTTTACAGCATATCAACACCTAAATGGGTTATTTAATGCCAACAAGATTTTTAGAATAGGTTCATATGAATAGAATATGTATCCTTTGTAAGAAATCAGTTTGAAGATCAGGTTTCATTGATGTACTTTTGCAAAGAGGGTTTTTGTCAAGAGTCTGGTTTGGTTTGGTTTATTTTGTTTTATAGCATATCAATACCTTAATGGGTTATTTAATGCTGACAAAATCATTAGGATATGTATTCTTTGTAAGAAATTGGTTTGTAGATCAGGCTTTATTGATGTATTTTTGTAAAGAGATTTTTTTAGAATTTATTTTAAAATGTTTTATATGATATCCAAAAATGAGTTATTTAATTAATCAACAAGAGTTTTAGGATAGTTTTGTATGAATAAAATATGTATTCTTTGTGAGAAAACACTTTGTAGATAAGGTTTTATCAATGTATTTTTGTAAAGAGGGTTTTGTCAAGAGTCAAATGTATTGCTGGTAATTTTACTATAATCTATTTTTTATAAAAAACTAGTGCTTTTTTCCAAGTTTGTGGTTAACAGGTGCTACTACCATTTTTCAGGGTGCCCTTGGAAAAACAGGAAATAATTTTTTGTGGTTTGAAATTGTCAAAACCTCCTGATCAGAGGCCTTTGCTTGAAATAATTTTGTTTATCATATACTAAGGACTGAAATTGTGTCAAAGTTGTCTGCCAATGATGATTCAGCAATTAAGAAAATTGTTCCAACATATGACTTAAAACCTCTTTTTTGGATCAAATCAGAGGCCTTGCTGCCGGATGTAGTTTATCATCATACCCAGGATGTCGGCACCAACAGTAACCACGAAAAATTTAAATGGAAATATAAAGAAAATGAGATAATTTTTTCTTTAGATTATTTCTGCATTTGGAAAGCAATTTTTGAATAATATCACACTATTCATATTTAGAGCAAAATGTATTCCGATAGATGTTGTGTACTTTTTTGATAGGAATATATTTAGGTGGAGCAAATGTGTGTGTGTAGAGGATCAAAACCTGGCAGGGCAAATACAAAAGGTTTTCTGGTCTGGCAGGGCAAATCAAAGAAATATTGCAAGCAACAGCTCAAGTTGTTCATTTGTGATTATTTCCAGGAATATTCTTGCCAAATTTTGAATAATGCTTTGGGAGTACTTTTTATTGATCAAATGAGGTTTACTTCAAGGTGGCAGCACTGCTGGGAACATCAATTATTTGTTAAGGAAAGTTCATGCATTAATAAGCTGCAAATAAGAGCAGGGATTACATCTAAAAATCAGAATGAATCTTAAATGATAATAAAAATTACAATTATTATTATTAATAATAATGTTGGTTGTTTAATGGCATATCAACACCTTATGGGTCACTTAATGCTGAAATTTAATTTTCTTGGGAGGATTAGTAAATATCCGGGTTTTTTAAAAATGTATTTTTCTATATTTATGAAATACAATTGTAATTTATTTACATTGTTTGAACTGTTTTCCTCTCTTTATTGTCTGTTCACAAAGCTTTCAAAATTAAAATCCATTAAACTTTTCAGGTGATTGGAATTTTTTTTGAACCTTGTTTCATCCAAATGGTAGATTGTTTGAGTTAAAGGGAGATAACTGGAAATAGTTATCCAGAAGAGGCATGGCAGGCAATAACACATGAAATTAGAAAACTACATGGATGAAATAATAGTGTTCAAAAATCAAAAAGGAATCACAAAAATAGGATTGTTTGGCTTTAAATGTTAAAGTTTTATTACATGAAAAAGATGAGGACAAACAGAAAAATGTAAATAATATAAAAAATGTATTGTTTGAAAATTTTTTTAAGTATGAAAATGTTTTTTGGTATATTTATTTTTAAAAAAAATATTTTATACTGTCATAAGGTTTTGACCCTGGTTCTTCCTTTAACTATTTTTCATTTTGATCTGAAACCTTACATTTGCTACCATCTTAGGTGATGTTTGAGATTTCCTAAGATTTTTTCAACAACAAAAAAACCTCAAAACCTTCTGATCAGAATAGCTCTCCAGATGTAGTTTGTCATCATTTCCAGGACATGAATAATGATGATGATTTGACACAAAAAACAAAAAATTTTGAAATGATAATGGGGTCCAGAAAATTTCAGATTATAGATAATTTTAAAAAGAACCATTGTAGAAAAAATTTCAAAGAAATAAAAAATAGTTCATACCAACTGCAAAAGTTGTTTCAACATTATAGTCATTCAATGGCATTTTTTAACTAATAAAATAAAAATTGTATTATTTACATTACTCAAACAAATTGAACATCCATCACTTCATATGCCATATTCAAAAATATTTCAGCCGTTGTAAAATATTCCTTTTTCAGGCGTTTGGATTTTGAGATGAGGTATTATGATTACTTACATTATTTACATTATTTGGACTGTTTCCCTCATCTTCATTGCCATATTCACAACATTTCGACTGTTGCACATTTCAGCCTTCTTTCAGTGATTAGAATTTCAAACTGAATCTTTTATTTTGCCCACCAGAGTAGATTGTTCTAGTTCCATGTGCCATGCCTCTTCTGGATGTCTCAGTTATTTCTCTTTAACTCAACTCTCCAAGTTCAATACCAGGCCACAGCAGTAGTGGACCAAAACTTGGAGTTTGGTTAACTGAAACATTAAGGGTTTGGTTTGAAATTTCAACCACCTGAAGAAGGCAGGAGTGTACAATGGCTGAAACATTGTGAATATGGCAATAAAGATGAGTATAATAGTCCAAGTAATGTAAATAATGTATGTAATTATAATACCTCATCTCAGAGATATAGACAAATATTGGTAAAACCAGGTTTCTTGTTTATTACTGTTTTAATTTTTCTCAAATCTCTTTGTCTTTAATTTTTTTGGAGGGCAAGGTGGACAATCATCAGCTTTGACAGATCCTGAAGAAAGCTGGTGCTTACAACAGCAGAAATGTTGTCAATATGAAAATGAAGATAAGGATAACAGTCTAAAAATAAATACCCTGAAAAATATGTGTGTCTTCCAAGACAACACCCAGGCTCAAGTAAGTTTGGACGGTCACCTAATTGGCTTGACCGATAGGGACATGGATTTGTATGTTGAATCATTACATTATAATGTTAGCTAATTCAGCCTTTTATATGATGTAACCTCAGTACTTAGCTGTTACAAATATTTCCAAGACTATAAACCTTCCTGGAGCCAAGCCACAACCTTAAACATGCTGTTTACTTGCAGTGGCAGAAGCCTTTCTGCTCATGACTAGTATGTTGTTACCATTCAAACAAAATTGGACGAGTGATTAATGTAAACAATACGTGGTGCCAGTATGTGATGGACGCATGGTGAATGTGTTGTTGTATGAGAATGACTTCTTTTTTTTCTTAAAAATTTCTTTCCAATATTAGGGTGCATCTTGTAAGCCAGAAAATACAGTAAACACTATAACTACAAGTAACAGCAATTGTAAATTTTGAAAAAAAAAAAAAAATGAATTTTCAGGGCATTTCTTTTTTGTTTGGATTTTCTATGGTTTATTAGGGGAAGAAGTGGATTTATATCTAATCAGAAATTGATAAACAAGAAATTATAAAGTGAGGGATCACCCCCCCCCAAAAAAAAAAAAACAATACCTAAGGTTTAAAATGAATTTTTAAAAATAAAAAAATCTTTCTTGAAGCGTTTATTTTAATTTTAAGCTAACAGATTAAATTTAATATTTTCAATAAGCAAAATACTTTGCCATTTTTCAAAAACTAATTTAAATTGACTGAAAGGTGTTTTTTTGTTTGTTTATTTTTGCTAAAATAGCTGATTTAGTGCCCTTTTTTAGTCGTCTTTCATTGCAATGTAATTTTCTTTATTAAAAATCTTCCAAAAGTAAAACACTTTTCTGAAACTTTATTTGTGGAATGTTAGCCGATTTAAAGTGTAATTAATCTGATTTGAAACAAGTATTATTTAATTTAAGTTTAAACTATTGCAGAAATGCATTTTTTACATTTTTTAACCCAACAGTAGCTGTTTTGATAGATTGACAACAGGTCTAATGTTCTTCTGCAGACTTTATCTGTAAGACAATTGAAGAAAATGATGTGGATGTCATCTTTTCGTATAATTTTTAAGTAGTCAGTAATCTTAAAAATTTAAGAAAATATTCTCCATAATCTAATGTTTTATTAAATTTTAGAAATGTTGACTTTATATTTACTATAGATATTGCTCTTGCTTTCTCATTCTGTTGTGTATGGTTTCCCATACTTACAAAAATGGGCACATTTATACACACATGAAAGAAAAAAAAATTGAAATTCTTTTAAAAATATTAATGATTTGTATGAATCTTTTCCATTTATGATTAATAAATATAGTTTTCACTTAATAATATCATCTAAAAAGCTGAAATTAATACAGAATTTTAAAAAGATTTAAAATGTAATGAAATTTTTAAAATTAAAATTAAAAAAAAAAAAAAAACAATTCTTGTAAAAATATATTATTTATAAAAAAAATATTTTTTCTTAGAACAATAGTCTCCTTCATATATCTTATTTATAAAAGCAACTAAAAGCTTTTCTAATTAAATAATGTCATATAGTCTTATTGCATTTTTCATTTTACAGCAGATATTCAGTAAATGGTGTTTCTGTTTGATAAAAACTAATTGATTTAAATTCTTCAAGGAGTCCTGCTTTTAACTAATATAAATATGAAGGGATGATATTTTAATTTCTTGAAATTTCATAAAATTAGATAAAATATTTTTACCAAGATTTTCTCAAAAAAAAAAAAAAAAAAAAAAAAAAAAAAATTAATTTTTTTGTACAAGTCCTGAAAATTTAATTAATATCTGACAATTATTTGATTTTTACAAGAATTTCTAAAACAATGTGATTTAATGCCAAAAAGATGTTAAAAATCCCTATACTAATGTTTTTTTTTTGTTGACACAAGAAAAATTTTATTTTAAAATTTAAATTTTGAATGTACTTGTCCCAAAATTTAATAAAATAAATCAAAAAAATACTTTGAGCTTTCCTCTTCATAATAAAGTTTTTTATGATGAAACTTTGTTTTTATTAAATTTAGGTCCTTTTTTTATCATGGTATGCTGTTTTTTTGAGAAAATTTTTGGTGGTACCTACATAAATCCAATTTCATATGATTAGGCTTTATTATAATTCTAAAAATAGTTCTGTAAAGACAGAAAAATTTCCAGGAGAAAAGTTGGTTTGTTTTGACACTCCATTCTTGTTTGTGGGTACGAACAATAAGATCATTCTTCAGCTTGTAATTCAAAGAGAATTGTTTAGGCCAACTTGCTGGATCCAAGATACATTAGGGCAGAGATTTTTTTTCTTCAATGAAACAGGAAAAAATTTTTTTCTTTCTCCATGCATGAACTAATGAATCAAAACAAACAATTGTCAAAAAATTAAAAAAAAACGCAAAAATCTAATATGATGGAATAAGCAATATAATTGAAAGGTTCTTCTATGCACCGTATCTCTTCAGGACGTAGTTGATCATGGCTCTCCACAATTTCCTGTCCTTTGTAGCGCTTAATAAATTTTGTTTTTTTTTAATATTTCTCCTAACCCTTTTACTTTTTGTGGATGTTTCCTTCAGGAAAAAAGGTTTTCATGGTTCAAAATTTTGTCCTTTGTAGCTCTTAATAAATTTTGTTTTTTGTTATTTTTATTACACCTTTTCTGCCAATCCATTTACAAGAAAGCTCATTCCTCTTCTTTTTTAACTGCTTTGTCCCTTTAGGATATAAGTGATCATGGCTCTTAAAAGAAATTTCTGTTTTGTAGCTTTTAATAAATTTTGTTTTTTGTTATTTCTCCTAAAAAAATTGTTCTTCTATACAAACTTAATTGAAAGTTCACTAGGTAGGTTTATCCATTGTTTTTCTCATTTCAACTTCAAATCTGTCTTGTTTTGAATTATATTTTCTTTTCTAAATTCTTTTTTACCTGATGTATTGAATGTTCAAAAATTTTCTACAAAAAACTGGTGTTAAAATTTTAGTTTCAGTATTTTTCCATTTTGGATAAAACTTTGTTGTTTTATTCAAAAAAATTCTCAAGCATTTTTTGTAGAACTACATTTCATTTGCTTTTTAATTTTTCATCTGTAAAAAAATGTTTAGCATTCGCTAATAAATATTATTGACGATTTTTTGATATTAAAAAATTTCAGTACTCTGCTTAACAAAAAATAATGCAATTTTTAGCTATCCCAAATGCAAATTCAGATTTCAATCAACTTGTGTCAATTTTTTTGTTCATCTGTTAAAGCACTTCCTAGATAATTGAAAGGTTCAGACACAGAATTATTATGTGATTGTTCATTTCATGTTTTGCAGGACAATATCCTCAGAAAAAATTAAAGAAAACAGGAGGCAACAGAAGTGTGGTTCTACAGAAGGATACTGAGAATTCTATTTGAGGAACAAAAAAGTATTAGAAAAATGGAAAAAAAAAGGAAAATTATAATTGACATCAGGAAAAGAGAAATTTTAAAATCTATAAATATTGAGAGAAAGAATTTTGGAAAATTTAATGATAATAAGGACAAACTGAAGGCTTTTTTTTAGAGGAAAACAAAAAATATGATAGCATAAAGAATTTAACAGAGTAATATAAAATTACAAAAATCCAAGGAAAATAGTTTCATGCCTGAATAATGATGCTAATGAAATCATCTTAATAAAAAAGCTAATCTAAAAGCTTATTTGGAGATTTTACAAGATAAAAAATATCAAATCATCAATTTAACAATTCATAATCTTTATTGACTTTTATAACTCATCTTATTTTATATTACATTCTTCATTCAAAAAGCCTCTACTATTAGAGAAACCTGAACTTTAGATATTAATTCATTTTTTTTTTTTATTAAAGCTTCAGAGAATGACCAAAATTTTGTTGTCCATATCTCATTCCTAATGAAAAAAATAAAAAAAAAACATGCTTTAGAATGTTTGTTTGTTTGCTTCTATCTTATTATATATATATATATATATATATATATATATATGGATAATATATATTTAGCTAAAAAAAATAAATAAGGTCTATTTTTTTGAAGTTCAAAAAGGAAATAGTTTCATGCCTGAAAAATAATGATGCTATGAATTTTATGGATAAAAGAGCTGATATAAAAATGCTGGAGAAAACAATTTAAAAATACAAATATTTGATGTTTGGTCGATTTAAATTTTTAACCACTAAGGAAATTCCTCCCAAAGGAATTTAAAATAAGCATCCCTCTCAAATAAAGTAAAATTAAGACAACTTTATTAATATATTAGAGGAACAAAAAATGATTTTTTGGATTTGGGAGTTTATATTAATTTAATCAAAATGTTTTTTTTTAAACATTTTTTAAATAAAATTTGACAGGTTTTAAATTTAAAATTTATGGTACGATGGTAAATTTCATACCAGAATAATAATGGTAAGAATTTATAAAATTTTGATAAAAATAAATAAACATGTAAAAGATAAAAAGTAAAAACATTGTTAAAAATTTTTGAAAAAAATATAAAGAATTGAAAGAATTTAACTGAAAGGTAATACAGGGTGATTTTCCCAACAAAAAAAATCGGAATTTTTGAAGTGCGTATTGCCAGACATGAGTAAGTGGTAACACTGCAAGACAGTGACCTTGAGCAAGTAAAATTTCGCCATTTAGAATTCAAGATGAAATTCACAGTATCCCAGCTGAGATGTTTTGCAGCAGTCAATGAGGAATCTCAACAGCAGATTTCAAGAAATGCATTCGTACAGGAGGATGCCATCTACAGGACGTAATTTTAAAAAAATGAAAATTCCATCATTGTTTCTTAAATGGCATATTTTAAGGTTTCAATTTTATGAATAAAATATTTTCTTCCATCACTCTTGGTTTTATTTGATTGTTAAAAAGTTCATATTTTTTTTTGGGTCACCCTGTATACACATTGTTACAGAAATGAAAGGGGAAAAATACTTTGATGACTGAATAATGAGGCTATGAATTTATATTATTAAAATATATTTTTTAAAAAAAAAAAAATTTTTTTCCATCCACTTAATACGGTCCAGAGAAAATACTTTTAATGACTGACCAATAAATATATTTTTCATCAAAGAAAAAAACGATAGATAAGAAAGGATTGGTGTAGAGTTACTGACTATGAATTTCTGTCCAAAAGAATCAAATGATTGATTCAAACCAGTACTGTTCCATATTAAACCAAATGAAAATAGTAAACTATGAAAAAAATACCTGGAATTAATTAAGAGAAACATTGTCATATTCCATCAGAATAATGTTTAACTTTTGTTAACTTTTTGGTGACCAGGCAAAATTGTTCCAAGCTGGCCAAGAACTTTTTATTTGTCTTCCTTTTTTTTACATTAATTGGATGACCATTGATTCTATAGAATTTCTTCAGAAAAACAATGTCAATTCCATGGAAGGAACCAAGAGTAGTTCCTTGTTGCAAAAAAAAAAAAAAAATTCTTTGATGGTGGAATTTGAAAGTTGATTGAAAATGCCACGAGGTAAAACAAGAGCTGAATAAAGTTAATACCAAAAAGAAAACAAGTTCATTTGATTCTTATTTAAAATGTTCACATGACAAAATAAAAAGCCAAAGAGTCAACTTTGGAGGCTGAATAATGAGGCTATGAACTTATTTTAATAAAAGATTATAAAAACACTTTTTTTTTTGTCAGCCTATTATATTTTTTACAAATAGTTACTGTTTTTCAGGATTTTTCCTTTACAATTTGACTTCATTTTTATTTCTGAAAACTTATTTTATTTATTTTTGTTGTTCTTTAAAAAACAAAGAAATTAATAAAAAGTTAATCCGTAAATAGCTTCAAAGTTGATAAAAAAAAAAGGATTTATTGCATCTTTTTAACTAGCTTTATTAAGTAACAGGATTAGAGCAATAAAATATTTGATAAGATAGATTAGAGAAATCTGTTGGATTATAAAAAGGTACAATGTTTATTTTATGGCGACATGGAAATTCCACAAATATTGGTAAACAGAAAATATATTGATTTTATAGCAATAATTATGATTTAAGAAATTTATATATATGTAGTCTATTCACAGATATTGTATAAAAATATGTTATATGTATTGTATAAAAATACCTGGAATTAATTAAGAGAAACATTGTCATATTCTATCAGAATAATGTTTAACTTTTGTTAACCGTCAAATAGGTTTTAATACCAGAATATAAATACTTTTGGCCTAAAAGTTAATTTTAATTTCAAAGATAAAGTATGAATAAATATTTATATATTAATAGCATAGCATTTACCTACCTACCTATAGTATATACTAGCAGGAGAGCCCGGTGTTGCCCGGGGATGTAACAGTAAGAGATAGATCAAGTATCGACCATCATAAAGACTGTAAAATAAAAATTGACAAAGATTATTGTTTAAGGTTGACAGACACGCACGTTTTAATTAGTTTTTTTTTGTTTTTTTGTTTTTTTAATGAATTGGTCAAACCCAAACTCAAACAAAAACATTGTTTTCAATCGTTATGAGTATTGATTGAATAGAATTTTATTATAAACAATTGTCTTGTAAATGGAATTTTTAAAGCATTCTGAATGTAAAAATAAAGAAAAAAGTATGCAAGACAATAAGAAACACTACCTGCCAAAAAAAAAAAAAAGTTTTTTGAAATTTGAAAAATGTAGGAAATCCGATCCCATATATAAATGAACACACACACACACACACACACAACCTGGGTTTTATAATAAGTATAACTCGATATGAGTTGTCCCCTTTCATTCTGGACAGACAAAATCGTGTTTTCAAATTGATTTTGTGCAAAAACAATTGTTTTTTCCAATTTTTGGTGCTGTCAGAACCACTGCAAGGTAATTTTACATAGTCCTGTGAAGTTTTGTTGAAATCGGTTGAAAAATGTAGGAAATCCGATCCAATATATAAATGTACAGACACACACATACACAACCTGGGTTTTCTAATAAGCAAGATTATGTTCCAAAAGAAAAAAAAAAAAAATAAAAATCTTCACCCACTTTTATAAAAGATCATATTTAAAAAGGAGTCAAAATCTCATTTCAGTAAGACTGTCTTTCATCTCCATCCCTTTGTTTACCAGATTTTGTTCTCATTTTCTTTGAGCATTTTAACTTACCTTTTACCCTGTCAGTCTTCTCACCTTATTCCCACTAACCATCTTCCTCTCTCTTGTCTTGTGCAATTCAGGTGTCATATAGAAATAAAAAGATAGAAATTGGGGGCAGAGAGATATTTTTTTTTTTTTATTGCGGTTGCACTCAGTGGCAGAATGGATCTAAAAATATTGGTTACCAGAAGACAAGGGGGGGGGGCAACCCACAATTTCAATGCTATCGTTTAATTTTTGTAATGAAAAATAAAATTTAAAAAAAAAAAAAAAAAAAAAAGACATGGAGAAAGGTTACAGTTAATTTTTTTTTATGGTAAATGACTTGACCGAATAGAGTTGAGAGTTCGGTAACTGGCTACAGCAGTGGTGAACAAAAAACTTGGAGAGTTGAGTTAAAGGGAGATAACTGTAACATCTGGAAGAGGCATGGCATGTGAACTAGAATAATCTACCTTGGTGGATGAAATAAAGGGTTCAGTTTGAAATTCCAATCACCTGAAGAAGGCCAAAGCGTACAATGGCTGAAAGGTCATAAAAATGGCAATAAAGATGAAGATAACAGTTTGAACAATATAAATAATAACATGAGGATATTCTAAAGTTCTTTTGGTGATAAGCAAAGCTTTCCTTGAATAACTATAAAGAAAATAAACAAAAAAAATACATGAAAATTGTGATATTTTTTTTTTTTATTATGCTTTCATTAACATTTTCCTTTTAAAAAAAAAGGAAAAAAATCTCAAAGGAAAATCATACTTATTATAAAACCCAGGTTGTGTATGTGCGCGTCTGTGTCTGTACGTTTATATTATATATTGGATCGGATTTCCTACATTTTTCAACTGATTTCAACAAAACTTCACAGGACTACGTAAAATTACCTTGTGGTGGTTCTGACAGCACCAAAAATTGGAAAAACACAATTGTTTTTGCACAAAATCAATTTGAAAACACAATTAAGAGGCATCGCGAAAATGAAAGGGGGACAACTCATATCGAGTTATACTTATAAAACCCAGGTTGTTTGTGTGTGTGTGTGTGTGTGTTTCATTTATATATGGGATCAGATTTCCTACATTTTTCAATCGATTTCAACAAAACTTCACTTTTTTTTTTTTGCAGGTAGTGTTTCTTATTGTCTTGCACATTTTTTCTTTATTTTTACATTCAGAATGCTTTAAAATTCCATTTACAAGACAATTGTTTATAATAAAATTCTATTCAATTGATAGACTCATAACAATTGAAAACAATGTTTTGTTTGAGTTTGGGTTTGACCAATTCAAAAAAAAAAAAAAAAAAAAAAAAAAAATTAAGACATGCGTGTCTGTCAACCTTAAACAATAATCTTTGTCAATTTTATTTTTCAGTCTTTATGATGGTCGATACTTGATCTATCTCTTACTGTTACATCCCCGGGCAACGCCGGGCTCTACTGCTAGTTGTTTATATTTGTCAGAATGCAGAATTTCAAAACACAAACAAAATCAAGATCTGTTCCCCCTCACCAAGCTTCCTGCTTAAAGTGAGAATTTCACTGAACTAATATCCTCATCTTTTTTTAAAAAAAAAAAAACACACTCATTGAACATAAAGTAGGGATCAAATTTGGTAACAGCCAAATATTAAAATGTTATGCTTCACTTCACAGGTTAAAACAATTGTAAATACTGATGAGAAATTTTATTTTTTAACAATAAAGTATTAAATGTGGGGGTCTGCTTTCTGGGGGAAAGTGTTACACATTGCCCAAATTTCTGCAGTTCATCCTTTAATTTCCAAAATGCAGTCACAACAACAAAAACGGTGGAGAAAGAAAAGATATTTAGTGAAACTATATTGTTAGAATCAAGCATGGTGTATACTAAGGTACATTTGTAATATCTTCAAGTTGAATGCACATGACCATTATATAGGAGTCAATGTGCCATAAAACCACATTCAGAATCAGAACCTTGGAGATGGGATTAAAGCCAATGAGAATCTACTGGAAAATCCTTGTTTGGCACTACATGACCATTATATAGGAGTCAATGTGCCATAAAACCAGAATCAGAACCTTGGAGATGGGATTAACTGTTAGTACTCTGCAATATTTATAAGTATTTCATCTGTTGGGTATAAGTGGCCAGACAACTGCAGTAGTATCATCTTAAATTTTCAGTTAGTCATTTTCCTGTTACCATAGTAGGATATGACAACAATAGTGCAAAATTCAACCACACTATTGCCTGATGATCAGAGTTGCAGAATGAGAATCTACTTGAAAATCCTTGTTTGGCACTTCATGACCATTATATACCAGTCAATGTGCTATAAAACCACATTCAGAATCAGAACCTTGGAGATGGGATTAAAGACTATGAGAATCTACTTGAAAATCATTGTTTGGCAATATATGACCATTATATAGGAATCAATGTGTCAAAAAATCAGACTTAGACTATTTTTTTAAAACTTCTTAATATTGATCATGTGACCCCTGACAAATGGTGAAATTATTGAATATACTGAGCCTTGTGGCTAAGATAGTTGTACATTCCCATATATATCAAGGTTTGGTATTGGAGATAAGCTAAGAAGCCAGGCTCTTCACCAAAATGTCTGGTGTAACAATCTTCCAAATTTACTTCATTCATTTAACCTTGTGCCATACTAAATTTAATGAAATTACAAAGTTTTACTGAAGCCTTCAATTGTCTTTATCCTGATTAACAACTACAGTTTTTTGAAAATTTTATATATCGACAAAAACATTTTTTTTTCAGTTTCAAGCAATCTTGTCAATGAAGAGTCCATTTTTACAATTACTGCACATGTGATAAAAGGTAGAAACTGACTCTGTTGTATTAAAAGCCATATCACAGAGAGGTTGGATACATGTTACCCGTGTGGTGAAGAGATTGAATTTAACGTCTTTTGGCAGGATGTCTGTATTTCCAGCAGTAACAGTTTTTGTTGCATGCTGGGAGTAATTTTATTATTTTTAATTTTTAGTTAATTTATTTCATGCAATGCTTTTATGTTATTGTTTTATCTTATTTATAACTTTCATTATTATTTTATATATTTATAATAATAATATTCCTACAAAACTCCTCTCTTAAAATAATCCATGTATATGTATAAATAGGAAAAAGAATAAAGATTTTCAATTATATATGTTTTTATTTACAGAATTTTGGACCCATCATGATCGAAGCAAAGAAAAACTCAGAGAATAATCCATGTAAATAGAAATATAGAAAAATATAGAAAAGAATGAAGATTTTTAATAATATATTTAGAATGAATCTTTCAAATTAAGCAATCTTGGAAAGCGGCGGGGGGTGGGGTGACATTCTGACTTATGGTGAAAAGGTCATATTGGGTGAAAAAGGTTGAGGACCAATGTCTTAGATGGACTGCCTTACAAAGCTCTAAGTGTTATGCTATTTACCAACAAATGAAAAGAGATATGGGTTCATGCCTTTCTTAAGGGCATACACAAATGCACACAAAATCTTGGAAAGGGTGATGGGGAATGACATTCTGACTCATGGTGACAAGGGTGCATTGGGTGAAAAAGGTTGAGGACCAATGTCTTAGATGGACTGCCTTACAAAGCTCTAATTGCTATTTACCAACAAATGAAAAGAGATGTGGGTTCATGCCTTTCTTAAGGTCATCAGTGTACAGGGAAGCAATTTTAGTCGAAATACAAATTCAGGGTCTCAATTTCGTTTTCACGAACATTTTGTTTATTGAACTCTGCTCCAGTTTATCGAATAATTAGCTGTGAATTATTGTACAAACAAATTATTATTCAAGTTCCAAAATCCATCAACATTTTCCATTGCTATTAACTTTGTAAAAATTCTCTATAAAAATAATCCATGTAAATATATATGCATGTATATAAAAACGAATGAAGATTTTTCAATTATATATGGAAAGACTGATGAGGAATGACATTCTGATTTATGGTGAACAAGATGCATCGTGTAAAAAAAGCTGAGAACCACCATCTTAAATGGATTGCCTTATACAGCTCTATGCTATTTCCCCCTAAATGGAAAGAGATGTGGGTTCATGCCTTATTTAAGGGCATCACTATAAAGTGAAGCAAATTTGGTTAAAATCCAAATTCAGGTTGGCAATTTCATCTCCTGTGCTGTTAACTGCCAAGTGACACTGCACCAACTTAATCAGCCATGATACATTAGAGCAATCTTTAGAAATCCTGGAAAGATGAGAGCACTATCATTCTGACAGCTTTAAGTGCTATGTTATTTAATGACAAATGGAAAGTGGGTTCATGCCTTTTTTTAAGGGCATCAGCGTAAAGTGCAGCAATTATAGTTATGAATTAAAACAAATTACTGTATCTGTATTAAAGTTTAAAAATCCATGAACATTTTCCATTGCTATTAAATTTGTTTAAACTCCTCAATAAAAATAATCCATATAAATGTATATATACAAATATAGAAAAAAAAAGTAAAAATTTCAATAATGTTATTGAATGCACCTTTTATCAGTAATATTATTTGGAATGCACCTTTTGAGTCGGACAATCTTGGAAAGGGTGATGGGGAATGGTGTTCTGACAAGGGTGCATTGGGTGACAAAGGTTAAGAGCCACTGACCTATTAGATTTTAAAAAAATTTAATAAAATAGTTATTCATAATCTGAGGTGCTTAATCTACAGTAATTTAGGGTGAGGGAGATTATTTCTGGTTCCAGTGTCTTTTGTACAATTCCATTACTTTTCAAAAAGAAAAAAATAAATCCTGCTAGTTGGTTAATAAAGATAGAATTTATTAGTCCATAAAAATGTTTCAATTAGTAACAGAAAAATGATGTCCCACTGTATTAAGTTGAAAGAGGATATTAGTCGAAGTGAATTTTTCAATGTCTTTAACAAAACTTATCTTGCATTGGAGCATCTATTTTTACAGCAAAGTCAGTTTAACAAAATATTCTGGCATTGGCGTTGATTTGCTGTTTTGTCTCAAGTCTGATTGTCACATGTAAGAATTGACCATTTCCTCATGTTGGGAAATCTGGTCATTGAAGAATCTCTAAGCCTCAACTTTAGGCTTGCCCTTTTTAGAGAACCATTCATCGCTTTTGTCCATCTCAATTGCCTGGAAAAAAAAAAAAAGCAAAATAAATATGCAAAATAACGCTTTATTTGTATTTGATATTTGCAAAATAAAAAAATATGCAAAAAAAAAAAAAAAAAAAAAAAAACATTAAAAAATGCAAAGAAAAATACGCAAAAAATGTACAAAATAATTCTTCGTTATTTGTATTTGATATTTGTAAAATAAAAACTATGCAAAAAAAAAAAAACTCAAAAAAAACAATGTCAATATTCAATTGATATCCCAATTGCCTGGGGGTGGTGGGTGGAAAGTCTTTGATTCATTCCAAAGTTAAGCAGTTTTGGTAATACAGAGAGATCTACTTTAAACATGACTGTCAAAAGATTTGGATTTTGTTTGGTAAATTCTTTTAATACAAAAACAGTCATACAAAACAAGGTCTTCTCAATTTGTTTCTAATAGAAAAAACATGAGCAATACTTTTAAATATATGGCATCCGTCAGTCTGCAGAGATCATGGATCTTCACTCAAAGAATTATTCCTCAGCTGCCGATGGTGGCACAGTATCTGCTATGGCTTTACAACACTTTCTGAATCCCCTGCATTGTCCTCAGATTGACACCCAAACACTCTGAAATTAGAGCTTCCAGCGTGGATGTCAAGCAGTAATTTCTGGCAGACTGAATTGTGTCATCGTGCTCTTTTTCTCACAGA
Source organism: Acanthosepion pharaonis (assembly GCA_903632075.3). Classification (NCBI taxonomy): domain Eukaryota; kingdom Metazoa; phylum Mollusca; class Cephalopoda; order Sepiida; family Sepiidae; genus Acanthosepion; species Acanthosepion pharaonis. Next base: position 182,882 of record CAHIKZ030001662.1, on the reverse strand, counting down.
TGGTGCCCAACTGACCCTACTATACAGTGCAGCCATCAAAATCAAAAATAAACAATGCCCATCCACAAAATTAAAAATATAAAATGGCAGCAATTTACCTATTGTAACCGGTATAGCATAGAGAATTCAAAAAACAAAAATGATCACCAATGGATTTTCAGTTTCACACCAACATTATATAATCAATAAAGAAAATGAAATTTTTGATGAATTTAGAAATAAATAAATCCTACTTTTGATATCTGCAGGATTTGAAGAAAAAGAAAGAAAAAAGAAGAAAGAAAAGAGAAAAAAAAGGACAAAGAGAAAAAAAGAGAAAAAAAAGGACAAAGAGAAAAAAAAAAAAAAAGGACAAAGAGAAAAAAGAGAAAAAAAACAAAGAAAGAAAAAAAGAAAAAAAAAAGGACAAAGAGAAAAAAAAAAAAAAAAAGGACAAAGAGAAAAAGAGAAAAAAAGGACAAAGAGAAAAAGAGAAAAAAAGGACAAAGAGAAAAAAGAGAAAAAAAGGACAAAGAGAAAAAAAGAAAAAAAGGACAAAGAAAAAAAAAAAAAAAAAGACAAAGAGAAAAAAGAGAAAAAAAAAGGACAAAGAGAAAAAAGAAAAAAAAGGACAAAGAGAAAAAAAGAAAAAAAAGACAAAGAGAAAAAAAAAAAAAAAAAAAGGACAAAAGAGAAAAAAAAAAAAAAAAGGAAAAGAGAAAAAAAAGAAAAAAAAAGGACAAAGAGAAAAAAAAAAAAAGGAAAAGAGAAAAAAAAGAAAAAAAAAAACAAAGAGAAAAAAGAAAAAAAAAAAAGAGAAAAAGAGAAAAAAAAGGACAAAGAGAAAAAAAGAGAAAAAAAAGGACAAAGAGAAAAAAAGAGAAAAAAAAGGACAAAGAGAAAAAAAGAGAAAAAAAAGGACAAAGAGAAAAAAAGAGAAAAAAAAGGACAAAGAGAAAAAAAGAGAAAAAAAAAGAGAAAAAAAGAAAAAAAAGACAAAAGAAAAAGAAAAAAAAAAAAAAAGAGAAAAAAAAAAAAAAAGAAAAAAAAAAAAGAGAAAAAAAAGAAAAAGAAAAAAAAAAAAAAAAAGAGAAAAAAGAAAAAAAAGGACAAAAAAAAAAAAAAAGAAAAAAAAAGGACAAAGAAAAAAAAGAAAAAAAGGACAAAGAGAAAAAAAAGAGAAAAAAAAGGACAAAGAGAAAAAAAGAGAAAAAAAAGGACAAAGAGAAAAAAAGAGAAAAAAAAGGACAAAGAGAAAAAAAAAGAAAAAAAAGGACAAAGAGAAAAAAAGAGAAAAAAAAGGACAAAGAGAAAAAAAAAGACAAAGAGAAAAAAAAGACAAAGAAAAAAAAGACAAAGAAAAAAAAAAAAAAAGAAAAAAAGACAAAGAAAAAAAAGACAAAGAGAAAAAAAAAAACAAAGAGAAAAAAAAAAACAAAGAGAAAAAAAAAGACAAAGAGAAAAAAAGACAAAGAGAAAAAAAAAGGACAAAGAGAAAAAAAAAGACAAAGAGAAAAAAAGACAAAGAGAAAAAAAGACAAAGAGAAAAAAAGACAAAGAGAAAAAAAGACAAAGAGAAAAAAAGACAAAGAGAAAAAAAGACAAAGAGAAAAAAAGACAAAGAGAAAAAAAGACAAAGAGAAAAAAAGACAAAGAGAAAAAAAGACAAAGAGAAAAATGAAAGAAAAAGAAAGGAAGAAAGAAAGAAGGAAAGCAAGAAATGGCTCACCTTTTCCAAGGCATCATTAGAAGTTTTGTCAATTTGGGAAAGTTCCCGGAATGCTTCATCTCCAACAAAACAGATTTCATGGCCATCCTACAGGGGAGAAAAAAAAAAAAACAATTAGAAGAATCCATAAAACAGTTTTATAGTAAAATCAACACCTATGCAAGACATCTGTAATTGGAAAATATAATGCTAAATCACCAATGGTTGCCAAGCTATCACCACCATGCACGAACAGTTGGAAACGGTCACCCAACCACTCAACTCCAGCAGCTTATATATAGCTATCTGAGAATGGTCAGATCAAAAATCTGATTACTTTATCAATGAGCTCTGACACGGCGCTGGCTTTTACTTTAAGCAGAGAATAGGAGTGAAAAAAAATAGTCTCCATTGTGACATTATAAAAGTTTCTCAACTTGTTATATTTACAGAATGTGGGTTTTATGGTACATTGATTCCTATAAAATGGTCATGAAGTGCCAAACAAGGATTTTCAAGTAAATTCTCATAGTCTTTAATCCCATATCCTAGGTTCTGATTCTGAATGTGGTTTTATGGCACACTGACTCCTATATAATGGTCATGTGCATTTAACACCTATTGACTCCTATACATTGACTCCTGTGGAACCATACATATTTTATTTATGTACATAAATTTTATTTCAATATTTTAATGTCAGAAAGAGGCAAGTATATTCTCCTCATTGGCCAAGTTAAACTTAAAAACAACACAGCTTTTTAGAACAGATAAAAAGCTGGAACAGTTACCTCCCCTTGTTTCAAAGGCTTTCCCATCCAATGAGTTCTATTTATAGAAAAGAAAATATCACTGGATCTCGATTTATGTTATTTATAAGTGAACTGCTGTCCTCATCTTTGTTGCTGCCATGACAATGTTTCAGCCATGTACCTGCCAGCCTTCATTGGGTGTATATCGATCCAGATCACCTACAGGAAATCTTGAACTGAACTCTTTATTTAATCTATGGGAGTAGACAGTTCTCATTCCACTGTCCATGTCTTTGGATATATCGTCTAGTTCTTATTTTTAGTACTGCTCAGTTATTGCTCGCCCTGTTTCCACTGAGTCCAAGTACACAATGCCCAGCCCAGGGATTAAACTGAACCCTTTATTTAATCTATGGGAGTAGACTCTTCTCATTCCACTGCCCATGTCTAGGGATATCTCGTCTAGTTCTTATTTTTAGTACTGATCAAGTATTGCTTGCCTTATTTCTACTGAATCCACGTGCACACTGCCCACCACAGGAATTGAACTCAAACTTTTATTTATTCTACAGAGATAGACTGTTCTCATTCCACTGCCCATGTCTAGGGATATGTCGTGTAGTTCTTATTTTTAGTACTTCTCATGTATTGCTCGCCCTGTTTCCACTGAGTCTGAGTACACACTGCTGAGTAAAGTCTAACATGGTGAAGAGCATGATCAAAAACTGAGTATGCTCCATTCCTTACAGTTGTGGCAAAGAATATAAAGGTGAAACAAGCAATACTCAAAAAGTAAAGCTGGAGAAATATCAAAAAGCCATAGTGAGGAGTGAGACAATTAAATCAGGCATGGATGATCACGTATGGAGGGAAAAGAGTAATCATCAGCCCCTGTGGAATGAAGTGAATATACTGGACAAGGAAGAACATTAGAAAGTTAGAGGTCTAAAAGAATTTGCACATATGCTAGGCTATATGGTCCTCCTTAGTAGACTTAGCAGAGAAATACACACAATATAGGAGCTGCTAATAAAGAAAGAAAGGGAAATGACAGTAAGGCTTTAACTGTAACAGCAGCAGCAGCTTTAACAAAAAGAGAAAAAGTTTCTGTGACTGCAGTCAAGCATAACAAATGGCAGCAGTAGAAGCACTCATCAGCAGTTAGCTTAGATTTAATGCTCCAGGTTCTCCACAGAGAATCCAGTAGTCTAGTGGATTAAATTGTTGGTTTGTGAATTTGGAGACATTGTAATTTTGAGTTCAATCCCAGGGTTGGGTAGTGTGTACATAGATTCAGTGGAAGCAGGGTGAGCAATAACTAAGCAGCACTAAAAATAAGAATTAGATGAGATATTCCTAGACATGGGCAGTGGAATGAGAACAATCTACCTCTGTAGATTAAATGAGTTTCACTTTGGAATTCCCTGTAGGTTACCTGGACAGGTAAACAACAGATGAAGGCTGAAGGATGCAACAGCTGAAGAGTTGTGATAACAACAATGATAATAGTCTGCATGTAAATAGTGTAAATAATGATAACTCCTCATCCCAGAAATTCAGACAGAAGGTGATCAGGTGATAACAAGGATGAGGATATTAGTCTGAATGTAAATAATGATAACACCTCATCCCAGAAATTCATACAGAAGGTGATCAGGTGATAACAAGGATGAGGATATTAGTCTGAATGTAAAAATAATAATAACACCTCATCCCAGAAATTCATACAGAAGGTGATCAGGTGATAACAAGGATGAGGATATTAGTCTGAATGTAAATAATGATAACACCTCATCCCAGAAATTCATACAGAAGGTGATCAGGTGATAACAAGGATGAGGATATTAGTCTGAATGTAAATAATGATAACACCTCATCCCAGAAATTCATACAGAAGGTGATCAGGTGATAACAAGGATGAGGATATTAGTCTGAATGTAAATAATGATAACACCTCATCCCAAAAATTCATACAGAAGGTGATCAGGTGATAACAAGGATGAGGATATTAGTCTGAATGTAAATAATGATAATCAGTGACATCCCAGAAATTCATACAGAAGGTGATCAGGTGATAAAAAAAATGAGGATATTAGTCTGAATGTAAATAATGATAACACCTCATCCCAGAAATTCATACAGAAGATGATCAGCTGATAACAAGGATGAGGATATAATTAGTTGAATAGATCCATGATAACACCTCATCCCAAAAATTACAAGATGATCACTGGTAAAAAAATGGATTTAGTCTGAAGACATTAAGTTTATATCCCAGAAATTCATACAGAAGGTGATCAGGTGATAACAAGGATGAGGATATTAGTCTGAATGTAATCCAATGATAACAGGGCCCAGAAATTCAAAAGAAGATGAGCACTGGTAAAAAAAATGGTTGCTGAGGATATTAAGTCTTAATCCCAATAATTCATACACAATGTCCCAGATACATGGCATACAGAAGGGATCAGGTGATAATGTCGATGAGGATATTAGTCTGAATGTAAAAATTGATAGATGAGCATCCCAAAAAATGGTTGCTGAAGACATTAAGTTTCTTAGTCCCAGAAATTCATACAAGGATGTCCTTATGATAGTCTGGCACAGTGGATAATGAATGTCGTTGGTTAGATCCAGTGACAGGGCCCAAAGTAAAATTGCAAAGCACTGATCAGGTGAAAACAAGGATGAGGATATTAGTCTGAATGTAAAAAAAAAATTCATCAAGGTGATCAGGTGATAACAAGGATGAGGATATTAGTCTGAATGTAAATAATGATAACTCCTCATCCCAGAAATTCATACAGAAGGTGATCAAGGTGATACAATGAGGATAATATCTTGAATAAAATGATAAGGGCCCAAAGTTCATAAATTGCAAGATGAATGTAAAAAAATGGTTGCTGAATGATTAAGTTTCATCCCAGAAATTCATACACAAGGTGATCAAGGATAACAAGGATGAGGATATTAGATGAATGTCGTTGGTTAATCCTCATCCCCCAAATTAAAAATTGCAAGATGAGCACTGATCAAATGATAACAAGGATGAGGATATTAGTCCCAGAATTCAAAAATGATAACACATCCCAGAAATTCATACAAAAGATGTGATCAACAGTAAAAAGGAAGATGAGCACTGGTAAAAAAATGGTTGCTCAATTAAGTTCTTAAGGCAAAAGTTCATAACAGATGTCAGGATACAATGTAAACAGAAATTCATGGTTAGATCCAAGACAGAAGGTGATCAGGTAAAAAAAAGATGAGGATATTAGTCTGAATGTAAATAATGGTTAAGACATTAAGTTTCTTATCCCAGAAATTCATACAGAAGATGTCCTCAGGTGATAACAAGGATGTGGATAATGTCGTTGAATAGAAATAGTGACAGGGCATCCCAGAAAAAATTGCAAAGATGAGCACTGATAAAAAAATGAGGTTATTGTCTGAATGACAATTAATTTCTTAGTCCCAGAAATTCATACACACAGATGATCAGGTGATAATAAGGATGGCACATTGGATAATGTCGTTGGTTAGATCCATCCCAGGGCCCAAAAGAAAAATGATCAAGATGAAACAAGGATGAAAAATATTTGTCTGAATGTAAATAATGATAACTTAGTCCCAGAAATTCATACACAGATGTCCTTAGGTGATAACAAGGATGAATAATGTCGTTGAATGTAAATCAGTGATAACCCCTCATCCCAAAAATTCAAGATGAGCACTGATAAAAAAAAATGGTTGGATGAGGACATTAAGTTTCTGTAAATAATGAAACAAAATCATCCCAGAAATTCATACAGAAGGTGATCAGGTGATAACAAGGATGATGATATTAGTCTGATATCCAGTGACAGGGCCAAAAGTAAAAATTCATACAAAGATGAGCACTGGTAAAAAAAAATGGTTGAATGAAGACATTAAACTTCTCATCCCAGAAATTCATACAGAAGATGTCCTTAAGGATACATGGCAGTCTGTGGATAATGTCGTTGGTTAGATCCAGTGACAGGGATGAGGATATTAGTCTGAATGTAAAAATAATGATAACAATCCCAGAAATTCAGACTGAAGGTGAAAAAAAAAGGATGTAAATGAAAGATAACACCTCATCCCAAAAATTCATACAGAAGGTGATCAGGTGATAACAAGGATGAGGATATTAGTCTGATATAAAATAATGTCCCTCATCCCAGAAATTCAGACAGAAGGTGATCAGGTGATAACAAGGATGAGGATAATGTCTTGGTTAGATCCAGTGACAGGGCCCAAAGTAAAATTCAGACAAGATGAGCACTGGTAAAAAAAAATTGCTGAAGAAATTAAGTTTCAAGTCCCAGAAATTCATACACAGATGTCCTTAAGGATACATGTGATAACAAGGATGGATAATGTCTGAATGTTAATCCATGACAGGAAAATCATCCCAAGTAAAATTCACAAGATGAGCACTGATAAAAAAAAATGGTTGCTGAAGACATTAAGTTTCTTAGTCCCAGAAATTCATACACAGATGTCCTTAAGGATACATGGCACAATAATGTCGTTGGTTAGATCCAGTGACAGGGCCCTCAAGTAAAATTGCAAGATGAGCACTGGTAAAAAAAAGGATATGGTTGGAATGAAGACATTAAGTTTCTTATCCCAGAAATTCATACACAGATGTCCTTAAGGATACATGGCACAGTGGATAATGTCGTTGGTTAGATCCAGATGAGGATACAGGGCCCAAAGTAAAATTCCAAGATGAGCACTGATCAAAAAAAATGGTTTAGTCTGAATGACATTAAGTTTCCTAGTCCCAGAAATTCATCACACAGATGTCAGGATAACATGGATGAGGATAATGTCGTTGGTTAGATCCATGACAGGGCCCAAATCCCAGTAAAAATTGCAAGATGAGCACTGGTAAAAAAAATGAGGTTGTCTGAAGACATTAAGTTTCTTATCCCAGAAATTCATACAGAAGATGTCCTTAAGGATACATGGCATCAATGTCGTTGGTTAGATCCAGTGACAGGGCCCAAAATTCAAAATTGAAGATGAGCACTGGTAAAAAAATGGTTGCTGAAGACATTAAGTTTCTTAGTCCCAGAAATTCATACACAGATGTCCTGAAGGATACATGGACAGTGGATAATGTCGTTGGTTAGATCCAGTGACAGGGCCCAAAGTAAAATTGCAAGATGATCACTGATAAAAAAAAAATGATGAGGATATTAGTTCTTAAATCCCCTCATCCCAGAAATTCATACAGAGATGTCTCATAACAAGGATGAGAGTCTGAATGTCAATGGTTGATCCACACCTCATCCCAAAGAAATTCATTGAAGGTGATCACTGATAAAAAAAATGGGATATTAGTCTGAATGTAAATAATAACACCTTGGTCCCAGAAATTCATACAGAAGGTGATCAGGGATAAAAGGATGAGGATATTAGTCTGAATGTAAATCAATGACTGGTCATCCAAAAAAAATTGCAAGATGATCACTGGTGATAAAAAGGATGAGGATATTAAAAAATTTCTTGAGTCCCATCCCAGAAATTCATACAGAAGGTGTCAGGGATACATGGCATGAGGATAATGTCGTTGGTTAAATCCAGTGACAGGGCCCAAAAATTAAAACAGAAGATGAGCACTGGTAAAAAAAATGAATGATTTAGTCTGAATGTAAATAATGATAACATTAAAATTTTCTTAGTCCCAGAAATTCATACACAAAATATGTCCTTAATCCCATAAATGGCACAGTGGATAATGTCGTTGGTTAAATCCATGACAACACCCAAAGTAAAATTCAGAAGATGAGCACTGATAAAAAAAATGGTTTAGCTGAAGACATTAAGTTTTTCTTAGTCCCAGAAATTCATACACAGATGTCCTTAAGGATACATGGCACAGTGGATAATGTCGTTGGTTAGATCCAGTGACAACACCTCATTAAAAATTCATACAAAGATGAGCACTGGTAAAAAAATGGGATTTAGTCTGAAGACATTAAGTTTCTTAGTCCCAGAAATTCATACAGAGATGTCCTCAGGATAACATGGACAGTGGATAATGTCGTTGGTTAGATCCAGTGACAGGGCCCAAAGAAAAAATTGCAAGATGAGCACTGGTAAAAAAAATGAGGTTTAGCTGAAGACATTAAGTTTCTTAGTCCCAGAAATTCATACACAGATGTCCTTAAGGATACATGGCAAGGATAATGAGGATGGTTAGTCCAGTGAAAGGGCCCAAAGTAAAATTGCAAGATGAGCACTGGTAAAAAAAATGAGGATTGCTGAAGACATTAAGTTTCTTATCCCAGAAATTCATACACAGATGGTCCTCAGGGATACATGGGATGAGGATAATGTCGTTGGTTAGATCCATGACAGGGCCTCAAGTAAAAATTGCAAGATGAGCACTGGTAAAAAAAAGGATATTTGTCTGAAGACATTAATGTTTCTTAGTCCCAGAAATTCATACAGAGATGTCCTCAAGGATACATGGATGAGGATAATGTCGTTGAATTAGATCCAGTGACAGGGCCCCAAAGTAAAAAGGTGAAGATGAGCACTGGATGAAAAAAATGGTTGAATGAAGACATTAAACACCTCATCCCAGAAATTCATACAGTCCTTAAGGTGATGGATAATGGGTTAGATCCAGTGACAGGGCCCAAAGTAAAATCATCCAGAAAATTCAAGATGAGCACTGAAAAAAAAAAATGGTTGCTGAAGACATTAAGTTTCCTCATCCCAGAAATTCATACAGAAGATGTCCTGATAAGGATACATGGCACAGTGGATAATGTCGTTGGTTAGATCCAGTGACAGGATGAGGAAAGTAAAAATTGCAAGATGATCACTGGTTCAAAAAATGGTTCAGGTGAAGACATTGAGGATTTAGTCTTGTAAATAATGATCCCTCATCCCAAATTCATACAGAGGTGTCAGGTGATAACATGGATGAGTGGATAATGTCGTTGAATGTTAATCCAGTGACAGGGCCCCAAAATTCAAATTGAAGATGAGCACTGGTAAAAAAAAATGAGGATTGCTGAAGACATTAAGATTTCTTCATCCCAGAAATTCATACAGAAGATGTCTTAAGGATACAAGGCACAGTGGATAATGTCGTTGGTTAGATCCAGTGACAACCCAAAGTAAAAATTCAGAAGATGAGCACTGGTAAAAAAAATGAGTTGCTGAATGAAATATAACACCTTATCCCAGAAATTCATACAGAAGGTGTCAGGTGATAACAAGGATAGGATATTAGTCTGAATGGAATAATGTCGTTGGTTCAGATCAGGTGATAACAAGGATGAGGATATTAGCCCAAATGTAAAAATTAACACCTCAAAATTCATAGCAAGGTGGGTAAAAAAATGAGTTGAAGAAATTAATGATTAGTCCCATCCCAAAATTCATACAGAAGATGTCAAGGATACATGGATGAGGATAATGTCTGAATGGTTAGATCCAACACCTCATCCCAAAGTAAAATTGCAAGATGAGCACTGGTAAAAAAAAAACCTCATCCCAGAAATGGTTGCTGAAGACATTAAGTTTATTAGTCCCATGAAATTCATACACAGATGTCCTTAAAATTCATACATGGGTGATGGATAATGTCGTTGGTTAGATCCAGTGACAGGGCCCAAAGTAAAATTCATTGCAAAGATGAGCACTGATAAAAAAAATGAGGTTGCTGAAGACATTAATGTTTCCTCATCCCAGAAATTCATACACAGATGTCCTCAAGGATACATGGCACAGTGGATAATGTCGTTGGTTAGATCCAGTGACAGGGCCCAAAGTAAAATTGCAAGATGAGCACTGGTAAAAAAAATGGTTGCTGAAGACATTAACACCTCATCCCAGTCCCAGAAATTCATACAACAGATGTCCTTAAGGATACATGGCAACAGTGGATAATGTCGTTGGTTAGATCCAGTGACAGGGCCCAAAGTAAAAATTGCAAGATGAGCACTTCAAGTAAAAAAAGGATGGTTGCTGAATGACATTAATGTTTCTTCATCCCAGAAATTCATACAGATGTCCTCAAGGATACATGGCATCGTTGGTTAGATCCAGTGACAGGGCCCAAAGTAAAAATTGCAAGATGATGGTAAAAAAAAATGGTTGCTGAAGACATTATATTAGTCCCAGAAATTCATACACATAATGATCATGGCACAGTGGATAATGTCGTTGGTTAGATCCAGTGACCCAGAAATTCAAGTGAAAATGAGGATTTAGTCAAGATGAGCAATGGTAAAAAAAATGGTTGATAACAAGGATGAGGATATTAGTCTGAATGTAAATAATGATAAGTCCTCATCCCAGAAATTCATAGAAGGTGATGTCCTAAGGATGAGGATATTGGATAATGTCGTTGGTTAATCCAGTGACAGGGCCCAAAGTAAAAATTGCAAGATGAGCACTGGTAAAAAAAATGGTTGAATGTAAATTGAAACACCTCATCCCAGAAATTCATTCCTATCAGGATATAACAAGGATGAGTGGATATGTCGTCTGAATTAAATCCAGAACATCATCCCAAAAGTAAAATTGCAAGATGAGCACTGGTAAAAAAAATGGTTGCTTCTGAAACATTAAGGATGTCCTTAAGGATACATGGCAATGGAAATAATTGGTTAACACCTCATCCCAAAAAAAAATTGAAGATGAGCACTGATAAAAAAAATGGTTGCTGAATGACATTAAGTTTCTTCATCCCAGAAATTCATACACAGATGTCCTTAACAAGGATACATGGCTGAATGGATAATGTCGTTGGTCCCAGATTCAGTGACAGGGTGATCAAGTAAAAACAAGGATGAGGATGGTAAAAAAAATGTAAAAAGAATTATAACACCTCATCCCAGAAATTCATACAGAAGGTGATCATACATGAGGATATTGGATAAATCGTTGGTTAGATCCATAACAGGGCATCCCAGAAAAATTGCAAGATGATCACTGATAAAAAATGAGGATATGGTTGAATGAAATAATTATAACACCTCATCCCAGAAATTCATACAGATGTCCTTAAGGATACAAGGATGTGGATAATGTCGTTGGTTAGATCCAATGACAGATATTAAGTCAAAATTCATACAAGATGAGCACTGGTAAATAAAAAATGAGGATATTAGTCTGAATGAAATAAGTTTCTTACCTCATCCCAAAATTCATACAGAGATGTCCTCAGGATACATGGCAAGGATGGATAATGTCTTGGTTAGATCCAGTGACAGGGCCCTCATCCCAGAAATTCAAAGATGATCACTGGATAAAAAAATGGTATTAGAGACAATAATGATTCACCTCATCCCAGAAATTCATACAGAATGTCCTCAGGATAATAACAAGGATGAGGATAATGTCGTTGGTGTAAATAATGACAACACCTCATCCCAGAAATTCAGACAGAAGGTGAAAAAAAAATGGTTGATAACAAGGATGAGGATATTAGTCTGAATGTAAATAATGATAACACCTCATCCCAGAAATTCAGACAGAAGGATGGTATCAGGTGAAAAAAAAATGAGGATATTAAAAAAAAAATGTCTGAAGAAATTAAACACTTCATCCCAGAAATTCAGACAGAAGGTGATCAGGTGATACAAGGATGAGGATAATAGTCTTGAATAGAAATAATGATAACACCTCATCCCAAAATTCAGACAAAGATGATCACTGGTAAAAAAAAAAAGGATATTAGTCTGAATGAAATAATTAAGTTTCTCAGTCCCAGAAATTCATACACAGATGTCAGGTGATAACAAGGATGAGGGATATTAGTCGTTGGTTAGATCCAGTGACCCAGGGCCCAAAGTAAAAATTGCAAGATGAGCACTGGTAAAAAAATTAGTCTGAAGACAAATAAGTTTCTCATCCCAGAAATTCATACAGAAGGTGTCCAAGGATAACATGGATGAGTGGATAATGTCGAATGTTAAATCCAGATAACAGGGCCCAAAGTAAAATTCAGACAAGATGAGCACTGATAAAAAAAATGAGGATATTAGTCTGAATGTAAAATAATGATAACACCTCATCCCAGAAATTCATACAGAAGGTGATCAGGTGATAACAAGGGATAATGTCGTTGGGATATTAGTCTGATCCTGGTAAAAAAAATGGTTGAAGAAATAAGTTTCTCATCCCAGAAATTCATACAGAAGGTGATCAAGGATACATGGCACAAGTGATAATGTCGTTGGTTAGATCCAGTGAAATAATGATGATCCCAGAAATTCCCAGCATGATCAAGTGATAACAAATGAGGATATTAATCTGAATGACAATAATAACTTCATCCCAGAATTCATACAGAAGGTGATCAGGTGATAACAATGGATGAGGATATTAGTCTGAATGTAAATAATGATGAAACACCTCATCCCAGAAATTCATACAGAAGGTGATCACTGGTGATAAAAAATGAGGATATTAGTCTGAATGTAATTAAGTAACACCTCATCCCAGAAATTCATACAGATGTCCTGATCAGGATGATAAATAATAATGAGGATATTAGTCTGAATGTAATAAAAGTAAATAACACCTCATCCCAGAAATTCATAAGAAGGTGATCTGGTAAAACAAGGATGAGGATGAGAATTAAATAAAAAAATTCATACACATTGCTGATAACAAGGATGAGGATATTAGTCTGAATGAAAATAATGATCCCTCAGAAATTCATACAGAAGGTGATCAGGTGATAACAAGGATGAGGATATTAGGTTAATCCAGTGATAACACCTGAAAATTGCAAGATGATCAAAAAAAAAATGATGAACATTAGTTTCTTAATCATCCCAGAAATTCATACAGAAGGTGATCAGGTGATAACAAGGATGAGGATATTCGTTGAATTAAATCCATAACACCTCATCCCAGAAATTCATACAGAAGGTGATCAGGTGATAAAAAAAATATTAGTCTGAATGTAATTAAGTTTCTCATCCCAGAAATTCATACAGAAGGTGATCAGGTGATAACAAGGATGAGGATATTAGTCTGAATGTAAATAATGATAACACCTCATCCCAGAAATTCAGACAAGATGATCACTGGTGAAAAAAAATGAGGATATTAGTCTGAATGAAATAATTCATACACCTCATCCCAGAAATTCAGACAGAAGGTGATCAGGTGATAACAAGGATGAGGATATTAAGATGAATGTAAAAAAATGATAAAAATCCCAGAAATTCAGACAAAGGTGATCAGGTGATAACAAGGATGAGGATATTAGTCTGAATGTAAATAATGATAACACCTCATCCCAGAAATTCAGACAGAAGGTGATCAGGTGATAACAAGGATGAGGATATTAGTCTGAATGTAAATAATGATAACACCTCATCCCAGAAATTCAGACAGAAGGTGATCAGGTGATAACAAAGGATATTAGTCTGAATGTAAATAATTCTTAACCCTCATCCCAGAAATTCAGACAGAAGGTGATCAGGTGATAACAAGGATGAGGATATTAGTCTGAATGTAAATAATGATAACACCTCATCCCAGAAATTCAGACAGAAAATGATCAGGTGATAACAAGGATGAGGATATTAGTCTGAATGTAAATATAACAAGGAAATTCAAGAGAAGGTGATCAGGTGATAACAAGGATGAATATTAGTCTGAATGTAAATAATGATAACACCTCATCCCAGAAATTCAGACAGAAGGTGATCAGGTGATAACAACAAAGATGAGGATATTAGTCTGAATGTAAATAATGATAACACCTCATCCCAGAAATTCATACAGAAGGTGATCAGGTGATAACAAGGATGAGGATATTAGTCTGAATGTAAATAATGATAACACCTCATCCCAGAAATTCATACAGAAAAAAATTCAGGTGATAACAAGGATGAGGATATTAGTCTGAATGTAAATAATGATAACACCTCATCCCAGAAATTCAGACAGAAGGTGATCAGGTGATAACAAGGATGAGGATATTAGTCTGAATGTAAATAATGATAACACCTCATCCCAGAAATTCAGACAGAAGGTGATCAGGTGATAACAAGGATGAGGATATTAAAAAATGTAAATAATGATAACACCTCATCCCAGAAATTCATACAGAAGGTGATCAGGTGATAACAAGGATGAGGATATTAGTCTGAATGTAAATAATGATAACACCTCATCCCAGAAATTCAGACAGAAGGTGATCAGGTGATAACAAGGATGAGGATATTAGTCTGAATGTAAATAATGATAACACCTCATCCCAGAAATTCAGACAGAAGGTGATCAGGTGATAACAAGGATGAGGATATTAGTCTGAATGTAAATAATGATAACCCTCATCCCAGAAATTCAGACAGAAGGTGATCAGGTGATAACAAGGATGAGGATATTAGTCTGAATGTAAATAATGATAACACCTCATCCCAGAAATTCAGACAGAAGGTGATCAGGTGATAACAAGGATGAGGATATTAGTCTGAATGTAAATAATGATAACACCTCATCCCAGAAATTCAGACAGAAGGTGATCAGGTGATAACAAGGATGAGGATATTAGTCTGAATGTAAATAATGATAAATAATGACCTCATCCCAGAAATTCAGACAGAAGGTGATCAGGTGATAACAAGGATGAGGATATTAGTCTGAATAAAATAATGATAACACCTCATCCCAGAAATTCAGACAGAAGGTGATCAGGTGATAACAAGGATGAGGATATTAGTCTGAATGTAAATAATGATAACACCTCATCCCAGAAATTCAGACAGAAGGTGATCAGGTGATAACAAGGATGAGGATATTAATAGTCTGAATGTAAATAATGATAACACCTCATCCCAGAAATTCAGACAGAAGGTGATCAGGTGATAACAAGGATGAGGATATTAGTCTGAATGTAAATAATGATAACACCTCATCCCAGAAATTCAGACAGAAGGTGATCAGGTGATAACAAGGATGAGGATATTAGTCTGAATGTAAATAATGATAACACCTCATCCCAGAAATTCAGACAGAAGGTGATCAGGTGATAACAAAGATGAGGATATTAGTCTGAATGTAAATAATGATAACACCTCATCCCAGAAATTCAGACAGAAGGTGATCAGGTGATAATAAGGAATGAGGATATTCCCAGTCTGAATGTAAATAATGATAACACCTTCATCCCAGAAATTGATCAGACATGAGAAGGTGATCAATTTGATAAATTCAAGGAAGGTGATCAGGTGATTTGAAAGGATATTAGTTGATATTAATCTGAATCCCAGAAATTCAGACAGAATGATAACATAACAAGGATCATCCCAGAAATTCAGACAGAAGGTGATGAAGGTGATCAAATGATAACAAGGATGAGGATATTAGTCTGAATGTAAATAATGATAACACCTCATCCCAGAAATTCAGACAGAAGGTGATCAGGTGATAACAAGGATGAGGATATTAGTCTGAATGTAAATAATGATAACACCTCATCCCAGAAATTCAGACAGAAGGTGATCAGGTGATAACAAGGATGAGGATATTAGTCTGAATGTAAATAATGATAAACCTCATCCCAGAAATTCATCCAGAAATGATCAGGTGATAACAAGGATGAGGATATTAGTCTGAATGTAAATTCATTAGTCTGGTGAGGATAATTAATAATGATAATAATGATAACATCCCAGAAATTCAGACAGAAGGTGATCAGGTGATAACAAGGATGAGGATATTAATCTGAATGTAAATAATGATAACACCTCATCCCAGAAATTCAGACAGAAGGTGATCAGGTGATAACAAGGATGAGGATATTAGTCTGAATGTAAATAATGATAAACCTCATCCCAGAAATTCAGACAGAAGGTGATCAGGTGATAACAAGGATGAGGATATTAGTCTGAATGTAAATAATGATAACACCTCATCCCAGAAATTCAGACAGAAGGTGATCAGGTGATAATAAGGATGAGGATATTAGTCTGAATGTAAATAATGATAACAAGGATCCCAGAAATTCAGACAGAAGGTGATCAGGTGATAATGAGGATGAGGATATTAGTCTGAATGTAAAATATGATAACACCTCATCCCAGAAATTCAGACAGAAGGTGATCAGGTGATAAATAATGAGGATGAGGATATTAGTCTGAATGTAAAATAATGATAACACCTCATCCCATGAATTCAGACAGAAGGTGATCAGGTGATAACAAGGATGAGGATATTAGTCTGAATGTAAATAATGATAAAATACCTCATCCCAGAAATTCAGACAGAAGGTGATCAGGTGATAAAAAGGATGAGGATATTAGTCTGAATGTAAAATATGATAACACCTCATCCCAGAAATTCAGACAGAAGGTGATCAGGTGATAACAAGGATGAGGATATTAGTCTGAATGTTATAATGATAACACCTCATCCCATTCAATAAGAAGGTGATCAGGTGATAAAAAAGGATGAGGATATTAGTCTGAATGTAAATAATGATAACACCTCATCCCAGAAATTCAGAATTAAAATGATCAGGTGATAACAAGGATGAGGATTTTAACTCTATTCAAAAAAAATTTGTAACATTTCATCCCAAAACAGAAGGTGATCAATGATAACAAGGATGAAATTAGTCTTAATATAAATAATGATAACACCTTTCATCCCAGAAATTCAGACAGAAGGTAATCAGGTTTAACAAGGATGAGGATATTACTCTGAATTAAAAATAATTCTGATAAAATCCCAGAAATTCAGACAGAAGGTGATCAGTTTAAACAAGGATGAGATATTAGTCTGAATGTAAATAATGAAACACCTCATCCCAGAAATTCAACAGAAGGTGAATATAACACAAGGATGAGGATATTATCTGAATGTAAATGAAAACCTCATCCCAGAATTAGACAGAAGGTGATCAATGTGATTTTGAATAATTCCCAATGTGAATAAAAAAAAAAAAAATCCCAAAAAGGAAAAACAGAAAAAAAAAATAAAAATATTCTGGATATTAGTCTGAAAAAATTCTAAACACCTCATGTATAAAATTCAGACAGAAGGTCATCAGGTGATAACAAGGATGAGGATTTAGTCTGAATGTTTGTAATGATAAACCTCATCCATTCTAGACAGAAGGTGATCAAATAACAAGGATGAGGATATTAATGAATGTAAAAAAATACAAATTTCAAAAATCTTTTGTTTTTTACTAACAAGGATGAGGATGTTATTCTGAATAAAATAATGATAACACCTCAAATTCAGACAGATTTAAGGATGAGGATATTAGGAATGTAATAATAACACCTCATCCTTAAATTCATTTTTTTAAAAATGAGGATATTAGTCTGAATGTAAAAATGATAAATTTTCCCAGAAATTCAGATTATATTAAAAAGTTCAACATTTTTGGTAATGCATTGTGAAAATTGATTTTAAAATCTATATTTTAAAATAAAAATGCAATATGTTATGTGTTAATAATTTTTTTTTCAATTATAATTTTAATTTTATACATAATAAATGGAAATATCAGTTGTTACAAAAAAATATTCTTATTTTAATACCAATTTTGGAATCAGGTGGCTTTAAAATAAAATAAAAGATTCTGGACTTTGGAAATAATCAAAATTTTTTATTCAAAAATAATGCATTAAAAAAAATAATTTTTACAATAGGAATGCATTGGAAAATGATTTTAATGAAGTAATGCATTGGAATATAATTTTTACTATAAGAATTCACTGAATTTTTACTATACAAATGTACTGGAAATGATTTTTACTATAGGAATGCATTGAAAAATAATTTTATTTCAATTTGGAATACATTTTTAAATGATTTTAATGAAGTAATGCATTGGAATATAATTTTTACTATAAGAATTCACTGGAAAATAATTTTTACTATAGGAATGCTTGAAGCTTTCATTACTGTGATTGTTTTTGGCAATTTTTGTATGCAGTATTTTGTTACTATTTTTATAACTTGGAAATAAATTTGGGAATAATCAAAATTAATTGCAAAATCCAGCAAAAGTCACTCATGAAATAAAAATAATTGTTTGTACAGAAAGTAAGGACCTATGTACATCAAATTGCCTTTAAATTAAGTGACAGCAGAAGAATTATTGTTGAACTTTTAAAAGATAAGCTTAAATATTAATGCAATACTTAAATGCAGTGATCAATTTTGTGTTCTTCCGTAGTTTATTGTTACCTATCATATCTACTCCTCCCTACCTATTGTGATGAAGGCCCAAGAACCCTTCCAAGGTGCTAGCTTAAATCTAGTATTCTGATATTTTGAGAAAGTGGATTTTTGATTTTCCTGAGCTTTAAGAATCAGAATTAAACTAAAAAATGACTTGAATATTTCACTTTATGTGTATGGAATCTAGAATAGATGAAAGTTTTACTTTTTCAATTCAATTACAATTGAAAAAATAAAGAAAAAGGAGACCTTTTTCATAATATTCTAATTTTTTCAGACACATCTATAATTCCATCTGTATTTTTTTCTATCCATTCATAAAATTTCAAACTTCATCATATTTTTTAAATTACTCATGAATTACCTCCCCTTGGATAAAAATATTCCTAACCAACAAACATTGAGCCAGCATTTTGTTCTCAAAGAAATATTTTTCAATTCCATCTCTAATTTCACTCCAAATAAATTCCTTAACATTTAACAATGTTCTCAGGTGACACACCTGGATTGCTTATATCAATGTTCCTCAACCTTTTTGAGCAAATGAAAATATCATGACACACTTAACAAAATTTTTTAAGAGTATACATTTTAAATGTTTTGAAATAAAATTGTAGATTTTAAAAAATACAGACAAATACAAATTTACTTTATTTTAGTGTTTCTATTCAACTATTTGTACAGTTTATTTAGTGTGAAATCTGTGCCTGGTGTTTTTTCATGATTTCTTCAATGTTTGGTCAAATGTGCAATAAGCAGACCATCATTTCTTCTTCCGTAGAACGTAGTCTTTCTCACTTTTTATTTTTGATGTTAGAGTTGAGAAGCCCAATTCACATAAATAAGATGTAGAAAATTGCAATAAAACTGATAAAGCATTTTTAGCTAATGTGGGATAAAAAGTTTAATACTTATTCATTTTGCTAAAAGATTTTCAACCTGATTAATCATGACAAATTCAACACAGACTAAGAAGTCCTGAATTTATAGTAACTATCTAAAATATAATTACAAGAGAAGTTAGAGTACATAATACAATTTGAAAATGAACTTTGATTTGTTGGACACGGGGTGGTTTTTGGAAATATTTTAGAGGAAAGAAAATGGGTTTTATAAGCAACAAAATAAATGTTAACAAATCCCCAATTTTACAAACTGAATAGCATTTTTACTGCATGAAAATCTGACTAATCATGAAAAATTCCTCACAGAATGTAATTACAAGAGTTTATAATACCACTGATCTTTGATTTAATAGCAAAATATGGTACTTAATTTAATATGGTACTTAATTTAATATGGTACTTAATTTCAATAATTATTTAGGTACACTTTTTTTAGTGGGGGAGAAAAATCTGTTAAAAATTAAATGTTAAAAAAATAAATGAAAATTTACAAACTGATTAGCATTATTTCAGCATTTATAAAAATGTGTCTCACAAAAATTTTTATCAGAGGCTAAGTACCAAATTTATAGTAACTATTTAGAATGTAATAAGTAAAAGAAAAAAATTATAGTGAATAATACAACCAAAACCTCACCTTATTGCAGCCTGAAATCCTCCATAATCAGAACAAATTCATCACAAACCAGGATGGAGCACTAATTTTAAATCAGATACAGGGTTCAGAATTTATTTTAATACTGGGAACTGATACTCACCCCAAGATTTAAACTTATAACTCTCTTTTTTAAAAAACCTTTGATTTATAGAACGCTAGGTGGTTTTTGGAGATATTTTAAAGGAAAAAGAAAGGGTCTTATAAGTAATTAAAATGGTAAAATTCTTGAGAGAATTTTCTTTTCTTAAATCACCTGTAAAAAACTCGGAAAATTTGGATCAATAAATTATTTCTTTAAATCAATAAAAATTGTCCCCACATGGATAAAAGCATTGGTTGAATTTATCCAGTGGCTTGCCACAGCAGAGGTGAACAAAAATCTTGGAGAGTTGAGTTACTAAAAGGGAAATAACTGGAACTGAGACATCCAGGCATGGCATGGGGAACTAGAACAATTTTTACAAACAAAAACGTTGTTTCGGCACAAATACTTGACTAATAATGAAAAATTCCTCACAGAATGTAATTACAAAAGAGTTTATAACCATTGAAACTGGCCTTTGATTTAGGATCAAAATACGGTACTTAATTTCAATAATTCTTTTAAAACACTTTTTTTCTGTGGGTGGGGAAGAAAAATCAGTTAAAAATTAAATGAAAACCTGACTAATCATGAAAAATTCAATACAGACCAGGAAGTACCAAATTTATAGCAACTATCTAGAATGTAATTACAAGAGAAGTTAGAGTACATAATACCATTGAAACCATCCTTTGATTTGTAGAATGCAGGGTGGTATTTGGAAATATTTTAGAGGAAAGAAAATGGGTCTTATAAGCAGCAAAATACAGTACTTAATTTCAATAATTATTTAGATACACTTTTTGGAGGAAGAAGAAAAATCAGTTAAAAATTAAATGAAAACCTGACTAATCATGAAAAATTCAACACAGACCAGGAAGTACCAAATTTATAGCAACTATCTAGAATGTAATTACAAGAGAAAAAGAGTACATAATACCATTGAAACTATCCTTTGATTTGTAGAATGCAGGGGTGGTCTTTTGGAAATATTTTAGAGGAAAGAAAATGGGTCTTATAAGCAGCAAAATACAGTACTTAATTTCAATAATTATTTAGGTACACTTTTTTTGGAGGAAGAAGAAAAATCAGTTAAAAATTAAATGAAAAAAAAAACTGACTAATCATGAAAAATTCAACACAGACCAGGAAGTACCAAATTTATAGCAACTATCTAGAATGTAATTACAAGAGAAGTTAGAGTACATAATACCATTGAAACCATCCTTTGATTTGTAGAATGCAGGGTGGTATTTGGAAATATTTTAGAGGAAAGAAAATGGGTCTTATAAGCAGCAAAATACAGTACTTAATTTCAATAATTATTTAGATACACTTTTTGGAGGAAGAAGAAAAATCTGTTAAAAATTAGACATTAACAAATCCCCAATTTTACAAACTGTATAGCATTATTTCCACATGAAAACCTGTCTAATCACAACAAATTCATCAAAGGCCAAAAAGAACCAAATTTATAGTAACTTCTTTATAATTTATAGTTTCTTCTATCGCACTTCTTGCCTGTGGAAGACCCTTCTGGTTCCATGCTTTCCAGCCAACGTTAATCTGCAAAAATTTAAATGCAATGATAATTGCTATCCCCTGTCCTTCCGATTTCTCTTTCCACTCATCATTAATGTTTCTGTTTCTAATTCTTCCCCACCCTTGTGTTTTAGTGGTTGTGCTGCCTTGCTTAGAGTGATTCCAATTAAAAAACAAAAAATAGAAACAAAAAACGATTTAGAATGTCATAACTAAAAGAGAAGTTATAGTGCATAATACGACTGAAACCTCACCTTATTGCCGCCTGAAATCCTTACCAAACAGGACAAATTCATCACAAACCAAGATGGAGTGCTAATTTTAAATTAGATATATGTAACTTTTGATACAGAAATAAGGTTAAGTTTGACTTATGTGTAGGTTAAAACAAATGATAGAGCTTACCGTACTGCTGAATCCTTATACTGGGGTTATAGCTCAAAATCCACATGACCAATAAACTCTACAAGTTTTTCCCAACTGTATAAATAGTTTATCTCAAAATGTTAATTTAATTTTGAAACATTTGACTTGTTTTACTTTCATGTAATCTGTAACTGGGGAGCTGATACTCACCCCAAACTTATTTGTGCCACTGACCTTTAATTTATATATTGAGTTGGTGCATAATTATCAGGCGTTTTTAAAGAATATTTATTATGAAAAAAGAAACACAACAATTCAACAATAACATTTTTAAATGAGTATGATTGACACACATTTTTATAACCTGAAAATAAAATAATATTTTTATTAAAAAACAGAAAACAAAACAGCAATTTTTATTAACAAAAAACTCACAAAAACGCCTGATAATTATGCACCAACTCAATAGAACACAGAGTAGTTTTTTAGAGATATTTTATAGGGAAAAATGTCTTATAAACAGCAAAATATGATATTCTTTAATCAGATTTTGTCTTGCATCTCGTAGCCTTACAAATTCAAATCCCCTTAGTAAATATTTCTTTATTTTTTTACATCAATGTCTCTTCAAATCCCCTTAGTAATTATTTCTTTATTTTTTACATCAATGTCTCTTAACTACAAAATAACCTGAGCATTGTGTTAAAAGGCAACAATAAGAAGATGAAAGATAAACTAGTGGCTGAAATTAATAATAATAATGATGATGAAAATTATTTACATATGAAATCCAAATGAATTTTTCTAGATAAAAAGCAACAAAAATAAAATTATGACATTTGGTTTGTTTAATGGCATATCAACTCCTTATGGGTCATAATGCCAAAATTTAATTTTCTTGGGAGCTTTGGTAATTTTATTTTCCAATAATGTATTGCTGGCATTTTTTTTTTTTTTTTACTATGAAAATGTATTGCTGGTATTCTTACCACAAAAAATGTATTTTTATACTTTCATGATTTGATCCCAGTTTGGAGGTTCAGTATTTGCCCATAGCTGGAACCCTAACAGGTGCTACCATCTGGAACAGGGTGGACCTGGAAACAGCAGCAATTAAGAAGTGGTTCCACACTCCTCAAAGCCATCCAATCAGAGACCTTGCTGCCAAATGTAGTTTATCATCATACCCAGGACAAAACTATGACATCTTATTGTTACTAAATTTGGTCTGGTTTGGTTTATTTTGTTTTGTTTTATGCATATCAACCTCAATGGGTTATTTAATGCTGACAACATTTTTAGGATAGATTTGTGTGAACAGAATATGTATTCTTTGGTTTAGATTGTTTTGGTTTATTTTGTTTAATGGCATATCAACCTCAATGGGTTATTTAATGCTGACAAAATTTTTTATTGCTGGTAATATTTTGTTTTGTCAAAAATCTGTTTCTGATAATATATTTCCTTCAAAATTGTATTGCTGGTAATAGTTATCTATTTGCCCATAGCTGGGACCCTAACAGGTGCTACCACCCCAGGTAAGGGTGGACCTGGGAACACCAGCAATTAAGAGGTAGTTCCACGCTCCTCAAAACCTCCTGATCAGAGGCCTTGCTTCTGGACGTAGTTTAACGTCTTACCCAGGACACTATTGTTACTAAGTATAAACAAGCAAGAGAAACAAGATGAAAGACAGACTAGTGAAGAATTAATAATGACTGACAATGCTTCTGCTTAAGTCCAATTAACAACTTGAGTATTCCTTCCTCCCCACACACTTTTTTCTGTATGTTGTAAAAAAAAAATTAAACTCAAACTCTCATTCTTTGATCTTCAACACAGATAGAAAATAGACATTGAGTGTTGCAATGAAAAACAGCAAAGTCAAAAATGAATAATAATTGACAATGCATCATCTATGAAAATCAGACCACTTAAATTATTGGTTCCAATTTGTTTTAGGAATGTGGGTTGCTCCACTTGGCTTTGTGTTGGATTGAATGTATGAGTTCCACTTGAGGTCTGAGTTGAGTTTAAGTCCCAATAGGCGCTCAAGGGAGAGAAAAAGCGATAAGCAAAAATTCGGAGCCCACAAATCAGTCAGACAAAAACATTGTAAGATTCCAACAAGGATTTGTGAGAGAAAATTGAAAATCACTGCCCCAGGGAAGTTTTGCTATAGGCTCAAGTGTGTCAGAAGTTTAAAAAAAAAAAAAAAAAATAAAAAAGTTGAAAAAGAATTACTCTAGATCAGCGATCAACTTATTTTTCTCTGGGCTGCAGTTTTGGAATGCAAATTTGCTCGTGCTTCAGCAAATTTTATGTGATAAAAAGTACATCATACTTATTATAAAAACGCATTGTGTGTGTGTGTGTGTGTGTCTGTACGTTTTATATATTGGATCAGTTTCCTACATTTTTTTCTGGCAATTTCAACAAAACTTCACAGGACTACATAAAATTACCTTTAGCAAGTGTGGTTCCGACAGCGCCAAAAATTGGAAAAAACACAATTGTTTTTGCACAAAATCAATTTGAAAACACGATTAAGAACATCACTATCGCGAGAATGAAAGGGGACAACTCATATCGAGTTATACTTATGAAACCCAGGTTTGTGCGTGTATGTGTTCGTTTATATATGGGATCGGATTTCTTACATTTTTCAACCGATTTCAACAAAACTTCACTTTTTTTTGGCAGGTAGTGTTTCTTATTGTCTTGCACACTTTTTTCTTTATTTTTACATTCAGAATGCTTTAAAAATTACATTTACAAGGCAATTGTTTATAATAAAACTATTCAATCGGTAGACTCATAACGATTGAAAACAATGTTTTTGTTTGAGTTTGACCAATTTGTAAAAAAAAAAAAAAAACAAAACAAAAAACTAATTAAGACATGCGTGTCCGTCAACCTTAAACAATAATCTTTGTCAATTTTATTTTTCAGTCTTTATGATGGTCGATATTTGATCTATCTCTTACTGTTACCTCCCCAGGCAACGCCGGGCTCTACTGCTAGTTTAAAAATAAAAAAAAACAGAGAGGGTTAAAGGGAGGTAACTTCAGATTCGAAGTCAGAACATTATCATTGATAATTCTCGCCTCCAATTTGCGGAGCCTAATTACTATATTCTTAATACTTGATAGAATGCAAAAAAAATATCGCTGTGTTAAAATCAGTCAATAATTATTTATAACTATTTATACTGGGACTCATGCATGCAATTACAGGTAATCCATAATATTTTAAATTTTGAAATAATACTTATTTTTGGTATATGAATTTTTTTGAAACTGTTTCTAAATCTTTTGTAGGGAGACCACAGTTGTTTTCCCTTGGGTTTAGCTCATGAGAGTTTTGGCCCCTTTTAGAGAGTAGAACTCTTCTGCCCTTTTTTGTCTTTACTTCCTTTCTGGGAGGAACTGCCTCTTTACCTTCCTGACCACCAGTGTGTCCACACACGTGGAAACTGGTCTACATGTGTATGGCCTAGCTGAAAAAAAACGTACTTTCAGTTCACTTATTGATGGACGACCAAAAGGCCATTTGGTATGTTATTACTTTGTTCTAATTCTGTAAACCTCCTCGTTTCCTTGGGACAATATGGACAATCATTTGTTTTGGGACATATGTGAATCTTTAGAATTTATGTCCGTAAGTTGTTTGTCATATTAAACGTTTTGTTTGTTACGCTCAAGCGTTTTAATCCCTCTTTCTATATTCGTATTCAGTGTTAGTGTATCAATGGCTACACTAATGCTAATATTAATGTTATCGAAATTAATACTGGAAGACTAAAATACTTATTCTTCCTAATACAGAATAGTCGGTAAACTCTGTGTGGCAGATACCACTATACTAATACTTTTGATTGTGTGTGTGTTTTGTGTGTGTGATGAAACATTCACCCTGGGCGGATTGAGCCAAACATCTTCCTGTTGTGAGAAGAAGATTCTTGGGATAAATTACAGAAGCAAATGGTACCCAGGCCTACTCTGATAACGTTCTTGCTTTCCGCGGGTTCCCACAGACGCAGTGACAGGAACGACCAGAAGCCGCAATTACCGATGCAGATGCAGATATTTTTTTGAAGAGCCCTTGTTAGTTGGCAATGTGTGTGTCAGACCTGTCCGCCTTGCGTGGCCCTACCAGGAACGAAGTTTGGGCGATATAGCTCTGACACTACTGTTTACAATTCTTCCAAAAACTGTGAGGTAAGGGTTGGACTTTGATTGTCTTTCAATCATTCTGCCTCACCTGCTATCCTCTTCCGTCACACCTATGAGGTGCACTGCACCATTTGGGAACCACTGCTCTAAATTGTCAACCACCTACAACCACCCACCCACTCAGGTGAAAAGAATAAGATTTCTTATATTAATTATATACTTACTTGTTGTAAATGTTCTAAATGAAAGAAAAAAACAAAAACTTACTGGGTCAGCACAGATGACCACCTCAACGGTGGCCTTTCCAGGAGTGTCCAACTTAACCAAAGGCGTCAACACGGTCTCGTGATTATCGTTCATCTGCTTTTCAATTCCAGGTAACTGTTCAATAAATTAATTGCAACTATTATTTTATGAAAAAAAGATTTAAAAAAAAAAAAAGAAAAGAAAAGATGCCTTCCAAAATCTAAGCAAAGTATTAAGAAACAGAAAAATTTTGTTAGAAACAAAGAAAAGAGTACTGAACTGTTATGTAATATCAGTCAACCTATATGACAATGCATACTAGATAATCTCCTCACAGATGGAGAAGAGACTAAGCAAGAGAAGTGTGATTCTACAGAAGGATGCTGAGAATACTATGTACTGAATATGTGAACGACGACAAAGTTTTAGAGACAACAGCAACAAAAAAGACACTTATACTTAACATCAGGAAGAGAGTGTTGAAATTTCTAGGGCACATAATGAGGAAAGAGGGCTTGGAAAATTTGATACTCACAGGGCAGATTGAAGGTAAGAGAGACAGAAGAGAACAATGCATAACCTGTCTGGTGAGCTTGAGTAAATGGAGAGCAGAGCAAGAAAATTGTGGAGAGTTGTGTCCCTTCATGATGTTGGCAATCATGGCTCTCCACAATTTCCTGTCTTTTGCAGCTCTTAATAAATTTTGCCTTTTGGCTATCTCTCCCAAGCCATATTCTGCTCTCCATTCACTCAAAATCGCCAGATAGGTTAATCTACAAAAGACAGGAAATTGTAGAGAATCATGTCCCTTCAGGACGTTGGCAAAAAATATTAGCAAAATATTTAAAAGCACTATTCAGACTTTGTTTGGCTATCAACACACTCCATAGTGTCAAAGCACGCCAGATCGAATGACGGCTTCCCCTACAGGAACCCAAGTTAGAATCCCACCAGAGAGAAAATATTTTTCTAAGATTTTTCAAATATTCAGTCTGGCTGATGAAAATAAATAAATAGATGGTTTAATAAATAAACAGAGCGTCTACTCAAATATGAGTATCTACTATGGCATATAGGTCATAAATGAACAAAGTTGTCCGTTTACGCAAATAAGTGGAGTTGCCATTATCTCAATTGCAAATTGTACCTATGTATATTAAACCTTCTATTTCATTACTTACCTATGAGTTTGTCATCCTTATTTCCCTCTGTTATCTTGAAAACACAAAATACAACAGTTGGCGCCGAGGATTTGAATACAACAATAAGTCAACAATCTTACTCAGCATACGGGTAATTTTTAGCAAGGTTAGTCTGGTTGAGCATTAATACTAAATTGGGAGTTTGATCCTTACTAGGTGCCACATATAAAATTCAACATTAACTGTCATCTAGTTAGCATTCTCAATTGCTAAATGTACCTTCATATAGTAAACCCTCTATTTCATTTTCAATACTTAACTATGAGTTCGTCTCAAAAACACGAGATACAATAGACTAAAATAACATTTAATATATATATATATATATATATATATGTGTGTGTGTATGTATGTAGATCTACTAGTATGCAAAAAATAGTCAAACATGAAGAAAAATTAATGACACTAGAAAACAAATGCTCTTGAAAATGGCTAAAGAAGTGGCCAAAAGTGCTTGGGGCACTGGACACCATGGGTAATTTTTGCGCTCCCTTCCTCCCACCAAACCAAAAAATGTAAGAATGCTGAAAAAAAAAAAAAAAAAAAAAAATGTTCTTGTCTGTCATATTCAATGAAACATGTTTAAAAGAAAGATTGCTAACATACACATGTTAGATTTTGAATTCAGAGCTGTTCTTCTCCTAAGACCGGTTGCCACTCAAGGCTATAAATCCAGCTATTTAACCCATATGGGGAGGGAGAAGAGATGGATTCATACATTTCCCTAAAGTATTTGCTTCTGAGTCAATGTATCAATTACTTCACTGTGCCTCCAGATATATATGCTTTTCTCTGACCACCAAAAATATTTGTTACTGAAGTAAATGACTCAAGCTAAAAGGAACAATGGTGGAGTAGTGCTAAGGTAAGGCAAAATATTGCCAATATAAAACTAAAATAAACACTAAAATATGATTAATTATTGCTATTTCATCACCTCCAGCCCTGATGAAAAGACGTACTCTCAATGAGATTCCCTGCATTGAACTTCTGTTGGGACTAAAGACAACTCTACACATCAAGTGGAGCTCATTTATATGATCCAAAAAGATCCTGAAAAAAAAAAAATGATTGTTTCCTGGTACAGCTCCAGAAAGTACCAGACTCTTCCTGTCATGCATTATCTTTACAAAAGTCAGATTAGACCAAAAATGGAGTATTACTGTTATATCTGGGCTTTTTCCCCACAGGTGATACAATACTAAAGATGCTGGGAAAGTGATTGGCTCATTTTTCTGCTCCAGAAACTACCTGACTCCTTCTGTCATTACAAGAATCAGATGGAATATGGAATATTGTTGCCATACCTGGGCTGGACTTGCACAATTCTCACTTTCCAAACTTGGGAAAATGGTTGACTCATTCTTCCACTCCAAAAAATAGCTGACTCCTTCTGCCATGTTTTAACTTTACAAGAGTCAGATTAAGCCAAAAAGGGAGTATTGCTGCTATATCTAAACCGGAGCTGCCCAATTTTCACTGACCAGACTTAACGAAGCTCAAAAGTGTTTCGGTGGCATTGTCGGTGATGAATTATAATCCGCCCTGCTAATGTTGCTAGCCTCTTGCCACTCTATCACTGCTTTCATGGCAGGTAGTTAGAAGAGTTACATTCCTTAAACCCCACCAGTTCAGACCTTCACAGCTAGCACCTACCATGCCATGTTCAGTGACAAGCCATCCTCATTCCATTCGTATTCCATTGGTAAAGAGGAAGTTCCACTCAGACAGTTTCTTCCCCAGAACTGTTACTTTGTGGAACAGACTCCTGAGAGAATACTTCCAATTTTTGCAATCTTAACATCTTCAAATATTGGGTCAACCATTATTGATCTTACATAACCATATAATACGCCCTTACTTGCTTTTATATTACAACAAGCATCTTTGAGTGGCTCTTGGGCCTTGTATTGGGTGAACAAAAGTATTTTAAAAAAAAATTCCCTCCAGAATTTAATGTGTTACTGTATATGTTTAATCAGTGGAACAATTGAAAGATTAATTTAATAAATTCTATCCATTTTTTCATGGTTAAATTTTTTTTTTTTTTTTAAATCAAATTTATCCCAAGAAATATATAAGTGATATAATACAACAAAGACGCAAGGGGTTACAAGGAGTGAAACAGAACAAGAAGACTTTAAAAGAAACTAGAAACCAAATCATAAACAAGGGATAAACCTATACTCCTGTTCAAAAGACAAAAAATTTGTGATTTGTGAATTCGTATTTACCTCTTAGTGAAGTCAGAATACTTACATCTTCTCGGGGAACAGCAAAAGCAATTCTTCCATATCCACTTGCTCGGTCGATTGGATCTGAAATCTCCAGGATTTCCAAGTTACACTAGAGAGAAAATAGGAACAATAAAATGACAATAGTTCTTTTCCAACATCTAAAATTATAGATGTATTTATTTGATTACATACACTTTAGTATAGTGTGAGTTTTATGATCAGTGTTTTATGCAAAAAAACAGGGGGTCGCACTGTTATAATCTTCCTAAAACTAGATCTTCTGATCCATGTTACACAAATTTCCACCACTGGCCGGATGTGAACTCTCTGAAACCCAAGACTGAACTAAAAATTCCATCAACTGCGCATTGGCTCTGCACATAGCTTCCATTTTACTTACAAACCCAAAGAAAAAAACAATCCAGAATTTCCACCCAATAGCACCCACTCCTGCCTAAAGAAGCTAAATAAAAATTGGAGACAGGATTTACAACACTTGTTGGAATATGACCTCCCATCTCCAAAGACATCTTGCCAAAGGCCATCACTGCAGTAAGTCACAACTCACCCTCTCCTCCTACTGTATGCTTCTATGGATGACTTTTACGATTCTACTTATCACTTTCTTTCAATAGGAGACATTTACACCAATTTACCATTTGTTGTATTTTTACGTTAATACAATTGTTTATTTCTTGAACCTCCGCCAATTTTTCTTTGTTCTGCCACCATAGACTTAATATAACAAAATCAAACAAAATCTATCCTTATCTGCATCCTTAAGTGTTGTTATTAGAACAATCTTAATGTTTGATAGAAATACATATTTTTTCATATGGAATAACAATATTTTGAAAATGTTTTCTATTAGGTTTATGCCAGGGTGGACTGCTTCATTTACTCACACACTCAAAGAAAAAATAAGCAATAAAACCCAGAATTTCCACCCACTCCTGCCTAAAGAAACAAAATAAAAACCTGGGCTAATTTGAGCCTAAGAAAAGACATAAAAGCCTATCAAAGGGACATTTTCGGCATTTGGGCCCAGTTTCACAGATTTTGTTGGAAAGCAACTTTCCCATTTCCAAAAGACAACTCGCCAAAGACCGTTGCTGCAGTAAGTCACAACTCACCTTCCCCTCCTACTGTACGCCTCTGCAGATGACTTACAATTCTGCTTATCTCTTTCTTTCAACACAAGACATTTACACCAATTTACCATTTGTTGTATTTTTTATGTTAATACAATCGTTTATTTCTTAAACCTCCATCGTTTCTTCTTTGTTCTACCACCATATGCTTAATATAACACTACACATAGGTAGTTTTTTGAAAGAGGTTAAAAATCATGCATTTTCCGGCCTGAACAAAAACAAAAATACAGTATTTAAATCTCTGTATCAGATATTTTATGATAAGTGGTTTTTCTCATTATTTTAGATTTCTACAAAAATGAATGGAGGCCATTATTTACACTCTTTACATTGTTTGGACCGTTGTCCTCATCTTGTCACATCCACAACATTTCAACTGTTGTACACTCCAGCCTTCTTCAGGTGATATTTGTTGATTGTATATGTCACAAGGGGAAAAGAGGCATCAGGATTTTAGAGGTGCTTAGGTGGGGCATGGTCCAAAAAATTGGAAACTACTGAAATAGTGTAAATAATGACGAAAAAAATTATTTATTCCAGATAAAGTAAAGAGTTATCTGCCCTTATTCTTGGTGTTGCTAATTGAAATAAATACAATATACTTATAATCTCATTATAAAATTATCTGAATGACATTTCTATGATAAATTATTTGCCTTATATTTATATAATAAACTGCTTGTTATGCATTGTTAGAGAATTGATGACTAGTTCTCTCCCCTTGGTGTGGATGTAGAAGGTGGCTAGCAACACAACAGGAGAAAAAAAAATCACAAAAAGACAGGAAAATCTGTCTCATTAAAAACACAGACTCAATTTTGGTTACACATTAATAACTGTTTGATTATCAGGCTCTTGTTAAAGCAGCATACTGGAATCAAATGAAATTTGTTTATAATATAAATATTTAATTCCAGGGAGGGTGGGGGGGTCATCAAAGAACAAAAGTATCAAACAGGACTTTCCTTTTTATATGTTAACATTATTTTTACTTGTAATCTAGATCAAAAGGTTCATTGGAATAGACAAAGATGCCTTCCAAAAGCTAAGCAGAGTATTAAGAAAGAGAAAAAGAGTACTGAAATGTTATGAGATATCAGTCCTCCTATATGACAGTGAATGCTGGACAATATCCTCAAAGATGAAGAAGCTTGAAGCAGCAGAAATGTGGTTCTACAATAGGATGCTGAGGATACCATGGATCTACCTGTGAGCAATGATGAGGTTTTTAAAAAAATGGAACAAAAAGGAAACTTATTCTTAACATTAGGAAGACAGTTGAAATTTTTAGGGCAGATAGTGAGGAAAGAAGGCTTGGAAAATCCAATACTCACATGACGGAACAAAGGCAAGGGGTATAAAAGAAAACGATGCATAATATACTTTGTGAGTATGAGTAAGTGGATAGCAGAACAAAGTTTAGAAGAGATAAAAAGACAAAATTTATTAAGAGCTATGAAGGACAGGAAATTGTGGAGAGCCATGATAGCCTACATCCTGAAGAAAAACTTGAAATTCGCCATTTAAAAATTATATATATTTCAATTTAGGGTCAGAAGAGATTGAGTGTGTCAAACAGGAGTTATCTTCTTATATTTTAACATTATGATTTTTTATTATAATTTAATCATATATATTTCATTCTAGGGGTTGTTGGAAAAGTTCTTACTCATAAGGAAATGATGTAGATGCTTGAAATAAAAGGGTACTGTATTTTCTGGCTTACAACATGCACTTTTTTCCTGAAAAATACATGTGTGTCTTCCAAGACAAATGTAAAGCAACACCCAGGCTCAGGTAAACTTGGACGGTTACCTAATTGGCTTGACTCATAGGAACATGGATTTGTATATCGAGTCATTACACTATAATGTTAGCTATCTAATTCAGCTTTTTATATGATGTAACCTCAGTACTTAGCTGTTACAAATATTTCCAAGACCTTCCTGGAGCCGAGCCACAAGCTTAAACATACTCTGTTTACTTGCAGCAGCAGGAGCCTGTCTGCTCTTGACTAGTACGTCATTGCCATAGAAACAAAATCAGATGAGTGATTAATGTAAACAATATGTGGCGCTAGTATGTGAGGGATGCATGGTGAATGTTTTGTTGTATGAAAATGACTTTTTTTTCCCCCCCACTGAGAAATTTCTTTCCAATATAAGGATGCATCTTCCAAGCTGCATTGTCATGTAAGCTGGAAAATACAGTAATCTGAAGAAGAGATGTTAATAAACAGATAGCATTCAAGGGTCATCAAAAGACGATCATGTCAAACAGGTATTTTCTTTTTATATTATTTATATTTGTAATCATAATTATTTATATTTGTAATTAAACAAAAAAATTAATGATTAGGAACTTAGAAACTGAGGTGCAGACCACAACCAGCAACAGTGGGGAATTGTGGGTAAGGGTAGTAGATATAAAAATTGTGGGTAAGGGTGGTGGATACAAAAAAAGAGTCAAGAGGAAGACAGCTTCTTTTTCTATCAAGAGATTCATGCAGATAGGTTGTTGACAGAAAGCAGTGGAGAAGGAAGATAGATTGAGTACAAAATGCTAGCAGTTGGCATAGCATACATTGATAGAAGCTAAGACGAGTATTTGTTACATTCCCACTGAGGCCAAGCTGAAGAGAAAACCGGGTAGGTTCAAGTTTTAATCTTCTGCTCTCGGACTACAATAATCATATATTAGGAACACCCGTGAAAATTTCACGGTTTTCCTATTTGAATATTGTAATGAATCTAAATTCTTAAGTTAATAATTGAATATGCTCATGCCGAGCTCTATGACAATAAAATATCTGTAGAAATTCCCCTATTGCATTGTTAAATATTTGAGCTTAACAACTTTAACAAAATATTGCAATAACAATTAAAAATATGAATGCTGGTCGTTATTTTAAGAATTGGTTGTTAGAATTTTTGGGTAGCCTGTACTAGTAAGCCAGTCAAAATGAGCTGACTCATTTTATAGTTCATCAATAGAAGGGTTAACCAATCAGAAAACTCAAAATATTCAATCTGACGTGTATAAAGGTAACCATTTTGTTTTTCGCCCAAAATATCTTCACTGCCAACCTGATATCAAAGACTTAAAGAATTAACAGCCGCTACTTTCTCCGAATCTTCACTGCCAACCTCTGATATTGAAAACATTACGGACTTCACTGGATTCCGTATTCAGAGACTACGGCAAACATGGTCAACATTGGTTACAAATGAAAGATTAAAAATCAACAACTTTTAGCATTTCACTGAAAAAGCTGTTAAACACTTCTCTCTCATGTTCTTTCTTTCTTTCATTTTCTCACTGAAACCAGGTAGTGTCTTTTCCCCTCTCCCCATGCGATCAAAATGGAATAGTCCATTATTTATGAGGTATTGACAGAGTGTAATGAATCAATCTGAAAACTACTTAATAGATCAACTTGCAATACTCACATGACTGTTACCTGCAGAGAGTTCCGTTTTTTTCTCAGACTGACTGTGAATGCTAAGGCCAGCAATATGATTCCAGAATTCTACAAAAAATGCAAAAATGGTAAATACAGAAAAATTTAGAACAGACAAAATGGTAGCTTAATCAGAAAGGATCCAAAAGGATAGAATACTTTGACATATATTTTTTAATCAGTTCACCCCAAGCAAGACGATAATGCCACTAAGATACAAGGTGCTACTAGGTGTGAAAGAGAATAAAAAAGACTTTAGAAGGAACTGGAAATCCAATCCTAAACAGGGAACAAAGAATAAAAAATTATTTTATATATATATATATATTTTTTAATCAATTCACCCCAAGCAAGACGATAATGCCACTAAGATGCGAGGGGCTACTGAGAGTAAAGGAGAATGAAAAAGACTTCAGAAGGAACCAGAAATCCAATCCTAAACAGGGAACAAGGGATAAACCTTCAGTTCCTGTTCAAAAGACAGAGGAGGAGTTTAAACCAGATGATAGGTGAACCTATCTAAATGACCAGCTGGAATTTAGGGTTGAAGAAAAAAAAAAAGAAGAAAAAAAAGGTACTTTGGACCCCTAATAAATTCATCTGTTTTATATCTGCTAACAAAATGGCTCATCAATTTTATTTCTATTTTTGACTCCTTTTCAGGTTTTTGCTTCTGTAATTGTTTTCTGATGGTATCTGGCAGTGCCAGGTAACATCAGACAAGAAGATCTGATATTACCATCAAGAAAAGAAACTTGAAAATATATGTTCCATGTCATAAGAACCAATATCTTTTTACTATCAGCCTATAAGGCTGGGATGATGTGTACTACACACGAACACCGCTGACTGGAGTAGAGGAGCCCAAGCCCAATTGGAGGCCCTGGGAGAGTGCTTTGTGACCCTTGCTATCTTATCAACAATTGCTTTTTTTTCTACCTACATTAATATGTTAGAAATTAAACTAAGTACGACTGACTCTTAAGGGATGAAAAATTTGCATGAATTTTGACGTCATTCTGTTTTGCTTTGTTTTTTTTTTCTTTCATCCAAATTTGTGAATTTACTTTGTTCATACTAAGTCTAGGAGAAAACACTATATAAAATTCATTATTTTTTATCCATGATGTTGAATGTGCTAAAATTATTCAACTTTTTAACAAGTTTGAAGTTGATGTTAAAAATTGCTGCAAAACATTGATTTATTTAAGATGGAGTGATCTATTATGACATGTCTCTAATTTGTGTTTAGATACATTGTATTTATTTTCAAATTTTCTAATTGAACTGTTCAGCTATATTGCATAAGATCCATCATAATTAGGTTAGAATAAAATGTGTATTTTATATGAATACTACCTTATGAAAATTTGAGATATAGAAGAGTGGTAGTGATGGGGGGGTGCACATATTAGATTCAGTGTGGGAGGGTGGCTTGAAACCCTTGCACCAACCCTGCTATAAGGTACCATTTTAGACAAAAAAATAAGAGGCAGACAGAAGAAAAAAATGAAAGTGTCTTGGTTGTGCACCAATGTCTGATTTTCTGTGAACAACTAAGTTTTAGAGAAAATGGAAGCAAAAAGAACACAAAGGAAGTGATGGTTGAACTTTCTAGGGCACATAAGGAAAGAAGGATTGAAAAATCCGACACTCACAGGACAAATTGAAGGCAAAAGGAATAAAGGAAAACAATGCTTAACCTACTTGGCAAGCTTGAATAAATGGATGGTGGAACAAGGTTTAGGAGAGATATCAAAAAGGCAACATCTATAAAAGACAGGAAATTGTGGAGAGCCATCATTGATATATATTGGAGGGACATGGCAAATACAAGAAGAACAAGAAAATTTAGTGTAAAATTAATGTCACTTACCAGTTGAACGTTTCATATTTGACACATTGAGTGCAACTCTCTTGACTGGGTCTTAAAAAAAAATAATAAATAAATAAAAAAAATTTAAAAATTATAATAAAAGAATATAGAATCTGGGTTCTTGTTGGGATCTATTTCTTTTATCCAATTTCAAGACTTTTCATAAATTCCATCAGTGACTATATTTTTTGGACAAAAAAATATAAAAAATTTTCTTTTCTCAATTTGCTGACATTTCCCCAGGAATATTTCTCAAAGACTGTTCAAGACAATCTTTGGCTAAAAGATTCAAACATGTAAAAATCTGATATTAATCAGCTTGCAAAGCAGGACTTAGAAGAGAAAAAGAGAAGAAAAAAAAAAAAAAAAAGAAAAGAAAAGAAAGAAAAAGATGAAAAATAAGAGAAAGAAAGAAAAGAGAAAGAAAAAGAAAGAAAAGAAAGAAAAGAGAAAAGGAAAAAAGAGAAAAAGAAAATTTTAAATCAAAAAAGAGAAAGAAAAACAAAAAGAAGAATTTTGAAAAAGAGAAAGAAAAGAAAAAGAGAAAAAAAAGAAAGAAAAAGATTTTAAAAAAAAAAAGAAAAAAAGAGAAAGAAAAGAGAAAGAGAAAAAGAAGAAAAAAGAAAAAATGAAAAAGAAGAAAAGAAAAGAAAATGAAAAGAGAAGAAAAAAAAAAGAAATGAAAAGAGAAGAAAAAGAAGAGAAATCTAAAGAAAGAAAAATCCTAAGAGAAATGAAAAGAGAAGAGAAATGAAAGAGAAATGAAAAAAGAAAAAGAGAAAGAAAAAAAAGAGAAGAAAAAAGAAGAGAAATTAAAAGAGAAGAAAAAGAAAGAAAAGAGAAGAGAAGAAAAGAGAAGAGTTTAAAAGAAAAAAGAGAAATGAAAGATGAAAAAAAGAGAAGAAAAGAAGAAAAAGAGAAAAAAAAAGAAGAAAAGAGAAGAGAAAATAAAAAAAGAGAAATAGAAAAGAGAAGAGAAAGAAAGAGAAGAAAAGAGAAGAGAAATGAAAATTCTTAGAAAATCTAAGAAAGAAAGAAAGAAAAAGAAAAAATTAGAGAAAAATTAAAAAGAAAGAGAAGAAAAAGAGAAGTGAAAGAAAGAGAAGAAAAAGAGAAGTGAAAGAAAGAGAAGAAAAAGAGAAGTGAAAGAAAGAGAAGAAAAAGAGAAGTGAAAGAAAGAGAAGAAAAAGAGAAGTGAAAGAAAGAGAAGAAAAAGAGAAGTGAAAGAAAAAAGAAAAGAGAAGAAAAGAAAGAAAAAAAGAAAGAAAGAGAAGAAAAAGAGAAGGAAAGAAATATAAGAAAAAGAGAAGAAAGAAAAAATTAAAAGAAAGAAAAGAGAAGTA
The DNA here is from genome assembly GCA_903632075.3 of Acanthosepion pharaonis. Taxonomy (NCBI): domain Eukaryota; kingdom Metazoa; phylum Mollusca; class Cephalopoda; order Sepiida; family Sepiidae; genus Acanthosepion; species Acanthosepion pharaonis. The sequence continues at coordinate 144,988 of CAHIKZ030001662.1, read as the reverse complement.
AAGAAAGAAAAAAAGAGAAGTTTGTTTGAGAAGAAAAGAGAAGTGGAAAGAAAGAAAGAAAAGAGAAGTGAAAGAAAGAGAAGAAAAGAAAAAAGAAATGAGAAGAAAAAAAAAGTGAAAGAAAAGAGAAGAAAAAGAGAAGTGAAAGAAAAGAGAAGAAAAAGAGAAGTGAAAGAAAAGAGAAGAAAGATAAAGAAAAGAGAAAACAAATCTTGATTTCTTTATTTTATTGTTCCTTTTCATTAACACTGACCATTAAACCCCATTTCCAGATTGAATGCCTTCCAACCAAATATTAAACCCAATTTACAGGTCAAATGCCTTCTGATTGAATGCTAAGCCTAATTTCTGAGTTAAATGCCTTCCAACTAACCTGTAATTCTGTTTCCAGATTGAAAAATACCATTCCCAGGTTAAATGTCTTCTGAACGACTGTTAATTCTCATTTCCAGCTCTAATGCATTCTGACTGAATATTAAGCCCAATTTCTAGGGTTGAATATCTTCTGACTGAATGTTAAATCCCATTTCCAGGTCAAATGTCTTTTGACCGACCTTTATGTCCCATTTCTGGGTCTAATGCATTCTGACTGAGAATGCCTTCCACCATTACTGTAAACAGATCATATAAAAAAAAAAAAAAAAAAAAAAAAAAAAAACTGTGACTTGTAAACACATTTCATATATTCTGAACTTGTCTTTCATCGATAATATTTTAATCAGTTTGGTCACAGAATTCTTTGCCTAAACGAGACAATTGCTACTTTTCTACTTCTAACTCTTGACCTGGAAAGACATTATGAATGGTGGTGGTAAAATGAAAAAAATAAAAATCATGCTGCGTTGCTTAGTCTTACTTCCTTGTAATAAACTTTAATTAATTTTATTTTAATAAATTTTAATTATTTCAACTGAGACAAAGTATTTTTATTAATTTTTGGCTATTCATATTGTTGTTATTGCACAGAAATCTAAAAAGTTGCAATAAATATAACTTCAGATTTATATGCAGCTCTCGTCGTACGTTGGTTTGTTGAGAATCCAAGTTGCAAATATTAACTATCAACCCTAAAGAGATCTCAATTGTTAAAATCCGTAAAGTTCTGTCCAAATTGTCAAAAAACCTGAATATGTGATGTTAGAGTAATTAAAATGGCATATCTCAAAAGCCATTAGCAATCAAGTGTCACAAACTGATTTTATATGAAAGTATCATCCTGGGCATGACGATAAACTACATCCAGCAGCAAGGATTCTGATTGGGAGATTGGAGATTCTGAGGAGTATAACTGTTGTTGTTCCTGGCGTGATAACATTTGTTAGGGTCCCAGCTATGGGTAAATAGTGAACCTCTCCAAATAAAAATTAAAAGGTCATTTTCATAACAAAACGACAAGTATAAAAGTACAAGCAAAACATTTTATAATCTACAAACTATTCAGAAAGTATAAAATTATGTAGAACAATATTTACATTTTGATATTAAATCACCCATTAATTACTCAACCAATAAACATATATATGCACAAAAGCTGAGTATTATCTACCATGTATTCAATTGTGAAAGCAGAATAACATTTTTATTACTTCAACGCTCCCAAGAAAATTAAATTTTGGCATAAATGACCCATAATGAGTCAATATGCCATTACCAAAAAAATAATTTAATTGTTATCCTTTTTTTTTTTTTTGTTAAAACAGTCAAATTAGTAAGAGCCGGTCTAGATCAAGAAATTCTGCCGAATAAAGATTTTGCCTTTGAGTCCTGTCGAAGGCACAATCTTTACCCAGTTTAATTGAAACTGGAACAAGTTCCCTAATGTGATCGTTCTGTGTGTGACGATAAAACTACATCTGGAAGCAAGGCCTCTGATCGAGAGATTGGAGGTTTTCAGGAGCATGGAACCACCACTTAATTGCTCTTGTCCACATTGGCAGACCGCTTTGACATTATGAGTAATACATTTTATAATCCACACACTACCCAGAAAATATAAAATTATATACAACATATTTAAATTTCGATATTAAATCACCCATAGAGATTGATATGCAGCTAAACAAAATCACTCAACCAACCAACATGTATATGTACAAAAGCTGAGTATCATTTACCATGTATTCAACTGTGAAAGCAGAATAACGTATATCATATTTTTATTACTTCAAAGCTCCCAAGAAAATTAAATTTTGGCATAAATGACCTGTAATGAGTCGATATGCCATTAACAAAAAAATAATTAAGTTGATACCCCTGTTTTTTATGTTAAACAGTCAAATTAATAAGAGTCAGTGTAGACTGAGAAATTCTGCCAAATAAACATTATGCCTTTGAGTCCTGTCAGAGGCACAATCTCAGTTTAATTAAGACTGGCACAAGTGATCATTCTGTGTATGATGATATCCATCAACAAGGCCTCTGATTGAGAGATTTGTTGTTTTCAGGAGCAGGGAATCACCTATCAACCGTTGTTGTTCCCAGGTCCACCTTGACCAGGGGGTGGTAGCACATGTTAGGGTCCAAGGTATGGGCAAATATTGAACCCCTCCAAATAAAAATTAACATTGAGCTGACAGGTGCTACCACCCTGGGTCAGGGTGGACCTGGGAACACTAGCAATTAAGAAGTGGTTCCACACTCCTCAAAACCTCTTGATCAAAGGCCTTGCTGCTGGATGCAGTTTATCATCATACCCAGGACAGTGAGATAGGAAGAGAGAGAGAGAGAGTGTGTGTGTGTGTGTGAGGGGAAATGAGAGAGAGAGAGAGAGTGCATGTGTGTGTGTGTGTGTGTGTGTGTGTGGGGGAAGAGAGAAAATAGGTGTGTTAGGGGAAGAGAAGAGAGTGTGTTGGGGAAGAGAGAAAGAGAGTGTGTTAGGGGGAAGAGAGAAAGAGAGTGTGTTAGGGGGAAGAGAGAAAGAGAGTGTGTTAGGGGGAAGAGAGAAAGAGAGTGTGTTAGGGGGAAGAGAGAAAGAGAGTATCAATTTCAGAGAGAGTGTGAATGTGAGAGACAAAGAGCACATGAATTTGAGAGAGAGAGAGAGAAATGTTTTGACAAGGGCATAGTTCCTCATAAATTACAAAATCTCTTACCTCTTTCACTTTTATCTTCAATTACCATAAACTTGTAGCCATCTGGAGATTTCAAGACAAAGCCGTCCGATTCTTCTTGGAATGGGTAACCCCTCTTGATCACCTCATCCCTTATGGTGCTGGAGAATATGGTAAGGCCCTGCAAGAAACAAAAGATTAAGATTTTAATCAGAAAACAGCCAGTTGCTGTTTTTGCAATTGTCCTCACTGGCAACCTTCTTCAAACTGACAAAACTTTGTCACACCCTATTCACAAAATCTCCTGCCTTCTGCATGCACAAGATCAGGCACAACCTACATTTACAGTTCAGTACACTTTGGGGATTTTTTTGTACAAGGCCTTGAGGGATAGGGTCACAAAGTAAGAGGTACAGCTTATGCAGATATGTGCAGAAGATAATGGTTAACCCAAGTTAGGACTGTAGTGATTGGGGAAGTAGCCTCTTAAGAGTCGGTTCCACAAGGCAGTGGTTTGTAAGAAGTAGCTGGTTAAATTGAACTTACATTTCACCAGGAAGATATAAAAGGAACGAAGGTGGTTGGCTACAATGTGCATGGATGCAATAGTGGGTCTTAGCCATGAAGGTTAGGACTCGTGGAACTAAGGAGAGTAACTCATCTGAATACTCTCTGTGGAAATAGTAATAGAGCAGTGAGAGATTTGTGACATCTCATCTGTGAGAAAGGGGGGTGTGCAGAGTAGAAAATAATTTGTCACCTACGAGAATGTAGAGAGCCTTTTGGGCTCTATTGAAACTGGAAAATGAAAACCGGGCAGCTCCAGCCCATATGTGTCTATTTTCAGTATGATCTAGCTCTTGTAAAGGCAGAGGATAGCGGAGGGGCTTCTGGACTCTATCAAGACTGGAAAGTGAAGACTGGGCAGCTCTTTCCCATATATGGCAATAGTATTCCATTTTTGGCCTGATTTAGCTCTTGTAAAGGCAGAGGATAGCGGAGATGCTTCTGGACTCTATCAAGGCTGGAAAATGAAGACTGGGCTGCTCTTTCCCATATATGGCAATAGTACTCCATTTTGGGCCTGATTTGGCTCTTGTAAAGGCAGAGGATAGCGGAGATGCTTCTGGAATATCAACACTGGAAAATGAAGACTGGGCAGCTCTTTCCCATATATGGCAGCAGTACTCCATTTTGACCTGATCTGGGATTGGCTGATTTTGTTTTGTTGCATATCAACCTCTACAGGTCATTTAATGCTGAAATCTAAATATTTTGAATGCATTTGCATACCTTCAACTACAGATAAAATCTATTGTTGGTCATTTTGCTATAAATATGTATTTTTATACTATCATAGGGTTTTGTTCTTGTTTGGGAGGAGTTCACTATTTACACATAGATGGGACCCTTTCGGAAATCGTTTTTTGTGAATGTGCATTTTCTATATTGCAGTTTGTATTGTTGGTATTTTTACTATAAAACCCATTTTTTACACTTTCGTAGTATTTGGACTCCAGTTCAGGGGAGGGGGTAACTATGTACCCTTAGCTTGGACCATAACAGGTGCTACCACTCTGGTTCAGGATGAAGCTGGGAACAACAACAATTAAGAGGTGATTCCACATTACTTAAAACTTCCAATTCCTCCCCCCCGTCTCCCCGATCAGAGGCCTTGCTGCCAGATGCAGTTTATCGTTATACCCAGGACTACTCTCATAAAAAGGTAGAGGATAGCATGAGGAGTGAGTAATTGCTGGAGTGGTACAGGGAACCAGTCATTTTCTCAGTATCTTTAGCAATGGATTGTATATACAAGTCCCATAAGGTCTGGGTCGAGTTCTCAATAGCCGTTCAAGTCATGAGGGAACATCTGTTCATCACGATTGGTAAATTAAATTGGGAAAGGTTTTATAGTCATTCCACCTAACTAAGGTATGTAAATTAGTCAACTAAGTCACTGCTATGCAAATGCATCGATAGTACTAGTCAGTCAGTTTCAGCAAAATGGTTAATTCATCAGAGGACAGCCTATTTGGTAGTCAGCACTATTAAGGACCACTTCAAGTTTGGTTTCGTTTGTTTTACGGCACAGCAACCTCAATGGGTTATTTAATGCTGACAAGATTTTTATTGCTGGTAATATTTTTTCCAAAAAAGCATTGTTGGTAATAATTTTTTCTTCAAAAATGTATTGCTGCTATTAAAACCTATTTTTAGATGTTTTGACCCCAGTTTGTGGGTTAACTACTTGCCCATAGCTGGGACTCTGATAGGTGTTACCACCCCAGATCCAAGTGGACCTGGGAACATCAGCAATTAAGAGGTGGTTCCACGCTCCTCAAAACCTCCTGATCAGAGGCCTTGCTGCTGGACGTAGTTTATAATAATAATAATACAGTGTAACCCGGATATAAGAGACCCGGTTATAAGAGAAACCCGGATATAAGAGAGATTTTCTCTGGTCCCAAATTAGAGCCATACTTACCTAAACAAAATAGACCAAACCCGGATATAAGAGACTTCTTCTCCGGTCCCGACAACTATCTTATATCCGGGTTACACTGGATGATATATAATATAAATAATATATATATATATATATATATATAATTAAAATATAAAAACAGTTTATAATAATAATTAAAATATAAAAACTTGTGCATTTTCCTGGAACAGTGTCAAAAGGTGATGTAGGACATGGATGTAGTTTATTGTCATACCTGAGTTGCACCACTTGGAGTGAACTAGGAGGAAGGGGGGGCATTCACTCATACCACACCTGTTTTGCTTAATAATTATTATTGATCATCATTTATATAACAATGAGAAAATTATTAAAATTGTTTCTCTTATGGTCATCTATATGCACACGGCAAGAAGAGGGTTGGAAAAAAATCCCCTTGCTGGCTTACCCCAAAATCATTGCCCAGCTTGTATGAACCAATGTTATAATTGTACGTCAGTTCCATAACAAAATGGTCATCTTCACTGCCATAACCAATCATTGTTTTACTCCATTTACCATCATACGGCCTGAAAAAGAAACAAAATAAACAATGAAACGCTATTTTATATTTGTGAAACTGGCAGTTGTGCTTATATATTCCCCTCCACGATTCAGCTGTAATCTGACATATTATTATATCTATTAATAATTGTAAATTTACTATTTTTTTGTCTATTTTATTTTTATATTTTGTTTTTCTTTTTGTACTGTTGTTCACCTAAGACAAGATCCAAGAGCCACTCAAGGTAGATGATTATTGAATAAGATTGTTGTAAGGGTATATAGTTATAACAGGGTGATAACCCTTTTTCAACATATAACAGGAGAGAGCTAGAGAAGAAAGATTTATTCTCCCATTTATATCCCCCCCCTCCATTGTTAAGTTGTGCTTGTTTATGTGTGTAATACACACATGTGTATGTGTGTGAGAGTTTGGTCATCAGTGGACTGGGGAAACGAACATGTCCCAGCAAGTACATGTTTATCTACATCCTGCTACATTTTGGAAGAAAGAGAAAGAGGAAGGAAATGTTTATTCTTTTATAGACTTAAACAGCACCACCTAATGAGTGTTTGGCAAAGTGGTTTAAAAACCCACTTTTCTTGTATTCTGGTCCTTCATCTTAGTAGTTTATTGCCTACTAGATCCTACATCCTACTCTAGAGGGTAGCAAATAATATACAAACCCATTGCAGGCGGCTTTGCAACCCTCAGTAAATTCTTCATGTCGTAGAACCTGAAAGAAAGAAAATCAATGTGTAATTCCACATGCTTCAGTAGAAATTTGCAGCAAAATAATTAAAATATAAAAACTTGTGCATTTTTCTGGAACAGAGTCAAGAGGTGACTTTTTTATCCACATTATCAGGTAGTTGATTTGCTTTGATTTGTTTGTTTAATGGCATATCAACTCCTTATGGGTCATTTAATGGCCAAATTTAATTTTCTTGGATGCTTCGATTTGATTGTTTAATGGCATATCAACTCTTTATAGATCATTTAATGCCAAAATTAAATTTTCTTGTGAGCTTTGATTTGATTGTTTAATGGCATATCAACTCCTTATGGGTCATTTAATACTGAAATTTAATTTTCTTGGGTGTTTTGAAGTAACAAAAATATGATATACGTTATTCTGCTTTCACCATTTCTTCTCTCCCGAGCTATAGCTTAAATAGCATCATCTTGCTAGATCAATTATGACTGCGCAGTGAATTTGATCCTCACTGGGTGCTCCATACTTTCAGCCTTGTGCCACATCTAAGCTATTCTTAGTAAATCTATAGCTAAAATAACATAGCAGATTGGGTTGTCCAGCCTTGGTTGATTTTGTTTAGCAGCACATGAACTTCTATGGATTATTTAATGCCAAAATAAATATTTTGTATGCAATTTTATGCTTTCAACCACATATTTTGTACATAATTTTATACTATCAGGGTAAAGGTATGTTATTTTAGATATATAGTTTATAGATCATAAAATGTATTGTGGGTAATTTAAATTTTTTTTAAAATTGGTAATTTTACTATAAAAATGTACTGTTGACTTTTGTTTGGGGTTTCACTATTTACCCATAGCTTGAACCCTAACAGGAGCTACTACCTCAGGTCAGGGTGGACCTGGGAACAATAGCAATTAAGAGGTGGTTCCATATTCCTCAAGACCTATAATCTCTTATTCAAAGGCCTTGCTGTCAGATGTAGTTTAATGTGTAACAGCATGGTTTCTCACATATCTTTAAAAGATAAGGAGGTAAATTCCTTCCTTTTAAGTTCACTCAGCTATCTGAGTTCTATAGGAATTTTGTCTTCAATCCATCTTTAACCTTAAGTGTCTGTGTTTTCAGGATTCATATCTCAAGTTTGTTTCTGAATTGGTTTTGTGATGCCAGCAAACACTCGTTGCTACTTTTGTAAAGTCAAGGAATACTCCTTGTCACTTTCGCAATGCTCAAGGAAGTAGAGACCTTGTAAACACAGATACAACTGTAGTAATGCTGTTGAACAATACTGGTGTCAAACGCCTTTGAATAATACTTGCACTAATAGTACTTGCGTAATAATACTCACTTGAATAGTAATCTGTATAGTGATCAGTATAGAGAAATAGTATAGTAAATAGTACAGAGATAGAGGATAGTGTAGAAAGAGTGATCTGTATAGTAATAGAGGATAGAATAGAAATGGTGATCGTTTAGATGTCATGCTAATTCCCATATATATATATATATATATATATATATATATATATTTCCTTTGTGATCACATGTTCTACTTAATTCAACATGGGACTGCCTGGTGATCTATGTTCAAACTACAGTGTCAACAGCAACACTTTATTCCTATATAACAATTGGGAAACAAAAATTTTATCAATGATTTTAGATAGTCATAAAAGTAGTCCTGTGAAGATTTTCACCACCCATGAGGCTTTAGCCAAATGAAAAGATAGCCAGCTAAGTGAGAAATCATTGTTGTGAACTCCCAATCTGTGTCTTTAAAAACATTTCAGAGTAAAAGTATTATTATTAGTTGAAAGTGATCACAGCCAACAAGACAAACCTGTACACATAGTGAGTTGGGTGTATATGCAACTACAATCAACCTTGGATGTCATCACAGGTGCCGTCAACAACAGACAATCATGAATGGCATCACAATTGTCATACCCAGCCTTGGGTGGCAGACAGTGCAGCGAAAGGAAAACTAAATTCAAACTGTAGCGAAAGCAATGGGAAACAACTTCCCTATCGTTCCGCAAGACATGGCAACAGCAATTAAGAGGTGGTTGCATGCTCCTCAAAATCTTCAATTTCTCGATCAGAGGCCTTGCTGCAGGATGTAGTTTATCGTCATACCTAGGACTACTCTCATAAGAAGGTAAAGGATAGCATGAGGAGTGAGTTACTTGCTGGAACAGTATAAAAATGTATTGATGGTTATGTTGCTATAAAAATATATTGTTGATTTGTGTTTCAGAGGGTCATTATTTGTCCATAGCCGGGTCCTTAACAAGTGCTACTGCTCCGAGTCAGTGTGGACCTGGGAACAACAGCAATTAAGAGGTGGTTCCATGCTCCTCAAAGCTTCCCAATCAGAGGCCTTGTTGTTGGATGTAGTTAATTATTATACCTCAGACGTTAATCTAGGACAAGGACAACGCCTGAAAACGAAACCATAAAGGCAGCAACAGGAAACCACTCCACTATATTTCCCAGGAAGTCATAGCAACTCACAGGAATCCCCATAGAGAGCCATGATTGTGTACAGCTTGAATGGTTATGGCATTTTAGAAGGAGTTAAATAGAAGGGTAAACTAAACTCACTAGCCTTGGGTGGTAGTCTGAGAAGGACAAATCCGAGTTCAAAACCAGAAGGAAAGCAATGGGAAATTACTCCACTATTATTCCTATAATCATGACAATTTGCAGATAAAAGAAATCTGGAAGACTATAATCATCTATACTCTGTAAGTACATGACATTAAGAAAAAAATTCTTGGAACACTAGAAATTTTTCCAACTTTGGTCAATGATTCTTTTGCAAAAGAATTAACAAACAGATGGCCAGAATTACTCTTTTTGTTTGTTTGCTTCTATGACAGATAATTAAAAAAAGACGAAAAAGGTCGGTCTGTTGAAGAGTGACAGGTGTCAGAAACAACACCTCAACGGTTTCAAGTAGTACTTGTTTATTTAATAAACCATAGATAATGACATTTCTTTGTTATGACAATGAAGATCTATTTGTGTAAAGACTGAAAAAAGACGAGTGCAAACAAAAAAATTTTCAAACAAGATCAAGAAAAGAATGACTGCAACAATAAAATTGGAATATTGATTGAACATTATTGATTGGCATTATTGATTGAACATTATACAAAATATTAATGTTTTTTGAAAGTATGATACTACCTCAGTCAGGGTCTTGATTTTCTGGACTGGACTTTGATTATCAGAGGGTGAAATGAACGTTGATGTCAATGTTTCCTGACTGACAAGACGACTCATTCTCTGGGTTTTTTTACAACGGGGGGGTATGGGGGGCGGTTGTGTCTCAGTTTCTATTATACTTCCTGATTTTACATTTTGAAATTGAAATGGCTGGCGTGGATAGACCTAGATACCTCAAAAGAGTGATACGAAAAGCATTTTAAAAAATTAAAAAATCTTCAGTATCTGTCTAGATTTCTGAGATGAGGTATTATATACACTATTTACATTATTCGGACTATTAACCTCATCTTTGTTGCCATATTTACAACAACGTTTCGGCCCTTCAGTATCTGTCTATATTTCTGAGACGAGGTATTATGTACACTATTTAAATTATTCGGACCATTGTCCTCATCTTTGTTGCCATATTTATTACAACGTTTCGGCCCTTCAGTATCTGTCTATATTTCTAAGATGAGGTATTATGTACACTATTTACATTATTCAGACTATTGTCCTCATCTTTCTCAACGTATTTATTACAACGTTTCGGCTTTTCAGTATCCGTCTATATTTCTGAGATGAGGTATTATGTACACTATTTACATTATTCAGACTATTGTCCACATCATCGTTGCCATATTTATTACAACGTTTCAGCCGTTGTACACTCCGGTCTTCTTCAGGTGGTCGGAATGTTGAATTGAAGCCTTTATTTCACTCACTGGGGTAGACTGTTCTAGTTCCACGTACCATGGACACATGGCACAGTGGATAAAGGCGTTGGTTAGATCCAGTGACAGGACCCAAAGAGTGTGAGTTCAATACCCAGTTAAGGCAGTGGAGAACTTGGAGAGGGGAATTAACAGGAGATAACTAACATCCATTAAACATGGCACGTGTAACTAGAACAGTCTACCCCAGTGAGCGAAATAAAGGGCTCAGTTCGACATTCCAACCACCCGAAGAACGTCGGAGCATACAACGATTGAAATGTTGTAATAAATATGGTGACAAAGATGAGGACAGTAGTCCAAATAATGTAAATATTGAGAAAAAAATCTTTCTTGAAACCTTTCATTGTAATTTTAAATCCAAGCTAATAGATTAGATTTAATATTTCCAATAAGCAAAATAATTTGCTGCATTTCAAAACTAATTTAAATTGACTGGAAGGATTTTATTTTTTAATTGCTAAAAATTGCTGATTTTAGCTCTCGGCGCAACGTAATTCTCTTTATTGAAAAAAATTTTCAAAAATAAAATATACTTTTCTGAAACTTTGAGGAAGTAAAAGAATAGATTAAATATAATATATCCAATGACCAAAATACTTTAATGTATTACTGCCATATCATGTTGAAACAGGTTCTCGCACAATAAGCAGAGTTAAGCAATATCCAACTTAGTACCTACATACGAGAAAGCTTAGGAATACCAGGTGTTGTAAACTTGGGTGTGCAGTGGTGTAATGGATAACAGCTTGGAAATTGGAGAGCAGATTTCCAATTCCAGTTGAATTTGTTATATTCACTTATGCACAAATACACTTGGGAAAGATATGAATCCAGCTCTTCCACCCCCAGCTATGGATTAATTAGTAAGACTTGTATTATTAAATCATTATCTCCCTAAAATTCTTACAATCTAAAATAAAAGTTTTCCAGATTTAAATAACCTGCAAAAGGAGAAGCCGTAAAAAACAATCAATTTAAATTGATTCTGAAAAGTAAAATCTTTATGGATTTTTCAGTGTGCCTATATCGCTACTGAATGTGATACAAGGTTGCAGTTTAGAGTGGCTTTAATGTCAGGACCATGGAAAAATTATTATCATTTCGAAAACTTTCTCTAGAAAATCTGTTTGTTCATATTGACAAATCTGTCAACACAACATAATTCTCTTTATTAAAAAATCTTTCAAAAATAAAATATACTTTTCTGAAACATAATTTGAGAAAAGTTAGCTGACTTAAAGTTTAATTAATCTGAATTTAAACAAATATTACTTTTGGTTTAAAATTTCAGAAAAGCATCTTTTTTTTTAGAGATAGAGGAGGTGTTTTTTTGATGTGTTGAGTGTTTTATTGACAACCTGATGTTTGAGAAATTTAAGTGGCAAATAATTGAAAAACAATTTGATAGAACAGGAAGAATGTCTTTTTTTTTTTTTTAATTACCCAATAATCTTAAAATTTTTAAAATATTTTAAGCATTCAAATATTTTATTGAATTTTAGATACTTTAGCTTTTAATAACCTTACTTACGAAGATGCCACTTGTTGAGGAAATGTTAGAAAATTACCAATAAATTTTAAATTTACTATAACAACCTCTCAGGGCAGACTGATGTCACCAATTGCGGTTTTTAACCCACATAGTAGAAGGAGAACTCTGAATTCAAAACCTCAGTGACAAAAGATAGGAAGTAGTGGAAGGCCATGATCACTTATGTCTTGAAAGGACATGGTAAATAGAAGTATTAACTGATTAGGCCTCAAACCCGACCTTAAGCAGAATTCCTATATATGGTCCATCGATAAAGACGTAGGTAAAATGATCGGCTGCCTGTACCATTCTAGAAGACACCTGACTCCTCCTGCTATCACCTTTAAAGAACCAGATCAGGCCAAAAATGGAGTACTGCTGCTATATTTGTGAAGAATCTGCCCAGACCTCACTTTCCAGTCTTGATAGAATTCAAAAGCATCTCCAAGTCCTTGTGAGAGAAGAATTATTTCCCACTCTCCAACTGCTCTCTCACAGGTGGGATGTGGCAAGCCTCTGACTGCTCTATTGCTACTACCATGGAAAGTGCTCGGACAAACTACATTCCTTGGTTCTGCCTCGTTAGACCTTCACAGCTAGGATCTGCCATGCCACTTACATAGTAGCACATCACCCACATTCCCTCTGTATTCCATAAGTGAGAAGTAAGTTTTATTCAAACAGCTTCTTGCTGCAAACCACTGCTCTATGGAACAGACTCCCAAGAGGATGTTTCCCTAATCAATATAATCTTAACCTTTTCAAGTCTAGAATCAACCATTATCTTCCACTCTTATGCATATAAACTACCCCTTATCGTAACACTACCTCGAGTGGCTCTCAGCATTGTACAGGGTGAACCTTACTGAAAAAAAAAAAATAAATAAATAAAAAAAATAAAATTATCAACCAATATTTCTACAATCTTAACCTGTTCAAGTCTCGAGTTAACCATTATATCTCCCCCTCCTATCCATATAAACTACCCCTCAACATAACCCTCTACCTCAAGTAGCCTCCAGGCCTTGTACATGGTGAATCTTACTGTAAAAAAAAAAATTAAAAAAAAAAAAAAAATTCCCTCAATATGAAAAACAAAATAAAAACAACAATCTACCCCTATGAATTGAATAAAGGGTTTAGTTCAAATTTTGGAGAAAGTCTCAGAGTACAAAGTTACATGATGAAGACCAGAGGTTACAGCAGACAAAATGTTGCAAGGATACCAAACAAAATAACCAGACTGGTCAAAACAACAAATCATGTGTTTTGCCTTTACTGACCTAAAATTGTGGTCTTCTGCTAGACTAGAATAAAGTTTAAGTCTGTGCTGAAATTAAGGAAAAAGTATTTTTAGGATATGGCTATAAAAAAACAAAGAAACCACCTGATTTTTCCCCCCTTTCTCTATGGTTTATCAACCCTTTTCAGGTTATTTAAAGCCAGAAAATATTTTTAGATTGCAATACTTTTCTTTTTGGAAGATGATTTAGTGATACAAGTCTTACTAACTCATAGTTTGGGTGTGGGATTGATACCTAACCAAAATTTGATAAACAAACATGAAATTATAATGTGGATATAAAGTTGGGGAACGATTCTATATTACAATCAATATAAAAACTGACCCCCCCCCACCATTTTGTGGTCATGGTAATTTCTATACATCTATATTCCAGAAAATGTAAATAAATCTAAAAAAAATGCCTGTGTAGCTTGTCTGTATTTGATTTATTGATTGATTTGATTTCTACAGCTTATCAACTCTTTACATATTTACTTTATTTAAAGTCAGAAAATATTTTTAGATTGTAAGGAATTTTATTTATTTATTTTTTTGAGATAATAATAGTTTAATGATAGAGGTCTTACTAATTAACCCATAGCTGGGGAGAGAAGTGGATCCATACTATTTCCAAAGGTATTTGTATGTTAAGTGAATATAACAAACCTCACTGGAATTGGAACACAGTTCTTTTTCCTTTAATTCCAAGCCATTATCCATAAAACCACCCACACATCCAAGCGTACAGCACCCAATATTCCCAAGTGGTCACCCATGAAGATACTGACCAAGTTCAATGTTGCTTAACTGGTGTTTCAACATGATGTGGCCGTAAGCCTGCCTGTTTATGAATATCTGTATTAGACAAGAAATGTCAATATTTAAAGAAAATATCCAGGTTAAGAGCCAGGTGTTAGCAAACACGAACAGCTAATGAATTTCTTTCAAGAATTGAAATTTGAGAGTCTAACAGGTGACTTTCGCCTTTCGAGTGACATTTTTATTTTTTTTTTATTGCTTGTCTTTACTATCACCAGGTAAAATGTTTACCATATATACTTGAGCATAGCGAGAGATTTTATCAGTTTTTTTTTATGTAAAAAAAAACAAAACGTTGGGGGGGGGGCGCACTATACACAGGTATATATATATATATATATTTTTTTTTTTAAACAAAGTTTCACCCTGTTCAGTCCCTTGATGGGTGACCACTTGGAAACATCAGGTGCTATAAACTTGGATGTGTGGGCAGTGTAATGGATAATATCTTGTAATTGTTAATCTGTGAGCTAAGTTCCAATTCCAGTTGGGTTCATTATATCCACTTTTTTTTCAAAGATTTAATTTTTGGTAACTGATTGCACTATAGACAGGTAAATCATTTCTAGAGGAGTTAAAATTCATGAAAAAAATTCAGGGGTCGCACTATAGTCAGTTTATACATGAATGTATACAGTGTTCCTATTTTTTCTGCTTTTAAGTTTTGAGAAGAGAGTTTGAAATGAAGTTGATGTTTTTTGTTTAGTGGCATATCAACACCTCTATGGGTTAATTAATATCAAGATCTAAATATTTTGTATGCAATTTTGTTTTTAGATAATGATTATAGTGATAAACGTCTTACTAATTACCTCATAGCTGGAGGAAAAGAGGTGGATTCATACGTTTCCCAAGGATATTTACACAAAAGTGAATATTATAAAGAACCCAACCAGAATTGGAACTCTGCTCTCCGATTAACAGTTCCGAGTCATTATCCATGACACCACATGCACATCCAAGCTTATAGCACCTTGTATTCCCAAGTGGTCACCCATCTACTTACTGACCAGGCTCAATGTTGCTTAACTTTGGTGATCGTATGAAAACCAGTGTTTCAACATAATCTGGCTGTAAGGTGGAATGAAGCTATTTGAATTTCTTTAATTTTATGACATTTTAAATCATTATAGCAAATCCTTTGTCCTTACTTTGTGGGAGATTAATCCCATTCCTGCCTAAAAAAAATAGGAATGGCTATCTGTACATAGTTTTAAAATGTTCATTTTTAAAGTCCTAATCAAATTTTGTAAACCTCCACCTCTGACTATATAAAACATCTGTTTATTTCTTCATTCCAATATTCATCAATCAAAACTAGCTTTGATTTACAAATGATAGAATTGTTTTTCATTACTTGTCATGCAGGGAGGAAGACTAAGAAGAAAAACACTTACTTTCATTCCAAGAATATCTCTGAAGAATTCCAGATTGGCTCTTCGGTTACCGATTTTGAAGACATAATGGAGAGGACGTCTGGAAACAATGCTTGCCACTGCAGAGGACATTTTCTGCTCACAATTTGAAAATGCTCAACTTATTTTGCTACTGAAATGCCTTTGGTTAGTTCAGATTGTTTACCTGGAATTTGAAGAAAAGAAAATGTTCATAAACTACAAAAAAAGAAAATTGTGTATTTTCAGCAATTGTTATTGAATGCTGCTCAAATTATATGGCAATAATAGAAATGGTTTTAGAAATGTATTTTTGCCAAAAATTAGGATCAAAGCCTTAAATGAATCCATTTATGGACAAAACATTGTCCAGATAACACTGGTTAACAAAAAAAAAAAAAAAAAATTTAAATGGTGTCAAGACACCAAACACCTTTTTTAGCAAATTTGAGGGTGCTGAAGCTGAAAATGACCTTACGTTTTCTTGGTTAGCTACTATTTTTGTTGAACAGAAATGCCTCATTTTTTGAAAAAAAAAAAAAAAAAAAAGCATTTTTTTTTTTTTGTTTTCCGTATATATATATATATATATACGATACTGACTGACAATATTTTTCAAAATAAAATCATAGAAACCTGTCAATTCATTTTTAAACAAACAAATATTTGTCTGCCTATTGAGAGATACTAGTTTTGCAATAACAATCAAGTCTTTAGAAATAACACTGTTATAGACAAGCGAATGGTTGCAAGAAAGAAATACGACAACAGCAGAAAAAGATTTACGTGGTTTATTTCAACAGGAACGTGTGGGTTTGGGACAGCTACCTTGTGGTAAAGTTCATAAGCTGGCTTCGGATCTAGGTCAATCTCTCATAGTAGTTCACACATGTTGACAGTGGTTGATGCTCTCCTGCTGCTGATCGCTCGGCCTGACCGTGACAGGTTGAACTTCCATGTGACTCCTTTTATAGCGTTTTTTTATGGCTTAACAGGCTCGAGAAACGAAGCGAGTATAATTAGGAGGGAAGCATTTTTATTGGACGAAAAATAGAGCACTTTAAATATTATTTTATTTTTCGACCGGAACACATGTGTCTGGAACATTTGTAAAGAAAGATAATGGTCATTTTGTGATGGGGCTTTGTTCCGTTCACATCCGGTTCTCGTTCTTGAGTATTTGCCTGTAAATCAGCTGAGATATGTCTTATTTTATAACAACACGATCGAATATACCAAGACAAACAAATATTTACAGGAAATCATTTAATAAACTAACAGCAGAAATAAAACCTTCATGAGCATAAGAACTATGGTAAAAATTTTCTCTTTCTTGATTGTCTGTTATGTTCAGTGTTATTTAAGTCCCTTTTGATACTCCAGCAGTATAATGTACAATGGAATAGATGCATTCAATTGGGTTGTCTTTAGTTGGAGTTTCTTTCCAACTGTGAAAATAAAATGCTCTCAATATGCTTGGTTTCCTTCCATAGTGATGGGATAAAAGTGATGGGATAAATTTATGAATATCAAACAAAAGATTTTAAGGTTTCATTTTTTTTTATGTCACCTTAATTATTAGGTTTATTAAAGTGTATTACTGATAAAGTTTATCACTTAATTTGAATTTTGCTGATAAATTGGAAAAATTTGGTATTTCTATTTTAAAATAGGACAACAGATTTTACACAAATGGACCAATTATGATAAAAGACTCAAGAGCCACTCAAGCTAGAGTGTTACTGTCAACAAAATGATAATGTGGAATGAGGTGCATGCTTTTTTTTTTAGCAACAAAAGAAATTTACTTTGAAAGTTCAAGTTCAAAATTTATAGCTATGAACTCTGTTGCACAAGAAGGATACAATTTGTATTCATAAAAAAGAAAAACATTCCAAAAAAACTTTTGCTCAGCGTTGATTCTTTTTTAATGTAATTATAGTGACGTGGGACTTCTGGGTTAAAATGAACAATTGATTGAATCATTGATTTAACAAATTGTCATGAAGAGGAAATGTTCATACAACAGATTAAATGATCTGACACAAAATAATATTCAAAAATGTTTAAAACAAATGAAAGACAGTTTGTTGCTCACAGAAGGGGTATATGGTTGCATATGTCCAAAATTAGACAAAGGGTTTAAAATACTTAGCTTTTCTTGGATTGGTGAAAAAGTTCTTTCAAGTGCCAAGTGCTTTTTTAAGGCCAATAATATAATTAGTGAGTAATTTGAAACTGGCTAAAATCTGTATACTGAATGTCTGAAGAGAAATGAAACTTCATATGATTTCAGATACCCTTGTTAATTTAATTATTTTTTCTTATTTTATATCAAAAAGGATTTCACATATGCTTGCTATTTTCTTTTTTTTTTCTTCTTTCTTTTACTAGGTTCAACAGCTAATTCCTGTGAAGGAAAGGTTTTCATTGGTCCAAAGAAAAATTCAGAAAGTCTGGTGAATTTGTTTTCATCTTTTTCTCAGCTTGTTTGCCAATCTCTGTGAAGGCAAAGTTTTTATTGGTCATTTTTGATCTGACAGAGAGGGAGGAGTCAGACATTAATAAACAATTTTGACAAAAGAAAAAAATATTGCTAGAAACTAATATAATAACTAATAATCAGCCTAATAAAAACACTTTGTAAACTATTCACATTATTTGGACTATTGTCCTCATCTCTGTCGCCATATTTATTACAACGTTTCGGCCTTTCAGTATCTGTCTATATTTCTGAGATGAAGTTTTATTTATTTTTTGACTTACATTGTTAAGGACTATTGTCCTCATCTTTGTTGCCATATTTATCACAACGTTTTGGCCTTTCAGTATTTGTCTATATTTCTGAGATGAGGTATTATGTACACTATTTACACTATTCAGACCTTTTCCTCATCTTTTGCAATATTTATAAAAAAATTTGGCCGAAAGCAAAAGATCCTCCGATAAAGGAAAGGTTGTTGGAATGTCGAATTGAACCCTTTATTTCGCTCACTGGAGTAGACTGTTCTAGTTCCAAAAAAAAGAAAATGGATGTTAGTTATCAGTTATCTCCTGTTAATTCCCTCTCCAAGTTCTCCACTGCCTTAACCGGGTATTGAACTCACACACTTTGGGTCCTGTCACTGGATCTAACTAACGCCTTTATCTACTGTACCATGATAACTGACATCCATTAAACATGGCATGTGGAGCAAGAACAGTCTACTCCAGTGAGCGAAATAAAGGGTTCAGTTCAACATTCCAACCACCTGAAGAAGGCCAAAGCATACAACGGCCGAAACGTAATAAATATGGTGACAAAGATGAGGACAATAGTTGAAATAATGTGAATAGTGTGCATAATACCTGATCTCAGAAATATAGACAGATACTGAAGGGCCAAAACATAATAAACATGGCGACAAACATGAGGACAATGTCCGAATAATGTAAATAGTATACAAAGTGTTTTTATTAGGCTGATTATTAGTTATTATATTAGTTTCTAGCAATATTTTTTTCAAAAATACTTTGATAACTGAATAATGATGCCATGAATTTATGTGAATAAAAGATCTTATCAAAAATGGGAGAAACTTTTGCAAAACATTAATATTATTCCTTAGCTCCACCTGTTCTAAACTTAACTACTAAAACCCAACATGCCACGCCCTTTGTACCTAACCCCCCTTATTTCCTTCGTATTCCACTGGTGAGATGTAAGTGCCACACTTGAACAGTTTCTTCCCACAAACTGCCACTTTGTGGAACCAACTCTCAAAAGGTTCCTTCCGCAATCACTACAATCTTAACCTGCTCACGCCTAGAGTTATCCATTATCTCCCCACATATCTGTATCGACCAACTTCTTCCCACAAACCACAGCTTTGTAGAACTGACCTCCAAAATAATGCTTCCCTGATCACTATAATCTTACTTGTTCAAGTCTAGGGTTAACTGTCATCTTCCTCACATATCCACATTGAGCAGTTTCTTCTTTATAGAACTGACCCCAAATAGAATGCTTCTCCGATCACTACAATCTTAACCTGTCCAAGACTAGGATTAACTGTTATCTTCCTCATATATCCTCAAGTCCGTTTTCATATTACTTTAGAGTTATCTCCCCTTACATTTATAATTATGCATTTTTTTTCTTAACTTCCAATCCACTAGTTTAAGAAAAACAAGTGGTTTTTCTTGTTCCTGGACTTTAGACTTACTTTTTGGAATGAAGGCAATACTCAACCTATTAACTGACTTGAAACAAATGTGGTTCAGCTTAACAGGGACAAAATGATAATATATTTAAACCATTCCAAACTATTTTATAGAAAATTTAATATTTTATGTTGAGTTATGAAATAGAGGATGTCTAATAAACTAACATTTCTGTACATGATACCAGTTGTAGATTAATTTTTATATTTTTATCTTTCTTAACATTAATGTTTAAAAATAAATTTCTTGTCAGTTTTAGAGGGTTGAGAATTATCAGTGTGTGTGAGTGAACTCTGTTGTTTTATATGTAAAGAATAGAAAAAGAGTTCAGATGAGAGTTTCCTTATGTAAAAGTGGCAGTTAAATTTAACTGTTTCAACAGTTAAAGAGTGAAACCTAGATGCCAACCTAGTAACATGCTTAAATTCATGTAATCAGGGCACCAGAGAAAATAGCTTGTAGTGGTCTATTTGTTTGAATGGACAATTGTAGATGTCTATTTATGGCTGCATGAATAACATGACCACACAATTTATATTAAACGTAAAATACCACATAACATGAAATACAAGAAGGAAACAAAAACATAACATTTGTATTTATTTGTGTGTTGATGTACATGCGTAGAAGTTAAAGATCTGTTGGAGTTATGTCCCTTAGATTGTGAATATTTTTATCTGAACTCACAAAAGTTGAAATAATTACAAAACTGGGAACTGCTGAATAAACTGTAGATTTAGAAGAATGTTTCAAAGAGAAAAGTTCTTGTTGCTTGTTTGGAAATGTTCTGTATGTTTGTAATGTAGTTTGGAAAAGTTTGTACATACGTGCATGCATGAATATGCTTTTAACGTCTGACCGCCCATGGTCAAGACGAGAATCCTTTTGAAACTACAGCTTGCAGCAAGAAGAGAGAAAAAAAGAAAGCAGCACGCCTGTGTCTGCTATTTATAGATAATGTAATCACGTGACAGGATCAGATAAAAGTGGTGGGAAACTTGACTTGGTCACACGCTGGAAAAATTGCAACGCCCACTTGTGTGTTTATTGACCAATTAGAAGCTGATATTTCTTGAAAATATTTACTAAGCTGAGTAGACTCTCTGATCCACTTTTTTTTGCACAAAAATGTACAAAATTCAAAATTGGTAAGAAAGTGGTAGCAGAATGCTACAAGCTTTTCAGAGCAGTTGCCATGAAAATATTTGTAGAGAAGACAAAGGGAAGCCACATCACTTCTGTGAGAAAGTGAGTGAAAGTCGAGATGCCAGATCAGGACCTATCACATTGCATATCTTTCTTTGGATTTTGTCTAGAACCTCAAGATGAACAGCTGGGGCACCAGACCAGATATGGCAACAGTATTCAATGTACAGATAAATGGTAGATGCGTAAGATGGACTCAGATGAGAAAAACCTTCTGGTACAACACAGAGAACCAACTTTCCTTGCAGTAGATGCAGCTACTGATTCAGTTGTTCCACCTCAAGTTAGTGGAAAATGTTAGGCCAAAAAGGCAGTGAGATGCTCTCATGTAGTCAAGCATAAATCATATTGATAGAGGGCAGGGAAGTTTCTCTGTGGTGGTTAAATGTGAGCAGTTTTGTTTTGGAGACATTAAAATTTACAAGCCATCTCCTGCTCCAATTAACCACTGATTGGAGGTCCTTTTCAAAACCAATGGCCAGATTAGCTTTATCAGCATTGTCAGATTTACTATTGAGACAGGAGTAAATAGTAATGTTGTCTGCATAGATGCTTACTTGAGTGCAGATGACATCAGGCAGATCATTGATTAAGATCAGAAATGGTGTAAGACCCAAGATAGAGTCTTGGGGATTGAATGCACGGTTCAAGTTGAAATTCCTTAAATGTTAACAAATATGATAGGTGCATGGAAAAAGACTGCAGAGTACAACGGCCCAAATGTCCTGGGTATGATGATAAACTACATCCTGCAGCAAGGTATTGATTGGGAGGTTTTGAGGAACATGGAACCACCTCTTAATTACTGTTGCTCCCAGGTCCACCCTGCTTGGGTCCCAGCTACCATATGCAAAACATGTAATTTTTCTTAATTATAATTATATTTTTTTTTTAATTCTGTCTAGTTTTACTTAGTTATTTTGCTTTCATATGCTCTCAAGCATTTTAGAAAAACGTATTTCAGAACAATAGTAATATCCAGGCAAAATGGTAAACAGATATTATTTATTTTGCAAATTTAAAAAATATTTTTTTACATTAAATTTCAACAAAATCTTTTTTTTTTAAAATGATGCATCAAAATATTTATATGAAAGAATTTCAAATATTTTTTATTTTTATACATAATAAATTTTTGTGATAAGTTTTAAAATTGGTTTAGGATTTTTTAAAAAAATTTGTCACTGAAATATTTAACTTATCTGTATGTCATTAAAACATGCCATATAAAAAGATAAAATTTAAAAGGATTCATTTTTACATTTTGTCAAAAAAAAACTTAAATTTAGTTAATATTCGGTTAACTGAAATAACATATTCTTGTATGTAAATTTATTTTTCTGATATAGTTTGTCTTAGTTTGTTCATATGACATTATTAGTTTCTTTTGGAATATATTCATTTTTGAGAAAAATTAAGTGTGATGTAGTGGAACGGTTTTAAAGTGGAGGTTCAGTTTACAATGTAAGAATAGAAGCCAAATGAACCCCGAATTTGTTTTCTGATTTATGACCACCGATGTTCAATTTAACTAACGAAATTGAATGTAAAATTGGACCTTTATTTTGTGCCCGTTTTACGCAAATACGGATGCGAAACAAAAGCTAAATTTTGATTGGAATAAAGACAAACATCAAAATACTATATGAAGAAAAATCTTTTAAAAATTCAATTGGAATAAAGTCTACAATTATTTTGATTTTAGATCATATATAATTATTAATTAAGACTAAAACAGTAGCACAAAATTAAGCTACACTTTAATAGCCATATTTGCGTAAACGGGCACAAAATCTGGAGAGAGGTAAACAATGGCGGTCTACTTAATTTTTCTTAAAAGTAAACAATTTAAAATAAGAAATGAAAGTTGTATTCGGAAAAAAATAAATGGAAAGGCAAACTATAGGAGCAATGGATTTCTATTCTAAAAATTTTGTTATTTTAATTTAACTTAACTTTTTTTATCCACCTGCAAAAAAAGAAGCAATGCAATTGTCAAACTCAAATAATGTCAATTGTCATATTGAGGTACGAGTTCAAATCTCTTCAAAGCCGAATTACTTATTTTTGTTCAGTGCTTCTTTAAATTGATCAGAATATTTTTTTTAAAGCTGATCATTGGAATAACGTGAAAAAATATTTAGAAATAACAGCAGGGCATAAATAAATATCCGGTTTTTAAATAAAACTTTTGAATATTACTGATTGATATTTTATAATTTTTTTATTTAAAAATAAATTATTCAATTTAAAAAAATAATACGTGAAGTTATTTTTAAAAAATACTTACCAATGTTTTAAAAATTGGAACTTCTTTTTTGAGTTGAACTGTAGAAAAGCCACTTAATTTTTTTCGCTCACTTTAATTTTAATTAATGTATTTTTTAAAAAAATATTTAAACTGAATGAGAAATAGAAATTTACTTAAATTTTCATCCCAGACGGTCGAAAAAGCTGACAGAGAGAAACACAATTTGTTTTTCTACAAACAAGAAGCACATGACCTAACCGGTTTTCAATTCAGAATTTTCGGGATATATAGTCTTAAATAAAATCACGGTTAATATTTATTTATTTACAACTTTTCTAATTGTTCTTCAATTTTCTAAAAATATTTCTCACCTTAGAAATTAATAAAAAAGACAAAACATTTACAGTTCAACGAACGAGCTTTGGTTAGAGATTATATAAAGTGAAGAGGAGGAGAGTAAAAATGGTGATAGAATACAAAGAGAGTGAGTGAGGAATAGAAAGCTCTTGATGAAGGAGGGAAGAAGCGAAAGGATGTGAGAAAAGAGAAAGAAACAGAGTGACACTAAGGGGGTAGAGCGCAGATAGATTAAGAAAAACAAAAGGAGAAGGAAAAAATATAGACAGATTAAAAAAGTGAATGAGAACAGTTGCGAGTGGATGTCTCGCTGCTAAAATCGTCGAGCCTTTCCAATAAGCCGAGGAAAGCCAAAGTGTTGAGTTTTTTTTAATGGAAAATAGACTGCCTCTGCTTAAACAATTGGCGCTATGCAATCTTCCAACTCTTATTATCTCCTTAGTCTTTATCACAGTACATTTCGGTACTGATTTATCGGAAATATGACCTATAAACTAAATAAAATAACTGTCTATATTTCTGAGATTAGGTATTGTACACTTTACATTATTCGGACTATTGTCCTCATCTTTGTCGCCATATTACAACGTTTCGGCCGTTGTACGCTCCGGCCTTCGAGGACACATGGCACAATAAAGAGACGTTGCTTATCCAATGACAGTGTAAATGTTGGTTGTGTTGAAAAGATTAATGTGGCTGCGTGTTGAAGAGCATTTAACATTTATACATTTTTAATCAAGGAAAAAACAATGGAAAACCGATTTTTGTTTGAACGAAAAAATATATGTTAAAAATAAAATCAACAAATACAAAACAATTTTTGTAATGTGTGAATAATAAGGAGAAAAAAGTAGTTTCCCTTTATCTATTATCTGAATAAGATAAAATGTAATTAAATAAAGTAAGTTTTCTGAATAGAATGTTCAAAGTTCTGTATTGAAATAGAATGTTGTATTCAGAAGAACATACAGTAAATTCAGTTGTGTGTTATTGTATAACTAACAGTGCTGTTGCAACTTGTCTTGTTCCCAGAGAACTGATGGTGAATGATATTCAAGTTCTGTGTCTGTGTGTGCGCAGTGAGTAGAATGTATAGTCTGTGTAGACGCGTGTGAGTTGCTGAGTTCTACTGTCTAATTTTGGAATGAAACTTGGCTTTTATTATTACCGGTAGGCTCCCAGAACAACGGCGGGAGAAATTTTGAAAGAACACAAAAAAAATCTGATTGGATGAAAAATTAACCAATCGGTGATTTTATAACAAAAGCATGTTTGTGAATTAACGGTAGGAAAAATTCAGTGTGGTGAATGCGATCAGTAAATTGTCCTGTGATAATTAGTATTTATTATTTAACCAATCACAGTTGAGAAAAATGTAGGCGTGGCAAACATAGTAGTAGTCACTACAACAGGACCCAAAGAGTGTGAGTTCAATACCCGGTTAAGGCAGTGGATAACTTGGAGAGGGGAATTAACAGGAGATAACTGATAACTGACATCCATTAGACATGGCACGTGGAACTAGAACAGTCTACTCCAGTGAGTAAAATAAAGGGTTCAGTTCAGTTCGACATTCCAACCACCTGAAGAAGGCTAGAGCGTACAACGGCCGAAACGTAATACATATGGCGACAAAGATGAGGACAATAGTCTGAATAATGTAAATAGTGTAAATAAAATAAGAATTAAATTAAAATAAAAGGACTTTGTAGGCAGTCGCTGATTTATTAAATTGCTAATATAGTATTTTTCTGTGTACCATGTACCCTCAGGAGGTGAGCGATCATGGCTTTCCACAACTTCTTATCCTTTGTAATTCTTTATAAGGTTTGTCTTTTCGCCATTTCCTTGAAATTCCTGTTCTGCTTGTTAGGTAGGTTATTTGCTACTTTCTTCTGCCACTCCTACCTTCGATATGTCATGTGAGTGTCAAATTCTCCAAGCCTTCTTTCCTCATTATGTGTATTAAAATTTCAACTGTCACATTCTATCTGTAAGTATGCTTTCTGAGTGTATGCATGTATAACTCCCAATCAAACTAAAAATGAAGTATTGCTACGATATATGAACTGGAACTGCCCAATCTTTTCTTTTCAGACTTGTTGGATTACCGCCTCCTGATGATAATCACTGGTGGCATGATATCTGAAAGGCTCTACTTCTTTTTTCGTTGACTTGTGAAGCGGCAACATAGGTTTCCTTGTAATGAGTGAAAAATATAATAACTCACTTCACACACTCCCTTCAAATTCGGAGGAATGAGGAAAAAAAGGAAAGGAATTCGGGAGCCTATGTGAAATTGTTTTTGGATCAATGAAAACCTTGCCTTCACAGAAATTAGTCAGTCAGCCAAGAAAAAGAAAGAAATAAATTCGCTCACCTACGCGAAATTCCTTTTGATATAAAATGAAGAGAAAAATGAAATTGACCAGAGAGGAGTGTCTGAAGTCATGTGACGGGTTTTCGTTTCAGTTCCTCGCGACCAGCATTGAAGTCCTCACCAGTATAAAATTACTCGCCAATTATATTATCGGCCGTTCAACAATCCAAGAAAGCTATTTCAAACTGTCTCTCTTCGTCCACTTTTGAACGTATTGAATCAATGGCTGTATCTGCTGCAAGGAAAGTTGGCTCTCTGCGTCGTGTCAGAAATTTTTTCTCGTTAGAGTCCATCCTACATATCTACAAATCTACCATTCGCCCGTGCATTGAGTACTGTTGGCATAACTGGTCTGGTGCCCCAGCTATTAATCTCGAGGTTCTCGACAAAATCCAAAGAAGGATTTGCAATGTGATAGGTCCTGACCTGGCATCTCGACTTCACTCACTTTCTCACAGAAGGGATGTGGCTTCCCTTTGTCTTGTCTACAAATATTTTCATGGCAATTGCTCTGACAAGCTTGTAGCATCCCGCTACCACTTTCTTACTAATGTCAAATTTTGTGCAAGAAAATGGATCAGAGAGGCTACTCAGCTTAGTAAATATTTTCAAGAAATATTAGCGTCTAATTGGTCAATAAAGTGGGCGTTGAAATCCACCCACGTACAAATATTTTTCCAGCACATGTCAAGTCAAGTATCCCGCCAATTTTATCTGATCCTGTTGGCATATCTGGTCCCAGCTGTTCATCTCGAGGTTCTTGACAAAATCTATTGTCCTTGTAGTGAACAATAGTGTATAATAATTCAAGCAAAGCTCCACAAAATGAAAAAGATGGTGGGTTAATCAAATGTTAAAAATGTGGAGTGAGTGTTAAATCCAATATTAAATTGTAGAGGTTCTTGGTTTTATATTTTTTTAACCGATTCTCTCATAAAATGAATACTTTTGTAGTGATAGCAACAAATAAATCACTAAATAACCTGTATGTCTTAGCACTAGACTATGTTGGTGTATGAAAGCAAAATAATAAATAATGAAAAATAAAATAAAAATTAGAAGTTAAGTAATAAAATTACTTTAAAATATAGATAAGAATGATAACTAACAATACAAAAAGAAAAAGTGAGATTATAAAAATATAGTTAAATAAATATTGAAAATTTTCTTCACGCACAGGAACAAGCGTTTTGCCGCCAATACAAACAGAAAACAAATTTTCTCTCTTTTCATCTTCGACGGCCAAACGAAGCAAGTGTGCGGGGATGGCTCTCTGGCAGGTCATGTATCTACCACCAGATAGCCAAATGTTTTTATTTCGTATACGTATATGTTCTTTAAAATATACAGTATTTTTTCTGAAATGTATGCGAAAGCCTTTTATCATTTTTTTTTTTTTTTAATAATTTTACCCCATGCAAGGCAGTAACGCCACTAGTACGCAGAGTTTTACAAAGAGTGAAATTGAGAAAAAAAGATTAGGCTTAGAGAGGATTGAAGAAAGGGTAAAATATGAACGGGGTTCAAGACGACAGATGATGGCGATTGACATTGCATTTAGATTTTTTAAGATTGTAGTTTTCTGGGAAGCAAGTAAGAGGAAGGGCGTTTCACTGTTGGGAGTGCAAAAAAGTAACTGTTGAGTAGAAGTGGCGGTTACATTTAACTATTTCGACGGTAAGAGACTTAGATGCCAATCTAGTAAACGTTTAAATTCCTGTGGTCGGGGCATCAAGGAAAAAAGCTCGTCAGAGCATTACTTCTGAAAATATTTGTAGAAAAGACAGAGGGAAGCCACATCATGTCTGTGAGAAAGTGACTGAATTTGAGATGACAAGTCAGGAACAATTACATTGCTGATCCTTTTTTGGATTTTGTCAAGAACCTCGAGATGAGTATCAGGTAAACAAGACCAGATATGGCAAGAGTATCCAATGCACGGACGAATGTTAGATTTGTAAATGTGCAAGATGAATTTTGACGAGAGAAACCTTCTTGCACGACACAGTGAAACAACTTTCCTTGTAGTAGATGCAGCTATTGATTCGATGTAGTTGTTCAACTTCAAGTCAGTTGAAAACGTCACGTCAGAAAGACGTAGTGAGACGCTCTCCAGGAGTCAAGCATCAGCCATATACTTATTGTGTTGTATTTTGCATGTGTCCCAGAAATTCATACACAGATGTCCTCAAGGACACACGTCACGTTAGATAAAGGCGTTAGTTAGATCCAGTGACAGGACCCAAACAGTGTGAGTTCAATACCTGGTTAAGGCGGTGGAGAACTTGCAGAGGGGAATTAACAGGAGATAACTGATATCCATTAGACATGGCACGTGGAACTAGAACAGTCTACCCCAGTGAGCGAAATAAAGGGTTCAGTTCGACATTCCAACCACCTGAAGAAGACCGGAGCGTACAACGGCCGAAAAGTTGTGATAAACATGGCGACAAAGATGAGGACAATAGTCTGAATAATGTAAATAATGTACATAATACCTCATCTGAGAAATATAGACAAATACTGAAAGGCCGAAACGTTGTAATAAATATGGCGACAAAGATGAGGACAATAGTCTGAATAATGTAAATAATGTACATAATACCTCATCTGAGAAATATAGACAGATACTGAAAGGCCGAAACGTTGTAATAAACATGGCGACAAAGATGAGGACAATAGTCTGAATAATGTAAATAATGTACATAATACCTCATCTGAGAAATATAGACAGATACTGAAAGGCCGAAACGTTGTAATAAACATGGCGACAAAGATGAGGACAATAGTCCGAATAATGTAAATAGTTTACATAATACCTCATCTGAGAAATATAGACAGATACTGAAAGGCCGAAACGTTGTAATAAACATGGCGACAAAGATGAGGACAATAGTCCGAATAATGTAAATAGTTTACATTGGCTCTACTTTTAACATTTACACACAGTTGTTATATTATTTAGTTCTAGCCGGTCAGTATTCTTCAATTTACTTAATTCTCCATCATTTAATTCTTTGTCTGTTCATGTTCGTTTAAACGAATCACTACTATTGTATCCGATGTAAATAAATTTTGTATTA
Source organism: Acanthosepion pharaonis (assembly GCA_903632075.3). Lineage (NCBI taxonomy): Eukaryota > Metazoa > Mollusca > Cephalopoda > Sepiida > Sepiidae > Acanthosepion > Acanthosepion pharaonis. The sequence goes on along the minus strand of CAHIKZ030001662.1, from coordinate 115,744 downwards.
ATTTTAAGTTTGTTGTTCTCTTGCTGGCCTGTCAGATTTCACGTCTTTTGTAAAATGTTGTTGGGACTCTTGTGACTATACTTTATTTGGAGCGTACAGGCCATGTTATATCGCGCCACACCTCCAGGGGTTTTACTACAGATTTCATTTTGTTGTTATTTTTGTTATCGATTTTTAACATTAGCTTCAAAATCTTTTATATGCAGAAAACAAAGTCTATAGAATGCGTTCTAGAAAATGAGTACAATTAAAAAAAAACAAAAAACAAAATGGCCGAACGTGACGACAATAAGACGCAAAAGGACGGCTTTTCCAATGACACTGCATTTTTAACTACCTCCACTTTTCGGCACTGTTTATTGTTTTCAAAGGCGATGATTTGAATAGTAATAAAAGTTAAACATATTATGAAAGTAAAATTGCCGTATCTTGTCGGCACTACCACATTTTTTAACAACTACTGGAAGAAAAAGCTTAACCAGCGTTGTAAGATTGATTCAGGATATAATGAAGCCTCAACCGCAATAAAATAGAGCGTTCTGTGGTCCCGAGACTATGATAAAAAAAGTATCCATTTTAGGGAGTGGTGGCAAACCAGGATGTCTTTCTTACCAATTAATTCCAAGCAGGAATTAGGAGCAGCTTTTAACTGTCAAGCCTTGAAATCTGAGAAGGAACAGCCACAAGGAGGAGGCGACAGGAACGGCCAGCACTTGTCTTTTGACCAGGAGAGATTCCACAAGGGATAGTGCTCTCAGAGAAAGGTTGAAAAATGATGATTTTAATTATTCAAACGTCGAAAACTAGGCACTAGCCATCGTGAGGACAACTATTAGAGCACGCCAATTTTTAATCGGAAAAAGTTATATTATAATCTGATCATAGACAATGAGAATTTATATTTAATCCGAGAAAAGAATTGCCCAACGTCATGACATTGGGAATATTGAGATGGGCAATAAAATTAAGGGTCTTTGTCTTTGATATAGAATATGTCATGGGAATTTAATTCCACAGGTGGATGCATTATCGAGGTTACGGTTTTTGAAAAATCCAAAAGAAAATATAAAGAAGACTTTTGAGAGTACTTTTCTACATTGGGTAGAGACTGAGATTTCGTTTTTAGATAGAATGACTTCTAACTCTACAGGACCCGGTTTTAAAAGTATAACATCAAGAATAAAAAAGAACATATGGGGTAATTGTTCCATGGCAGAACGACTATACAGCAAAATAAGACACTAATTAAGATTTAAGAATGAAGTTATTTGAAATGACGATTCTAGAAACTCAAAGAAAACTAGTGATAAAAAGTGTACATAATGACATATGTCCGGTTACCTCCCCCTAATTTTCGAAATCGCTACTAGGGGACGCTCTCATGATTAAAAATACTCTGCAATATTTTTCTCGTTCTCAACTCACCTTATCAGCTTATCTGTCAACATGTAACCTATCGGTATGAACAATACACACACACACATGCGCATACACATACATACACTTGTACGTATGCACATACACTCACTACATATACTTTGGACCAAAGACGTTTTCACATTCATCTGTTACACACATCACTGTCTTTGTCACTTGTATACCTTTGTTGTTAATATATAATTATTTATGTGTTCATATTTATCGGTTCTTGTCATTTCTTTCATTTCTTTACGCGGACTCACATTCCGAGTCCGCCATTTTGTTGTGGGTATTTTCAAGAGACAGCGTGTTATTCCCAGTTTCAAACACCGACGTTACTAATGCCCAAAACAAGTTGGGAACCGCATATACCAGGCCCTCAACACATACAATGTGGAATAACATATACACAAAAAAGACTAAAGTTAGAAGCATGGTGGCCGACATATTCACAAGGTTTGGAAAAATATGTTAAAAGATGACTGAAATGTAAAGAAATAAGGCTCTTAACGAAAAGTAGACTACACACGTGGCCCAAAGATTTGGAAGCACGTGTAGCGTTGCAGATCAGACCTGTCACCAGGTTCATTCTCACGGTTCCACTACTTCTAATCAAACGCTTGTGGCTTAAAAACAAGCCGCATTTATAGGATGAAATGTCTGAAGATGAGCAGATAGATGTTGAAGACAGCCATAATGAATAGTCTGAAACTTCGGAAGTGTCGATGAATGAAGACATTTCTGAACAGGAGACAGATCGGGATCTCTATTGATACCTCGGGTGGTAGTGGGTATCAAAGAAACGCCGAAAACGAATTAAAAATCAGAAGTGACCGAAGTACCCGGGGCATCAGATATTCCACAGCAGCAGAGTGTTTTGATGATACGGTCTTGCTCATTTCTTATATACAATTGCATTTTTACTCATTGTGGATAGTAAATATATATTATTTGTTCGTGAGTTCGATCCTCCCTGAGTGCCCTATAATTTCGGCCTTGTCACCATAACCTAACCGCTTTCGTACATATTTTTTCTAATTTCAGTTTCGTTTTATTCGGTATTGTTTTAGGATAAATATCCCACAATATAATCCGTCCTGGGTAAGACGATAAACTACGTACAGCAACAAGGCCTTTGATCAGGAGGTTTTGAGGAGCGTGGAACCACCTCTTAATTACTGGTGTTTCCAGGTCCATCCTGACCTGTTAGTGTCCCAGTTATGGGCAAATAGTTAACCCCGAAACTGGGGTAAAAATAGGTTTTAATACCAGGAATACTTTGCAAAAAAAAAAAAAATTATTATCAGCCATAAATTTTTGAAGAAAAGAAGTAAAAAACTATTACTAACAATACATTTTTGAAAAATATTACCAGCAATACAATTTTGAGGAAAAAAAATATTACCAGCAATACATTTTTGAGGAAAAAAAATATTACCAGCAATACATTTTTGAGGAAAAAAAATATTACCAGCAATTCATTTTTGAGGAAAAAATATTACCAGCAATACATTTTTGAGGAAAAAAAATATTACCAGCAATACATTTTTGAGGAAAAAATATTACCAGCAATACATTTTTGAGGAAAAAAAATATTACCAGCAATACATTTTTGAGGAAAAAAAATATTACCAGCAATACATTTTTGAGAAAAAAATATATTACCAGCAATACATTTTTGAGGAAAAAAATATTACCAGCAATACATTTTTGAGGAAAAAAATATTACCAGCAATACTTTTTTTTAAAAAAAATTATTACTAGCAATACATTTTTGAAGGAAAAAATTATTACCAGAAATAGATTTTTGACAAAACAAAATATTACCAGCAATAAAAACTTTGTCGGCATTAAATAACCCATTGAGGTTGATATGCCGTAAAACACAACAAACCAAACCAAACTAAACCAAATCACAATATAATAGCTGTAGTTAATTACCAAAATTACTTACTTATACTAGAATGACCAACAATACATTTTATCTATGGTTGAAGGCATACAGTTGTGTTTTAAAATATTTAGATTTCGGCATTATATAACCCATAGGGCTGTTGATATGCCACTAAAAAATAAACCAAACAACCATAATGAAACTCTTCCATGACATTAATCCATATAATATCCTAATCCATTAATCCATATAATATCCTAATCCATTAATCCGTATAATATCCAAAAATTTCTTAAAGATATCAAACTGTATTCCAAAATATAACTTCAACAAAACTACAACAGAAAACACACATACATTGACTATAGTAATTATGTGCATACAAACATGTATATGCAAAAAAGATGAGTATCATCTACCATGTATTCAATTGTGAAATCAAAATAACATACATATTTATTACTTCAAAGCTCCCAAGAAAATTAAATTTTGGGATTCAATGACCCATGATGATTTGTTGTGCCGTTAAACAAACAAACAAATCAATCACTCGAATTCAGACAAATACTATACAAAGTTTTTCTCCCTTTTGTCGAGCCTACAACCCTGAACCATAAAAAGAACAGAAATTAAGAAGAAAGAAAATAACGATGGACATTGCATTTAAATATTTGAAGATCAAAGTTGACTGGGAAGCAAGAAACCGGAAGAGAGTTCCACAAGCGAGAAGTGCGATAGAAGAAACTGTTATCTGTTTACTTGTGGACAAAATAAAGTGTAAATTACAACTAATATCAACTGAAGAAGGCCGAAGTGGACAGCTGCCGAAACGCCGTATCAATAAGGACAACAATGTAAATATTGTAAAGAAACTGTTAGCATAGAACTTACGGTTACATCTAGCCATTTCAACTGTAAAATGATGAGACCTCGCCGCCAATCTAGTACTGCGCTTAAAATCATAAAGCCTACGCCCCATAACCAGAACAATTATCATGAACGGATTTATAGAAAAGGCAGAGGGAAGCTCGGTTAAGTCAGTGGGAAATTGACTGAAAGTGAGATGGCATTCTTTTTTGTATTTTATCTAGAATCTATAAATACAGTTATGAAGCTCCGGACGAGCTGTTATTTGTGTTTGTTTTTATTTGTTTTATTTTACGACACATCAACACCTCAATGGGTTATTTAATGCCGACAAGATTTTTATTACTGGAAATATTTTTTTCTTCAAAAAGATATTGCTGGTATTAATCTTTTACAAAATATATTGCTGGAACAAGTTTCAATGATCTACATTTGATCAGTCTGGGAGGAGATTTTACAGTTGAGTTCAGTTGGGGTGGAGATTTTACAGTCAGTCTAGGGGGGATGGCGGTTTCTTCAACTGATCCAATGTTTTATATCAACGTTTTCCAATAAAAAAAGTAAATAATTGATTATCTTCAAGATACTCACTCCCGAATTTTTCAGGGTTTTTTTTGTTTTTTTTTGAAGGGATGTCACTTTCAAATTAGCAGCAGGGGTCAGCCTCGTACGCTGTTTTGATCTGCCTTTTTCGGAAAAATAATCTTGTCGTTTTTCATTTGAATTCTTAAATAATTTTCCTATGCAATAAATTAATTTGGACACTTTTCAATAAATATATATCAATTAACTGTCTTTTGATAATAAAATTTGAAATTTTTTTTAACAATAAATTGAAAACAAATCAATCATTATTTCAGAATTTCCCTAAAAAAGCAGATGAAAAGAGAGTGGACGCGTTTGGCTCCTGCTGCTACTATGAAGAGAGAAAGCATTCCTTAAAAAATAATCTGAAAATTTTGGCATTGCGTATCTTGAAGACAAGCAAATTAGTAAACTGTTGTTTTTTATGAATGAATAGTTTAGTCTTCTTTCATAACGTCATAGCAGTCATATTGAAAAAAATAACGAGGGGGTCATTATTGTGCAGGGACAGGCAAAATAACCCTCTCCTTAATTTTTAAATTTAAATGAAGGCTGTTTTGTTCTAAAATGTTTCAATTATTAAAATAAATAAAAACATTAAACTCATATTTTGAAGTTAACAAGTTTTTACCAAGGATAACTGGTTAGTCCAATGCTGTGTGTAATTGCTCTGAGTGTATATGATAGTCTTGTGGAATCTTCCACATTAGCCTTCCAACCCTTTCGGAAAGATGTATTCCTCCCTAAAAAAAGCCTTAACCAATCACCACTTCGTTTCTGTAAATTCAATCTTCTATTGGTTAAGAAACACTAAACTGTAGCAAAGTCGAAACAGATCCTTTTTCCCGCTGAGCTCCCTGGAGCCAATTTTTAAACATCAAAGTCTATAAAAAGACCGCATGACTCAATTCAAGTCAGTCAGTCATCGAGTTTCGTGAGATGCTACCAAACTTCACGCGTGTCACTTCACGCATGTCACTTCACTGACTCAACATCACTTCAAAATTTTCAACAAACTCAACACAGCACTCAATCGACCATTGTCCGCGTGGTAATCAAATTACAATCGACTTAAAAAGTGAACGTCTTCACTACACAAACAGTAATTGTACAATTCATCAATTTAGCCAAACAGTTAAAGGCAAACAGCTCTTCACAACTTAAATTCTAACTAACAAGTAACACACGCATGCACACTATTATTTGAACGAACACATTTGAGATCTTTCCTTGCAGAAACCAAATTATTTTAATTTTTCTAACAACTCAAAGTCATTAACTTTTATTGACCAAATTTCTGCATGAACATTCTTCATAACCTTGTCTCAATTGCCACAATCAACAAACATTCTGTTATCCTTGCATGTATATCTATTGTATATATAAAAATCTCTTTATTGTTGGATCTCTAACCACTGTGTTTTTAGTAATTTCTTGCAATACAAATTGTCCTTATATTGTTTATTTGAACTACGTGTTGTGAGATAATGTATAATAAGCACTCATAATCTTTACCTTACATAAATTACCTTCTGATACATTTTCACTCAGCCACAACCCGCAACAGTCTGTTCCAGGGTTGGCACCACAGACTCATAAAATATATCATGGGTAAACATCATTAGGGCAATAAAACAATAAAACCCAAATATTTCTTAGAACCCATGTGTGTTATCATTTACTACCAAAATCAACTATAATCCTTATTTTGATTCAAGGATTATTTTTGCTCTTAAATCTAATCAGTATCCCGTGATATATAAAAAAAATATCGGAAATTTCAATTAATCAAATTATTAATTATTAATAATAATGCAAATATTTTCAAATTTGATGGACAATAAGATAAAAATATGTTATAATCTACCAAAAACGTTTGCGATATTTTATTTTTAATTTGAATTTTCCGACCAAAAGTCCTCTGGTTTGGGAAGGAGCACAACTTTAAAAAAGAGACCAATTTTTATTTCTCCATAATGATAATCTTAAAAATCTTAAAGGTTTTTTCTTTTGTTTCTTTAAATTACGTAGTGTATATATATATATATATATATATATATATATATATATATATATATATATATATATATATATATATATATATATATATATATATAGTTATATAACAAATAGCTACTTTTTTTAGTCCTATATTTTTTTTTTTTTAGTGTAACTAATATTTTGGTTATAATGGTTTGCTAATTTGTTTATTATTTACTTTATTTATTTGGGTTCGTTGTTTTTTGTTTTGTTGTTGTTGTTATTATTATTTTGTTTTGAGAGCTCATCTCAAAATGCAGACATGAAAACAAATTTTTACTGCGTTGCTTAAAAATCGAAAAGGAAAAAATAAAATAAAAATAAAAAAATAAACAAAATAACAATAAAATAAGCAAAATTAATTAACCCAAACAAATTACCAAATCACACCTGTTAGAATAGACGAAATAGAATAATAATAATAATAATAATAATAATAATAATAATAACAACAAAAAACAATGAACCCAAATAAATAAAGTAAATAATAAACAAATTAGCAAACCATTATAACCAAAATATTAGTTGGACTAAAAAAAACAAACAAAAATATAAGACTAAAAAAAGTAGCTATAACTGTAATATAACGACAATATATATATATATATATATATATATATATATATATATATATGAAAAATTTTGAAAAAACAAACAAAAATCCTTAAATGTAGTTAAATGAAAGAAATGTCGACGTCTGACGTTTCGGTTTATTAAACCTTTTTCAAGACAATATTCATCAAAATACAATTCAGTTCAATATGACAAATACGATGGACATAAAAACACAAGTCTTATTCAGAACAGATAACTGAAAATTTTTAAAATGATCAGCCTTCCGTCTAACATTTTTTTTTGTTTTTTTTTTTTTTTTTGTTTTTTCAAAATTTCTTCATTCTGTCGGATTTATATCCATTTACACTTGCTTATATATATATATATATATACTACGTTACTTAAAAATCGAAAACCGAAAATATACAAATAAATAATAACAAGTCAAATAAATTGACTTAAATTCATCCAAATAAATAAACATATCAATCCCGATAAAGTTACAGTTAGAAACAAATAAAGATAATCAATCCAAATAAATACAAATTAAAAACTGTTCCCGCCAAAATAATAGTTAGAATAAACTACAACAACCAACCCCAAAACCGAACAAATAGCTTTAATTAAATTTTCAAACCAAAACAAAACAAAACTATTAAATAAGTGATATAAACAAATTTTTACTACGTTAATAAAAAAAACCGATTAAAAAAAAAAAATAAATAAATAAATAAAATAAGAAACAAAAAATAAAATTAAATAAAAACAAGCAAAATAATTTAACCCAAATAAATAAATGAACGACTTCCGGTAAAATAACCGCCATAATAGACTACCCACAATGCACCACTGACCCGTATATATATAAATATAGCCGAGAAAAAAAATAACAGCACACGTGGCCTGACGATTGCATATAGCATGAAACAGACTGTCGCCTCTAAGTGTTGACTTCTATGTTCATTATATATATATATATATATATATATATATATATATATATATATCAGAATTGTGAACTTCTATATAGGTCCCATATCAATAAAGCTGGATGTCTTCCACAAACGTTGGGCGTCAGGAAGAGCACCCAAACTTGTAAAACGTTGCCTCAAATTGTGACAAATCCTTTATCAGGCTGGACCCACATTGTTTTGTGCAAAATTAATCCCCGACCTATAATCTTTTTTTGTTTTTATTTCCCAAAAATAAGAGTTCCGAATTATTTTTTTTTAATTTTACTAATATGTATATTTTTAATTGAAAAAAAAAAATATTTATTTAAAATTAAAGTTAAATTAATTGAAAAGAAAATTATTGCTGAGCCACTTTTTTTGCACAGTACTGTGTTTCCAGGAATCGTTTTGCCTGGCAGGGTGGTATGGGATGGTTGGTTGCTTTTATTTAGCGTCATCTCAGTACCATAGAGGGTTTTTTAACGCCGAAATCTAAATAATTTGTATGTAATTTGTTGCTTTCAAATACAGATATTTTGTACATAATTTTATACTTTCATGTTAAGGAATGTTTTTTTTTTATATGCAGAGTTTTCCTGGGTAAGACGATAAACTGCATCCAACAGCAAGGCCTCTGATCAGGAAGTTTTGAGGAGCATGGAACCACATCTTAATTGCTGGTGTTCCCAGGTCAATTTTGATCTGGAGTGGTAGCACCTGTTAGGGTCTCAGCTATAGGCAAATAGTTAACTCCCAAACTGGGGTCAAAGCACCATAAAAGTGTAAAAATAGGTTTTAATACCAGCAATACATTTTTGTAAAACATTATTACCAGTAATGAATTTTTGAAGGAAAAAATGATGACCAGCAATATATTATTACTAGCAATAAAAATCTTGTCGGTTTTAAATAACCCATTGAGGTGTTGCTATGCCTTAAAACAAACCAAACCAAACCAAACCTAGATATGCAGTTTGTAGATCATAAAATATATTGCTGGTAATTTTATTGTAAAAATGTATATTTATATTTTTTGTGTTCCATAGATTATCATTTTGCTATGAAAATGTATTGTTGGTTATTTTATTATAAAAATTTACTGTTGATTTTTGTTTGGAGGTTCACAATTTGCCCAAAGCAGGGACCCTAAAAGGTGCTACCACACCGTGTCCGGTTGGACCTGGGAACAACAACAGGTAAGAGATGGTTCCATGCTCATCAAAGCCTACAATCTCCTGATCAGAGGACTTGTAGTTTATCGTCATACCCAGGGCAGATGGCATGGGGATATCTAACATTATCGGGAAGGCACATGGCACTGTTTGGAATAGTGTCTCCAGATCTGTTCAACTTCTACAGAGAGGTGGAGAACCTATCAGGGTTTGTTATCGGTGTGTGTGCGTGTGTGTGTTTGTGGGGGGGGGGAATCTTAGCAAGATAAGTCACGCAGGTGACGCTTGTGTTGATGGCCGACACAAAAAGAAGACGACAGGACGTCCGAGACAAGATAGTAAATAAAATTGAGAAGAAAATAACTCAGCATCAAATGTAAGAAATCAGAAAAAAGTAAAAAGCCCAAGTTACCAACTCCGAGAGAGGAGATATCAATATCGAACAGGTACAGAACTTTAAATATCAGAGATGTGTTTGAACAGAAGATGGAAAATGTGACACCTGAATGCGAATGGCGCATTAGGACAGAGAAAGATGCCTTCCAGAAGCTAAGCAAAGGATGTAGAAACAGGAAAATTTCGCTAGAAACCAAAAAAAAAAAAAAAAAAAAAATTTATGCTGAATTGCTACATCATATCAATCTTCTTGTATGGACATGAATTATAGATACTCTCTCCACAGATGTAAAGGAAACTGAAGGGAACAAAAATGTGGTTCTACAGAAGGATGTTGAGAATTTCGGGGACAGAGTGACGAAAGATTATTTGAATAAAAAAAAATGATTCAGGTCCCAAACACTAATTCCAATGCAGTAACCGTTCATTGTAATAGATCTGACTATAATTTCAAAAATGAAAGTAATTTAGTTTTAGAGAAAATGTAATTTATTAATAGGATGTGCTTTGAAAGAGCGATCATTTCCGAATTAGCCACGGTTAATTAATTACATCTATTATATTGTGGGATATTTATCCTAAAACAATAGCCAAAAATATCGGTTAAGTTATGGTGTTTTTCTAAGTGTAACTTAGACGTGGCACAAGGTCGAAACAATGAGACTTCCAGTGGGGATCGAACTCACAGAGAATTCCATAGATGGAGTGAGTAAGCCACGAGAAAATCTGAAAGAAAATGGTAATAAAAAGAATACTTCTACCCAGAATTAGAAAGAGATAAATGACATTTTGGGGGCACATAATGAGAAGGCTTGGAATAGAAATACTCACCCAGGCACAATGAGGTTAAGAAAGATAAGAGACGGCAGCGTACCACCTATGTGATCAGCTTCTGTCAATTTGCTCGTAGAACGTGTCGGGGGGTTGTATTCTTAACAAAGGGAGAAACACTGTTTCTATTATTTGTATGAATTCGATTGATTAATTTGTTTATTTAACACCCAGTGAGGATCGAATTCACTGAGAATTCCATGGACGGAGTGAATAAGCAACGAGGAAGTCTGAAAGAAATGGTAATAAAAAGAATACTTCTATATCCAGAATCAGAAAGAGATAGATGACATTTCTTGGACACAATGACAAGGCTTGGAAAAGTTTTAACCACCCAGATCACAATGAGGGCAAGAAAAATAGGAGATGGCAGCCTACCACCTACTTGACTAGCTTGTGTAAGTGGCTGGTTCGAACGGGTGGGGGTTGTATGCTTGACAAAGGGAGAAAATCGATTGATTGATTGATTTGTTTGTTTAACGGCATAGCAACTCCTCATGGGTCATTTATTGCTGACATTTAATTTTGGGGGGAGCTTTGAAGTAATTAATATATCTGTTATTCTGCTTTCACAATTGAATACATGGTAGACGATACTCAACTTTTTGCATATACGTGTTTGTGTGCACATAATTACTACAGGCAGTGATATGTACGTTTTATGTTGTTGTAGTTATATTTTGAATACAGTTTGATTTCTTGCATGATATTATATGGATTAATGGATTAGGAAATTATATGGATTGATGGATTAGGATATTATATGGATTAGGATATGACATGGATTAATGGATTAGGAAATTATATGGATTGATGGATTAGGATATTATATGGATTAGGATATTACATGGATTAATGGATTAGGATATTACATGGATTGTTGGATTAGGATATTATATGGATTAGGAGATTACATGGATTGATGGATTAGGATATTATATGGATTAGGATATTGCATTCTCAATGAGGAATTTATATAGATTAATAGATTAGGATATTACATGGATTAGGATATTACATGGATTAGGATATTATATGGATTAATGGATTAGGATATTATATGGATTAATGTCATGAAAAAGTTCTTTCATGATGGTTGTTTGGTTGATTTTGTTTAGTGGTATATCAACACACCTATGGGTTATTTAATGCCGAAATCTATATATTTTGAAGACAATTGCGTGCCTTCAACAACAGATAATTGTTGGTCATTCTACTATAAATAGGTATTGTTGGCAATGTTTATATATATATATAAATGTATTTTTATACTTTCATATTGTTTTGCTTGGGGCTTCACTAATTTCCATAGCTATGACCCTAACAGAGTAGATCTATGAACAACAGCAATTAAGAGGTGATTCCATGCTCTTCAGAAACTCCAATCTCCCGATCAGAGGTCTTGCTGCCGGAAGCAGTCTATCGTCATAACCAGGACATGTCTGAATTCGACGTCTATTTTCCAGGAGAAGCTCGTAATAGAGAATGCTTTTCCAATTCCCCCAGATACACAGCATCACCTTCTTCGGATTTTGGTGGTTAACGGTGGTTCATTTTATTTTCCTTGGGTTCTTTATCGCTCCGCATTGTTGTAAACAATCTATTCTTCATCGCCAGTGATTGTTCGTTTCAAAAGTGCGTCTATTTCGTTGCATTTGAGCAGGGAAGAGCAGATGGAAATGCGGCTCATTGTATCTTTTTTTTCCGTAAATCGTGAGGTACATAAAACATCGTAGCGTTTCACGCATCCAAGTGTTTTCAATTACCTTACAATGCTCATAGCAGATATGAAGAGTATCTCTGCGATGTCTCATGCCGTATGATCAGAATTATATTTAATCGTTTCGATTTGTAATAACAATCTCCTCAAATATGAAGAAGAGACTTGAAACAATAGAAATGTGGTTCTACAGAAGGATGCTGAGAATACGATGGACCGAACATGTGAGCAACAAGAAGGTTTTGGAGAAAATGGAAACAAAAAGAAAACTTAATGTCAGAAGTGAGAGTTGAAATTTCTGGGGCCCGTAATGAGAAAAGTGGGTTCGGAAAACATGACACTCACAAGACGGATTGAGGGGAAAGAAGGACAGAGGAAAGCGGCGCGTAACGTACTTAATGAGATTGAACAAATAAATGATAGAACCGGGCTTGGGAGAAATAACAAAAGGACAAAACATATTAAGAGCTACAAGGACAGTAAGATGTGGAGGGTCATGATCACCTACGTCCTGAAGGGACACAGTTCATGAAAGAAGATGAAGAATTAATGGCCGCCGGCCTTCCAGAACATTTTCGTTGTTTCCGTCCCGAGCAAAATTTCCACTTCTGACCTTAGCGAATCACTTGCAAACAGTACTCTCAGCTATGGCACCATCTCCATAAACGGGGCGTATTACATTTTGCTATTTCTCTTGTTTAATAAGGTAGGGTTATTTAAGTGTTTTAAGACAAACGATATCTACATATTCCTTCACTTGTAACGAGCTATCTTATCTATAACGAGATATCTTTGTAATGTTAAAGCAGGGCCGTAGCAGAAGAAAATGCTTTGGGATGCCCCCCCCCCGGCAAACGAATTTATGTGTTAGCCTTAAGTTATATAGGTATATATTTCTTTCCTTTATTTGTCACGTTCTGTGCCCTTCATTTGTAATGTTACCCCAAATCCTTTTATTTGATCCAGGGGTATATCTTTTCTTTCCTTCATTTGTCACGTTCTGTGTTTTTCATTTGTAATGTTGGTGTTATGGTCCGGTTCCTTGAACCACGGTGATGGTCCAAGGTAGAACCAATAAAGAAGAACTCGAATACGGATATGGAATAACACAGATGTATTACAAACAGGAATATTTACAGAGAAGTGTTAACACGAACTATCAGGTTTTGTAGTAATTGTCTGAACGCGACTCTATTTCGGTCTGCCTCTGACTCGACTGACTGACTCGCTCGCTCTGACTGACTGACAGACTCCTAACGGACTTCACTCCAGACGGAACGGTATTTATTCACTCCACCCACGAGTGCATCATGTAGCACAAAGCCGGTTTAACGTGGGATCTCCGAGCCCATGGGCTCGACCAAAAATATGCCCTTTGAACCCGTATAAACGGGTTCAGGGCCGGTTGACCTCCCCGAAAGAGACTCCGCCCTTCGGCGTAGCCTCGTTCGGGTTCCTCTCTGCCCGAAGGTAAAGAGTTCAACCGATCAGCCGGTCAGCCAGTTGCCCGACTTCGGACTGAACTCCCTGCTTCCTCTTCAACGTAGTATTTTTTACGTATGGAATAGTCCGTTATGTTATTATGGGTAAGGTCCCCTAAAAGTTGGGCAAAATCCTTCCATTTGATCCATGGGTATATCTTTTCTTTCATTCATTTGTCACATTCTGTGCCTTTCATTTGTAATGTTACACAAAATCCCTTTCTTTGATTCATGGGTATATCTTTTCTTTCCTTCATTTGTCATGTCCCGTGCCTTTCATTTTTAATGTTAGCCCAAATCCTTTTATTAGATCCATGGGTATATTTTTTCTTTCCTTCATTTGTCACGGTCTGTGCCTTGCATTTGTAATGTTGGGCAAATGTTTTTTGTTTGATCCATGGGTATATCTTTTCTTTCCTTCATTGATCTCTTTGTGTGCCTTTCATTTATAATGTTACCCAAATCCTTTTATTTTATCTATGGGTATATATTTTCTTTCCTTCATTTGTCACGTTCTGTGCCTTTCATTTGTAATGTTAGACAAATTCCCTTTTTTTAGATCCATGTGTATATCTCTTCTTTACTTTATTTGTTAGGTTGTGTGCGTTTCATTTGTAATGTTAACCAAAATCCTTTTATTTGATCCATGGGTACATTTTTCTTTCCTTCATTTGTCACCTTGTTTGAATTTCATTTGTAATGTCAGCCAAAATCCTTTTATTTGATCCATTGGTATAATTTTTCTTTCCTTCATTTGTCACGTTGTGTGTCCTTCATTTTAAATGCTGGGCAAAATCCTTCCATTTGATCCATGGGTACATCTTTTCTATCCTTCATTTGTCATGTTATGTGCCGTTCATTTGTAATGTAAACCAAAATCCTTTTATTTGATCCATGGGTATATCTTTTCTTTCCTTCATTTGTCGCGTTCTGTGCATTTCATCTGTTATGTTAGCCAAAATTGTTTTGTTTGATCCTGTTGTGGTAGGATCCACCTAATTTGCACAGTGGAGTACCGACCATATAAATATGGTTGGTACGGGAAGAGAAGGGGAGGAATCAAGTAATCCCACAAGCTGCATTTTTTGTTTTATACTGCGGTTCACCCTGTACAAGGCACGAAGCCACTCAAGGTAGAGGGTTACAGAGTAAGTGACACATTTTATGCGGATAGATGAGGAAGATAAGAGTTAGCCCTAGACTTGAAAAGCTTAATATTGCTGTGGATGGAGGAAACATCCTCTCGTTCCTGTATTCTATTTTTCCTTAAAAAGAAAAAAAAAACAGCAAAAAAAAAAAAAAAAAAACAAAAAAAAACTAGATCATTTGGCATTTTTGCACAGAACTGACAAGGAAAGTACCAACTAACACCTATCTTTATGGGCTTACATTATAAAATAAACAATCCAGGTCGTAGAAATTAACATTTTGCGAATGGACGATAAAATTAATTAAAACTTCATTTAATAATTCCTATCCTAATCCCTGTGTCACGCTAGAAAAAAAATTCAATCGTTAGTTCTAAACTTCTCCACTAACACCCACAATGCCCCGCCCATTGTAGTGAACCACCCTCAATACTTTCATATTCTATTGGTGAGATGTAATTTCCACTCTGTTTTGTGTAGCCAACTCCCAAGAGAATGTTTTCCCGATCTGTTCAAGTCTAGTGTAAACCATTATCTTCCCCATATATCCGCATAAACTGTGTCGTGCTACAAAAAATTTTCTCGATAGAATCTATCTTTTTCTTCTATGTTTCGTGTCCCTTCAGGACGTTGGCGATCATGTATGTTTACAGTTCATCATTGCTTTGAATATTGCTGTCACATCTGGTCTGGTGCACTTGCTATATATTTAGAGGTTCTTGATAAAATCTAAAGAAAATTCTGCAATGTGGGAAAGTGACTCACACCGGCTTGAGTCACTTTCTCACTACCTTAATGCAGATACCCTGTCACTTTTCTATAAATACTTGCAAGGTAATTTTCCTGGTGATTTTCGTTTTTTACTAATTGTTCACCTAATACAAGGACCAAGGGCCACTCAAAACAGAGAAGACAGAATTAAGTTGTCGTATATAAAAAGAGGAGGTGAGTAGTTCAGTATATGAGGATAGGTAGGAAAGATAACGTTTAACCTAGACTCGAAAAATTCTCTCTCGTCGACCACAACAACTTGGGCGACGAGGATTTGCACTTCTCAGGGACTCAAAAGAAAATCTGTCGTTTGCCAGTGTCCACAAGAAATTGGGGACAAAAATTTACGAAGATTAAAATACGTAAAATCACGTTTTGCGTAAGACTCTTATCATGGAGGACTTTAAAAGTATTTTAGTAGAACTTATAAAATACCAAAATGAACAGAAAATAAAATTCCAAGAAAGAATGGAAGAAAGACAAATGAAAAATGAAGAAAGACAAATGAAAAATGAAGAAAGACAAATGAAAAATGAAGAAAGACAAATGCAACTCCAGGAAATAATATTAAAGTTAGCGGGTAACAAGCAACAAAATATCGAGAAAGAGGCGACTTTTTTCCAAGACGCAGTTTGGAACATGATAGAAGCATTCAAATACTCTCTAGAAGAGGATAAAAATTTCGGCAACTATTTCAGACGGCATGAAGATATCTTCAACATCGATTGCCAAAACTGGACGGAAGCTAAGAAGCTACGTCTATTACTCGGAAAATTGGGAACAGAGGAATACAAAACATTTGTGGATTACATTTTGCCAAAAAAGACAAACGATTTAGTGTTTGACGAAGCAGTTACATGTCTTACGAAGCTCTTCAGTCCAAAGACGTCACTTTTTCACAAAAGGTGGAAATGTC
This sequence comes from Acanthosepion pharaonis, assembly GCA_903632075.3. Classification (NCBI taxonomy): domain Eukaryota; kingdom Metazoa; phylum Mollusca; class Cephalopoda; order Sepiida; family Sepiidae; genus Acanthosepion; species Acanthosepion pharaonis. The sequence continues at coordinate 98,996 of CAHIKZ030001662.1, read as the reverse complement.
TTAACCTCGTAAAGAATGAAAATGAGGACTACTCCACGTCCGCCGCAATCGTGGACAAACATTGCAACGACTTTAAGTTGGTAGAATTAACACCGGAGAATTTCAAGTGTCTTATTTTTGTACAAGGGTTAGTCTCAGCCAGGTATAGTGAAATGCGCAAAAGAATGCTTTCAAAATGAGCCTGGATTAACACTACAAAAATTGTCAGAAGACTGCCAAAAAAGTTTGAGTATAAAGAAAGACTCGAAAGATATCGAGGAATCAGGAGTAACACACATCCGTAAGTTGAACAAAAGTTTACGATTTTCACCGTCCCCAGAAAGAAAACAAAAATAGTACAAAGTTCAGAGCAACTAATGACTGAAATCAAGGAAAATATAAGTCCATCCCACAAACAACACCTAATGTATTAATGGGAGGGTGAAATGTTATCATGTCACATCGGAAATATCACCAGATAATATGAGTGATTTCTGAAAGAAATTATTATTCGCCCAGTTTTTGTTTTCCTCATTTTGTGCATTATTATTATATCCATGATATAAAAGCATCTTATTTCACAGACGGAACGGAATGGATGAAAGGAAAAGAAATGACAAACATGCTGTGTTTTCACAAAAAGTTTTACAATGCTCAGTCATCCACCAAATTTAAATATATATGGGTAGAAAATATATGCAGCCGGGTACCAAGTGGTCAACGCCTCGATACCGCTCCGTCGTCCGGTGGTTATGTTTGCAACCTCAGAGAATGAAACGTGTCGGCTAAGAATAGTTTTTCCTCTTGTCTCTTTTTATTCATATATATATATATATATATATATATATATATATATGTGTGTGTGTGTGTGTGTGTGTGTGTGTGTGTGTGTGTGTGTGTATGTATGTGTGTGTGTGTGTGTGTGTGTATATATGTATGTGTGTGTGTGTGTGTGTATATATATGTGTGTGTGTGTGTGTGTATATATGTATGTGTGTGTGTTAATTTGAAATACTGTTTTTGAAGCCAAAATTCTTGTGTTTTTTTTCAGTGGTTTGCTAATGAGGAAGCATTTAAAGCAAGCAGACTTTGTGATAGGGTACTCAATATCGAATACAGAGAAAGAGCGTTAATAGATAGAAAAAGTGTTTTTATTCACTTAATTCATACTTTTCTATATTAATTATCCCCCCTCTCTCTCTTTCTCTACCTATATATGAATATATATATATATATTTGTAAAATGTGTATGAATATAAATGTATATATATATTTATATATTTGTAAAATGGGTATGTATATAAATATATATATATATATATATATATATATATAATTATATATATACATATATATATACACACATACATATATATATAATTGTAAAATGTGTATGCATATATATACCTGGATCCTTCCTCTTGAAAATTTTTTTTCTGAAAATATACATGTATGGGAATTTTTAGATATATTTTTCATATGTATGTATATTTTACACTAATATTATCTATATATATATATATATATATATATATATATATATATATATATATATATATATATATATATATATATAACGTAGACACTTTCAGTTAGTGCTCTAAAATGTTTATATACACCAAAATTCGATTAGTGCATGCATAATAATACACGATTTGTGCTGTAAAGCATTCTTCAGTTTAACAATAGTAATTGAGAATTTGTATTTTTATACTTACCGATTAATTAAAATTTTTTCTAAAATTTAAAAATGGAAAATGGGTTAATATTTTGTTTGCGAATTTTGTTTATATTCGATTAATGCGTTTTTTGATTTATGCGTATTAAGACATTAGTCGCAAGTCATTCTGTAATTACAGGAATCGAGAGATTCCTGTAATTCGAGAGTAAATAAAAATTCAGAGTTTTAGACCGAGTCGTTAGAAGTAAAGTTTTGAAGTAGACATTAGAAGGAACCGGAAGCCCAATCCTAAGCAGAAAACAATGGATAAACCTCTACTACTGTTCAAAAAAACAAAACCAAAAAAAACGGGAGAAGTGTAAACTTGGCGATAGGCAAATCTATCTATTTCTATTTAGGGAAAAAGTTAAATCAATAGTAATATACTAAAAATAAAATATTAATATGAATTTGGGGAATGAGGAGTTATCACTACCATTACAATATGAATTACTCGCCCTTGTTTAATATTCCTTATGACTATTGTTCGTTTTGTACAAAAAAAGACTGAACTTGGCATAAAGTCACTGAAAATGTTCCGCGCAAAGGATATTTTTCAAATTTTCTAAGTTTGCATATATATTTAATTTTGGCAATTGTGTATACAAGGGTAAATTGAAAGTGTGGTACTATTTTCAACCGGTTCATACCCCAGCCTTTCTAAGTATTGTCTGTAGATCTGAGACAAAGCATTACTTATTATCGGCCTGGCGGAAGCTATCCAAGCGTGCGGTACCTTTTTGAAAGTGCCTGAAAACCATACCCCAAGTTGATCCAAACCTTGTGAGTGAAGACGGAACTTTTGGGGACCGTCGATAGCTGTGCAAGAACGAAGTCACAAGTCTGAGCGTGCTAGGCTTGTTCAGGCTGTTGATCACGCTAAACAACGCGCTATCTCTTAGAAACTGTAACTGCTTAGCATAGTTGCGGGTGAGTTCTGTGGATGTTGAACAAACACAAATGTGTCTGTGCAGCTGTCTGCAACGGGGACTAATCAGATTCTGGCTAATATCGTCTATTTCATATTAAGGCGAAGGAAACGAAGTTAGTGATGGATTGAGTAATGGATTCAGTTCAAAATTCACAAGGAAAAACGCAGAACGGGAAAGTGAAAAAACTTGAAATATCCATATAGGTCAAACAAAGGGTCCAGCAAAATATTCCCAAGGAAAAACAGAGAATGTGTTAAGTGAAGGAAAGAAAAGATAAACCCATGGATCAAATAAAAGAATTTCGGCCAACATTACAAATGAAAGGCATACAACGTGAAAAGCGAAGGAAATATATAGGCATGACTCAAATAAAAGGATTTGGGCCGGCATTATGAATGAAAGGCACACAACGTGACAGGAGAAGGAAAGAAAAGATAAACCGTAAACCCATGGATCAAATAAAAGGATTTCGTCCAACATTACGAATGAAAGGCACAAGCTGTGACAAGTGAAGGAAAGAAAAGATATACACATGTATAAACTAACACATGTATAGTGCCAAAAACCTTTTGAAAATATCGATTTAGACACATACTTTCTGAAGAATGAAGATCAGCCACCATGTACATCTTGTCAAGATGAACACGCGGTGAAACACATTTTAACTGAATGTACTCACTTAGGCACTGTAAGACATAAATACTACAAGGTAAACGACATGAGAAAGCTATTTGAAAATGCTGAAATAGTCAACATAATGTCCTTAAAGAAATTGGTTTATATCAAAACATATAATAATTACAATCGATAATTTCAAAACTATATATCTATAAAATATTCATTTGCTCTACAAGTATAAAATTGCATACAAAATATCTGTAGTTGAAGCCATAAACTTTCGTACAAGATATTTAGGCTTTGGCATTAAATAACCCATAGAGGTGTTGATATGCCGACTAAACAAAATCAACCAAATCAACCGATAATTTGCCCCCAAGTGAATCCATGTCTAACGTCACGTCTCAGAAATTAAAAACTTTTTACTTAAATTTTCACTCGGATGAAATTTAATTAAAAAAAAACCATTTTCCTTTATAAATAGAAAAAAAAATATCTGATATTGATAAGAGTGTAAGAAGAAAACTGGGTCTATCCGAGACAACCCTGTGTGACTCTGGTCGACAGATGCCGGTTGTTGTGTAACTCTCTCCACCTGTTGTCTCTTTATTCGGTCAAGAAAAGTACACATTCTTATTAACCTTTTACTTATAGAATAAACAATAGAAAGGTAATTAAAAACGCTCGAACGTTTTTTTTTTCAAATTTTCCTGACTCCTTTCTCAATATACAAAGGATTAAAAATATAGTACCGAGATTGATTTAATTTTCATTAGATTTCATTGACTAAAAAAAACAAGATATTTGAATAAATTTCTTAACAGGAAAGGAAGGATTAAAAAAAACTGAAAAAATATCCAGAAAATACTTTAGTCTTTTCTCTTAACAATAACGTAAACATGTAGACGTTAAAAAATTGTTTTATCAATTTTCGGACCTTTTTTTATCAGTGTATACCCATGTTTTTAACATGCTCGTGGAGATCCCTACATTAATGGAAATATTTGCATCATCCATAAATAATTTCTGTGTAAAAATTTCAGATATCAGAAAAAGAACAATATAAATAAAAACAAAAGAAAAACTTGTCTTAGCCGACGCGTTTCGACCTCCGACTTCCACGCATTTAATTCAACCCTAAATAAAAAGAATTTATATTTACTAAAATTGACACAAAATTCTTCTAGAGTGAGACCTTTTCATTTCACACCGGTTAGGTTTATCTTTGCGATCGCCCCAAATGTTGGCGACTCAGTGCGCCATATTTCTATATGTGGGGTCTCCGTTCGTGCTCACCCCGATAAACAAGCCCAAAACAATTTCTATCTTTTTTTTTAAATTGTAAAAGATTCCTTAAAATATCATCTACGCCTACGAAATGTGAATAACTCAGATTTTTGGTAATTTTTTATTTTGTGCGTTGAAGTTGTTGCGAGGCAAGCTTGTCGGAGTTACCTCCTCCTTAGTTCCCTAATTCTTCACCAGGGTCTCTCTCCCCATACTATAAATACTAAAAATACTTCTTGCCTCGACTTTTTTTTTTTCTCAGGCCTCGGTCGGCATCCCACCTCGCGTGTAGGTGAGGTGATTCTTTCTCTTCTTTCTTCATTCCAGCGAACACCGCTACTATGTGAGCTCTCATTAAAGACAGCGTTTCCCATTTCTGGGAAGACGCTATGAACATTACCAACATACACGTACGTACGAACATTCACCACAATACGAACACTTACGAACTTCTACAAAATAACATTCACCAAAATACGAATGTTCACACACACACACACACACACACACACACACACACACACACACACACACACACAACACAAAAAATGTTCACACACAAACACAATGTTATCTGTCTACGTGCTTTGTAATTTTTGTTATTACATATATTTGTTTGTATATATATCGGTCTTGTTTGTTTGTCTTCTTTATCTTCAATTGGACTTCATTCAAGTCTGTCAATTTTCTTGTAGTTACACTTTTTTCTAGCAGGAAATATAAATACACGTTTTTTCTCTTCATCTTCACACCCCCCCACACCCCCGCCCCGGACCTCTACAAGCTTAACAAATTTCGATTTAAAAATTTGTAATCTCAAAAGCGTGTCAAAAATTTAATAAAAAAAAAAATAAAATTTTGATTTAAAATTTATAATTTCAAAAGACTGCCAAAAATTTAATAATTAACAAATTTTGATTTAAAATTTATAATTTCAAAAGAGTGTGAAAAATTTAATAATAAAAAACAAACAAATTTGAATTAAAATTTATCTTTTGAAGAGTGTCAAAAACTTAATAAAGGAGCAAACTGATTTAAAATTTATAATTTTATTGGGTGAATTTAGGATCCGAGTTTATCAATGTAAAAGTGATGATTTTATTTTTCAACACGTACTTATAAACGAAAGTAATAATGCCAGTTTTTTCAAAATTGATTAAATCTCTTAAATTTAAAATATATTAAATCTCTTAGATTTAAAAATTTTGTAAAACTAACATCATTTTTTCATAATTGACACTGCATTCCATTTTTTGAAGATCAAAATTGACTGGAAAGCAAGAAGCTCAAAGAGAGGTTTACAGGCGAGAAATGCGATAGAGCTTATGCTGACATCGCGACATTTCATGTGTAATGTAATGAAACTTTATCGCCGTAGGGATAGAGAAAGCGATTATCTCCCTTTGGTGGAGATAAGTCACGTGGGTCACGTGACGACTGCTTGGCGGCGTCACTTCATACAGTGACGAGAGTGGCCAGTCAGTCAATTGCCAGTCAGAGACTAAATCAGCGTCACCCAGAAGCTTATAAGCACTTTGGGGATATAACTTTCCCAGATACAAAAAGTAACTCCAGATAACAGTCCTCAATTTGGGAAAAAAAACAAGATTCGCCGTTTCTCCTTCATGGAATGTTATCATTTGAGACATGGTACATGAATCCGGTCAGCAAGAATTTGGTGTCCTAAACATGGCTTCTCCAGATACAGAAAGATCTCCATATTATATATACGATTTATTGTTTCTCCTTACACTCTTCTTTGCTACGTGATATATTTTTCCCTGCGCAGGACACGTGTATATATGTATATATTATTTTGTGTATGTCTTAGTGGTATAAAAGAATCTCTGAAAACAAAGCATGTTTATCCTTCCTTCTCCTTTCAGTCATCTTATTCCATTCGTGAACTACGGTGTTATTATATCATGGATATAATAATGCCCATGATGGGGGAAATACAAATGAGAGAATAAATCTTTCATCCATAGTTCTCTCTTCTGTTACACCGCCAGTCGAGTACAGTCATAAATCTAAGTACCGTATAGAAAAGTTCAAGAGACAACAAAGCTATATTACAGACGAGTGAACATTACGAAATCAATGTGGATATGAACCATTAAGCTCTAGTAACAAAGAAATTAATAAGTTTTAGAAAAAGGCACCCAAGAAGTGGGAAAATAACATCAATAGTGAAACCAAGAAAATAGCCACTGAATTAAAAAGACCACAAATCAAATTTCTTAAACAACCCACAATACCGATTACTAAACCCAAGTAAAAATAAAGAAAGAGCGTGCAAATACACGAAAAATGATCTAGGAATTAACCAGTGGCGTAAAGCAGCAGAAACCATAGAATGGTTTGCTAATATAAAAAGTTAAAATGAATATACATTCATCCAATTCAATATTTATGACTTTTACCCGTCCATCACCGAGAAATTGCTAATGTCTGCTATGAATCTAGCAAAAGATTACTGTCCTATTACCGATCGCGAAATCAAAATCATAAAGCAAACACAAAAACCTATTTTATTCCATAATGATTATCTGTGGACCAAAAGAAATGACACAAAACTCAGCATTGCTATAGGAGCATATGATTCAACAGAGGCATGTGAAATTGTGAGAATCTTGTTATTGTGGCGATTAAGATTAATTTTCGACTCTATAGATATGACCTCAGTAAAACAAGTTAAAAAAATATAATCTTATTAAGAAAGGAACTGATTTTTTTTTTCAAAGATCACGAGATAAATATTATCACTGCCACAAATGTTAAAGTGATCAACTTTCTCGATGTGACCTTGGATTTGAATACTAGTTCTTACAAACTATATACCAAAACCTATATAACCACAGATACACCAGTAAATAATCAAACTACCCTTGTAGCGGACCGTCGGTTTACGCGTTGTTAAATTAGGACTCAGACATTGAATCCACCATAAAGAAATGTAAAGAAAACAAACAAGACCGATATATATATATCAACAAATATATGTATTAAACAACAAAATTTACAATGGACAGACATTAACATTTGTGTTTGTGTGTGAACGTAAAGAGTTTGTATTTTGGTGAATGTTCGTACGTACGTGTATGTGTGTATAATGTTCATGGCGTCTCCCACAAGTGGGAAGACGCAATCTTCTGCGAGAGCTTACATTGTAGATGTGTTCGCTGAAAATGAAGAAACGAAAAAGAGGAAGAGGCAAGAAATCGCCCAGTATTTATAGTGTAGGGAGAGCGCACACTAGTGAACAATTGGCAAATTAAAGAGGAGTTAACTCCGACACCCTCGTAACATTTTAGATAATTTACATAAATTAGTCCAAGTAAGATTATCTACCAACTCCAGCAATAAGGAAATATCTGATAATAATAACATTAAATAAATAAGACTAATCAACCATAAAGTAAATTTAGAGTACCTAGAAAAAAACAAAAAAGTTAAAAAATAAACAGAGAGACCGTAGGGGTAACATTATAAAACCATACATATGGTTTCATCCACCTTTTAATCGTAATGTTCAATCGAATATCGAAAGAATTTTCCGAAATTGTGTGTGCGCGCGCGTGTGTGTGTGTGTGTGTGTGTTTAAAATAGGATACAGAATCTAGACAAAGTTTTTTCAGAAATTTGACAAATGGAAAACATAACATTTAAAATAGATTTGATTGCGCGTTTCGCCATTCATGGCTTCATCAGATCCCAAAACGAAAGAAAGAAATGTGTGTGTATTTGTGTGTATACTTAAATAATGAATCATGATACATTTTCCCTAAGATGGCATTTCTCGTTAATAAACAAGAAAGAAAGAAAAAAAGCTGTTAATATTAATTCTGTATAATTTCTTTAGAATTCTTCGTTCATGTCGAAAGTCGTTAATATATTTTCCCAGGATTTTTGTATCGAATTAATGGTAAATCCACATCTCATTTTAAGAATGGCACGAAAGCAAGAAATTCATGTAGACTTTTCTGAAATTAATCCAAGGCAAGTCCTCATAAAGTTCTTCAAAATAGGTTGAAAACTAAACGATTTTTATGATTTTGGTCTATCCATCTGTTTTCCGTGTTGACACTATGTGTTTTTAAAATAGGATATAGAATCCCGACATAAGAAATTTAACAAAAGGAAAACATTTCATTGAAAATAGATTTGATTACGCGTTTCGCCAATCAAGGCTACATCAGATCCCCCCAAAAAGAAAGAAATATACATACATACATACACAGACACACAAATATATATATATATATATATATATATATATATATATATATATATATATGTAGTTCTGTAGTTCACTGCTACCAGCAAGCAGAAATATTTTTCTCCTGATGATGGCCATTTTTTTGGACGAAACTAGTCGAAGAATCTAAATGAAATAATAATAATAAAAAAACGAAAGAATATTAATTTACAACCCAGTGTGTCTGAAGATTTTAATTTTCTAATATTTTTTATTGTTCAATATATATATATATATATATATATATATATATATATATATATATATATATATATATATATATGTTGCTCATTTTACATATTATACAAGTGCTAAAGTTTTTTTTTAAACTTATATTTGTCATTTAAAATAAACAGGATTTGAGTGTATATAAGACAAAAAATTAAATTTAAATTTTTTTATTTTAGTGTGGTGGATATTAGGATTTAAATTAAAGGGAGATTACTTGTTCCTTTTATATATATATATAAAAATCGAAATTTGTATTAAAAATAAATCGTAATCTCTATTAAAAATTAATTATTAATCTGGATCAATGTATTTAAATAGATATTTATTTTTATGCCTACATGTAACCATCCATTTATTTCTCTTGTTTAATTAGCTAAGGTTATTTAATTGTTTTACTTTTAAGATAATCGACTTTTTAAAAAAACCCAAGTTAGATTTATTTTCTATCCGTTATTTGACTCTTGCTATAATATCCCACGTAATAATAGGTGAATTACCATTATTCTTTAATTACCAGGAATGTTTAGAGAGAGCAGTGAAGTTCATGTATTCTATATTGTCGAAAGATATTCGATGATGGTAGAAACGAAATCTCCAAGGATTTTCAGTGGAACAAAAATAAAATTTAACATCCCCACTGGAATGTATACTGGCTCGGTAAATAATATTACCAGTCAAACATTGACCGTTTAAGTGACAGATCATATTTTTCGGCAGTTGCATTTTGTTTTTAGAAAAGTTAACATTGTCTTTGTTGGAAATATATTTCTTTAATATAATGTTGTTATGTTTGGAAATAGATTTATAGAAGTTATTAACGCACCTAAAGCTAATCTTAACATTATTTGTGTTAAAAAGCTCGGAGAACCCACGGTAAGCTCGACTTTGTGCTATATACATACTACGTGGGGAAAGGGCAGTTAAGTATTAACAGTCGAATAGATTGAACACTGGGTAATTTGCATTATAGTTTACATTACATTATAGTTTACATTAAAAATTTACATTATAGTTTACATTATATTATATGCTATATTATAATTTGCATTATGGTTTACTTATTAATATAGTTTACATTAAAAATTTACATTATAGTGTACATTATATTATATGCTATATTATAATATGCATTATAGTTTACATTTTTTATAGTTTACATTAAAATTTACATTATAGTTTACATTATATTATATGCTATATTATAATTTACATTATGGTTTACATATTAATATAGTTTACATTAAATATTTACATTGTAGTTTACATTATATTATATGCTATATCATAATTTGCATTATGGTTTACATATTAATATAGTTTACATTAAATATTTACATTATAGTTTACATTATATTATATGCTATGTTATAATTTGCATTATGGTTTACATTATATTTTACATTAGTCATTTACATTATAGTTTACATTATATTATATTTTACATTAGAAATTTACATTATATTTTACATCATATTATATGCTATATTATAATTTGCATTATAGTTTACATTTTATTATGGTTTACATTATAAATTTACATTATATTTTACATTATATTATATACTATAATATAATTTGCATTATTGTTTACATATTAATATAGTTTACATTAAAAATTTACATTATATTTTACATTATATTATATACTATAATATAATTTGCATTATAGTTTACATATTAATATAGTTTACATTAAAATTTACGTTATAGTTTACATTATATTATATGCTATATTATAATTTGCATTATGGTTTACATATTAATATAGTTTACATTTAAAATTTACATTGTAGTTTACATTATATTATATGCTATATTATAATTTACATTATGGTTTACATATTAATATAGTTTACATTAAATATTTACATTGTAGTTTACATTATATTATATGCTATATCATAATTTGCATTATGGTTTACATATTAATATAGTTTACATTAAATATTTACATTATAGTTTACATTATATTATATGCTATGTTATAATTTGCATTATGGTTTACATTATATTTTACATTAGTCATTAACATTATAGTTTACATTATATTATATTTTACATTAGAAATTTACATTATATTTTTACATCATATTATATGCTATATTATAATTTGCATTATAGTTTACATTTTATTATGGTTTACATTATAAATTTATATTATATTTTACATTATATTATATACTATAATATAATTTGCATTATTGTTTACATATTAATATAGTTTACATTAAAATTTACATTATATTTTACATTATATTATATACTATAATATAATTTGCATTATAGTTTACATATTAATATAGTTTACATTAAAAATTTACGTTATAGTTTACATTATATTATATGCTATATTATAATTTGCATTATGGTTTACATATAATATAGTTTACATTTAAAATTTACATTGTAGTTTACATTATATTATATACTATAATATAATTTGCATTATAGTTTACATATTAATATAGTTTACATTAAAAATTTACATTGTAGTTTACATTATATTATATACTATAATATAATTTGCATTATAGTCTACATTATAGTTTACTTTATATTATATTTTACATTAGAAATTTACATTAAAGATTACATTATATTATATATAATTAATTTACAGTATATAATTAATTTATATTATAGTTTGTCTATATTTCTGAGATGAGGTATTATGTACAGTATTGTCCTCATCTTTTTCACCTTATCTATCACAACGTTTCGGCTGTTGTACTCTCTGGCCTTCAGATGGTTGGAATGTCGAACCGAACCCTTTATTTCGCTCATTGGGGTAGACTGTTCTAATTCCACGTGCCATGTTTGATGGATATCAATTATCTCCTGTTAATTTCCCTCTGAAAGTTCTTAACCAGGTATTGAACTCACACTCTTTGGGTTCTGTCACTGAATCTAACCAACGCCTTTATCCACTGTGCCATCTGGGTATGAATTTCTGATTATTACATTATAGTTTACATTAAAAATTTACATTATACATTACATTATATTATATATTATATTATAATTTGCATTAAAGTTTACATTACATTATAGTTTACATTAAAATTTACATTATAGTTTACGTTATACATTATGTAATAATTTACATTATAGTTTACAGTATATTAGAGTTTACATTAAAATTTACATTATAGTTTGCATTACATTATAGTTCAAATTAAAAAAATTGCATTATAGTTTATATTATATTATATATTATATTATAATTTACATGATAGTTTACATTATATTATAGTTTATATGAAAGATTTACTACTATAATTTACATTATATTATATATTAAATTATAATTTATACATTATTATTAAACTTATATTAAATTTTACATTACAATTTACATTATATTATATATTATATTATAATTTGCAATATAGTTTACATTATATTATAGCTTACATTAAAAAATTTTCATTATAGTTTACATTATATTATATATTATATTATAATTGACATTATGGTTTACATTATGTTATATTATAGTTTACATTAAAATTTTCATTATAGTTTACATTATATTATGTATTATATTATAACTTATACTATAGTTTACACTATATTATAGATTACATTAGAATTTACATTATAGTTTACATTATATTATATATTATACTAGAATATAAATTATAGTTTACATTATATTATATTATAGATTACATTAAAATTTGCAGTATAATTTACATTATATTTTTTATTATTATTATTATTTACATTATAGTTTACATTAGAAAAAAGTTACATTATATTTTACATTATATTATAATTTACGTGAAAATTTACATTATAGTTTACATTATATTACATATGATTTTATAATTTTTCATTATTGCTTACATTATATTATATTTTACATTAAACATTTACATTATACATTCCATTATATTATATATTATATTCTAATTTACATTATAGTTTACATTAAAGATTTGAAGTATATTTTACTTGATATTATATATTATATTATTATTTACATTATAGCTTGCCTTATATTATAGTTTGCATTAAAATTTACATTATAGTTTATATTATATTATAATTTACATTATAGTTTTTCATTATATTATATATTATATTATAAATTTACATTATAGTTTACATTGTATTTTATATTATATTATAATTTAGATTACAGTTTACATTATATATTATAGTTTACATTAAAATTTATATGATATTTTACATTATATTATATATTATTTTATAATTTATATTATAGTTTACATTATATTATCTTATAGTTTTACCTTAAAATTTACATTATAATTTACATTATCTTATATTTTATTATAGTTTACATTAAAATTTACATTATAGTTTATATTATATTATACATATTATATTCATGTTTCATAAAGTAGCCTTTCTTAAGGAGAATACGGCGGGGGAATGCATATGATTCTTTTCCTTGTCCATGGCATAGCAAGTTTTATTTATAAAGTTCTGAAGTGATGAAAACAAATATGTAAATTCGTTGGAACATTTTTCATGGAAATAGTGACAGAGTAGCGAGGACCTTGCAACATTTTGTCTCTAGGATAGGGATTGTAAGGTGGAAAATAATTCATCACCAACAAGGCTGCGAAGGCACTTCTGGCCTCTATCAAACCTGGAAAAGTGAGGATTGTTTAGCTCTAGTCCGGATATTGCAGAAATGCTCCAATTTTGGTCTGATTATGCTCTTGAAAAAACAGCATTTTTTAAAAATTAATTCACCCTAAACAAGGTGATAATGCCAATAAGAGGCAAGGGGCTACTGGGAGTAAAAAAGAATGTGAAGGAAAAAAAGGACAAACATCTACTCCAGTTCAAAGACCTGGGACCTGGTAAGCACACCTATCTACTCTCAATGTTCAGGAGGAATCAAGTGCCAAAAACAAACTGACTATTTTCGCAGCATTATTAGCGATGTATTGTATATACCAGTTTCACTTGAGTTCTGGAGTAAACTTTATTCCCAACAGGCGCTCAAGGCAAGGAACCTCCTAGAGAGAACAACTATTAAGCAACTTCAAGCCTGGTCAGTACCTAGATGGGTGACTGTTTTGGAATACCAGGTGCTTGGGTATGCCGATGGTGTAATGGATAATGTCTTGAAATTGGAAATCAAAGAACAGAATTTCAATTCCAGTTGGGTTCATTATATTCATTTACACGCAAATTTCATTGGGAAAGGTATGAATCCATCTCTTCTCTCCTCACCTATGGGTTAATTAGTGAGATTTTTTTTCAGTAAATCATTAATCTCAAAACAAATCTTTAAAAAAAATCTTTCAATCTAAAAATATTTTCTGGATTTAAATAACCTGAAAAAAGGTATATAAGATGTAAATAACAAATTAATCAAATCATTAAAGAAAATTCAGGAACATTGTTCGTTATGGTTTGGGAGGACTTCACAAGCCAATTTTTTCTCCTGCTGAGCTGTCAGTACTCTCGATTATTTATTTATATATCAATCAGTTTATACTTTTAGTTTTATATATTACATTTATTTGTTTTGTGTATTCAACTCTCGTCTGTTTTTATTTGGTTTTAAATTTTGTTATTTATATATCAATCAGTTTATACTTTCATATATTTCATTTATTTGTTTTGTGTATTCAACTCTCGTCTGTTTTTATTTGGTTTTAATTTTTGTTATTTATATATCAATCAGTTTATACTTTTATATATTTCATTTATTTGTTTTGTGTATTTAACAATCGCCTGTTTTTATTTGGTTTTAAATTTTGTTAGTTTATATAAATTTTGTTAGGTTTAAGTTATTATATGGCAATTATTCGAACGTTTCCGGACTATTTGTGATTGTACCCTTGTTCGTGGCTGTGATTGAACTGTTCAATGGAAATGTGCCAAACATACTGAGTCAGTCTACCAGAGTCTCCGTATTCAGTTATTACATATGGTTTTATAATGTTATCTTGAAACGGCTCTGCAATCTTTACGATTGCTGGCAGAACGTACCTATATTAACATCTAGCACTCTGCATTATTTATAAATATTACTTCTCTTTTTACTCTATATAGAACCCCCTCAAAATATAGTGGTTTATATATTAGTTCTATATATTTGAAATATAGGAGGAGTAATGGATAGCGGCTCGGATTGAGGAATCAGAGGGCCGAGTTCGAATTCCAGTCGAATTCATTACATTCACTTACGTCATAACATCTTACGTGTTAATACCCTTGGGAAAAGTATGAATCCTCTTCTTCTCTTCTGCCCCAGCTATGGTTAAATAGTAGGACACACCTGGTTTTATAGCCTTGGATGGCAACTGGTCTACCGCAGAAAGAAATGGCAACCTACTGCGGGAAAAATCGAAAAGATACATGATCTTCTAAGCGTATATCACGCATGGCACATAACTAATTGTAGTAGCCTGGCTCTCAATTTCAGTCAAGATTGTTTTAGGTGTTGCCATAGAAGGTTATGATTACACAACCAGGAAATTCGCATTAAACTTGCATAGGCAGGACTAACATTTACCTTCGCAAAAATAGTCACCTACAGAGTGCTATTGAATTTTGCACGAGGCTCGGCAAATCTGTGTTATCATGCTTTGGCACAATATTTGTTCGAGCGACGGAACATAATCTTTCTGGGGAAATAACTCGGCTAACGTCACAGTTTTGGCACTGAAGTAATCGTCTTGCAAATCAGTTTCATGCTAAACGCAGTCGTCAAGCCAATCATCGGTGGCCTCATGATTGCGTTTGACATGCAGTGTTGACTTCGATGTCCAATTTCATATTTTATATTTACATACGCTCTATTTCTGATATTGAACACTTTATTCCATAAACATAGCATACCTTACAACTATATATATATATATATATATATATATATATATATATATATATATATACCTGTCCCTCGCAGAGAAAATATAACGCATTTCTACACAACAGAGTGAAAAAGGAACGCAAAGAAAATAATCTTACGTGTAAGATGCTATTAAAATTTGAAGTCATTCGAAGGAGATCTAACAAAGTTATTAGATTGCGAAATGATATCAAATTTTTTTCAAACACCCTAATATATATATATATATATATATATATATATATATATCAAATTTTTTGAAACACCCTGTATATTACGGTTTGGAAGTAGCGATCCCAGCTTGCGGCACCTTTTGAAAGTGCCTGAAAAGCCATACCACAAGTTGACCCAAGCCTTGTAAGTGAAATTGGGTAGACGCAACTATTGTGAGCCGCCGATGACTGTACTACCATGAAGCCACAAGTCATCGTGACCGAGAGTCTGAGAGTGCTGCGTTTGTTCAGGCTGTTGATCACGCTAGACAACGCGCTCTGTAGATCTGAAGCGAAGTATTTATCATTACTTATCATCGGTCTGGCGGAAGCGATCCCAGAAATGTGGATATTTCCATGAATTAAATAAAGGAGCACTTAACATTACAAATGAAAGACACGGAACCAGACAAGTGGAAAGATGTGTGGATATCACCATGGATCAAATAAAAGGAGCACTTAATCATTACTAAAGAAAGGCACGGAACCTCACAAGTGGTGGGAAGTGTGAATATCCTCAGGGATTATAGATAAGGATTTCATTCAACATAACAAAGGAAAGGCACAGAATGTGTAAAGTCAAGGAGGAAAGATATTCCCATGGATCAAATGAATGTTTCAGTTCAACATTTCCAATGAATGAGAGGAACGTGACAAATGCAGAAAAGTGAATATATTGTGGACTCATCCAATATCCTCACCTTTCCAACCTAAAAAAAGTACAGTCCACGTCGTACGCATACGTACTAAAAAAAACCTCAACCAATAGAAATGGCGAAAATCGAAGCAAGCAACTCCATTGGCCATTCACGTACAGAAACAGAAATTGCGCCAAAACGAGTTGAGCCACTTTTGAAAACACAAATAATATAAAAGAAAAAGCAGACAGCCCCATTCAGTCAGTCTCGCTAACTCACCGAGTATTTGCTAAAATACTCCACGACGTTTCTAACCATAATTTTGCCGCGCTTCAAGGGAACATTTACTGACTCTAATCGAACATTCAACGAACGACTCTTGAAACTCTTTACTTAGCTCCTTGTATATAATGAATTATATTCATTACTAAGATAAGGAATAAAAATACGATTAAGGGTAGACTACTTCGGAAAACTCTTTTTCAAAACCCTTAAATTTAATTATCACAATCTTCGACATAAACAAGAAAATAACGAACATTACGAAACAAGAGACATTCATTATCTAAACCATACACATACAACTTACGCACATGACCCACACAGATTTTATCCAAATTGTAAATGACCCATTGTATATAAATGTTGTATTGTTTTTAATCTATATATGTCTCGTTTTTCTTGTTTTGAATATAACGATTGTTTGTTTATTTGTTTGGGACGTAGTGAAACACGCAACCATTAACAATAAACCCTTCTGATATATTTAACGACACCGATGTCCCAACAATATCTCCATGGAACAAATGCTTGTTTCAGTTCATTTCCAAGAAAGGACGCTGGATATATATAATTCTAATTGACGTGACCAATAAATTTCTAGAAAAATATATATACCTGTAGATGCAATAATGAGATCTCTTTTTTTGAGATTCCCAAAACTGTTCTAAATGATAAAGTAATCTGCAAAGAGAACACATATATAGTGCCAGAAACCTTTTGAAAATATCGATTTAGACATTCATACTTGCTGAAGAATGTACAACTTGCCAAGACGCACTTGCGGTGAAACACATTTTAACTGAATGTACTAAATTAGGCACTGTAAGACATAAATACTACAAGGTAAGCAACAACATGAGAAAGCTATTTAAAAATGCAGAAAGAGTCAACATAATGTCCTTAAAGAAATAGGTTTATATCAAAACATAAGTACAATCGATAATCTAAAAACAATAAAATATTCTTTTACTTTAAAAGTATAGAATTGCATACAAAATAGTTGTAGCTGAAGCCATAAACTTTCGTACAAAAATATTTAGGTGTTGGCATTAAATATCCCATAGATATGGTGATATGCCGACTAAACAAAAAACTACGACACCAACCGATAATTTGCACAAGTGAATCCATGCTTGACGTCTCGTCTCAGAAAAATACAAAGATTTTATCTAAATTTTCACTGACATGAAATTTAATTGAAAACAGAATCTGATAATGATAACGTCAAAAGAAGAATATGTACTGCGTTTAAATGCATAATTCTACGGTACCTGGCAAGTGGAGGGAAGTGTGGATATAAACATTGACCAAATAAGGGGAGCGAATTAACATTACAAAGGAAAGGCACGGAATCTAACAAGAGGTGGGAAGTGTGGATATCCCAATTGATCAAATAAAGGGAGCACTTTAACATTACAAAGGAACTGCACGGAACCTGACAAGTGAATGTAAGTGTGGATATACCCATTGATCAAATAAAGGTTGCTGTCTAACTTGGCAAAAAAAAGTTACGGTATCTGACATATGGAGGGAAGTGTGGATATGCCCATTGATAAAAAAAAGGGAGCACTTGAACATTACAATGGAAGTGCACAGAAACTGACATGTGGAGAGAAGTGTGGATATCCAAATTGATCAAAAAAAGTAACCACTTTAACACTACAATGACAATGCACGGAAACTGACATCAAATTTGGCAAAAGGTGGGTGAATCTTAAACATCGGTAGCCGAGACTCAGTGTAATCCGACCGTTCAGACGGACATTTCTATCTGCTGACTAATAACACTCTTACTTTGTATATATCTGCTATTTCGTGGGTGAATCTTAAACATCGGTAGCCGAGACAAAGTGTAACCTGACTGTTCTGGCGGAAATTCCTATCTGCTGACTCTCACTTTGTATATATCTGCTATTTGGAGGGTGAATCATAAAAATCGGTAGCCAAAACGCAGTGTAACTTGAACGTTCCTACGGACATTTCTATCTGCTGACTAATAACACACTTACTTTGTATAGATCTGCTTTTTGGTGGGTGAATCTTAAACATCGGTAGCCGAAACTCAGTGTAACCTGACAGTTCTGACGGACATTTCTATCTGCTAATAACATTCTTACTTTGTATATATCTGTTATTTCGAGGGTGAATCTTAGACATCGGTAGCCGAGACTAATTGTAACCTTACCGTTCTGACGGACATTTCTATCAGCTGACTAAGAACATTCTTACTTTGTATAATTTGGAGGGTGAATCTTAAACATCGGTAGCTGAGACTCAATGTAACCTGACCGTTCTGACGGACATTTTTTATGCTGACTAATAACACTCTTACTTTCTATATATCTGCTATTTGGTGGGTGAATCTTCAACATCGGTAGCCAAGAGTAATTTTAACCTGACCGTTCTGACGGACATTTCTAACTGCTGACTAATAACACTCTTACTTTGTATATGTTTGCTATTTATTGGGTGAATCTTAAATTTCTATCTGCTGACTAAGGACATTCTTCCTTCGTATATATCTGTGATTTCGTGGGTGAATCTTAAATATCGGTAGCCGAGACTCAGTGTAACCTGACCGTTCTGACGGGCATTTCTATCTGCTGACTAATAACACACTTACTTTGTATATATCTGCTTTTTGGTGGGTGAATCTTAAACATCGGTAGCCGAGACTCAGTTTATCCTGACCGTTCTGACGGACATTTCTATCTGCTAATAACATTCTTACTTTCTATATATCTGTTATTTCGAGGGTGAATCTTAAACATCGGTAGCCGAGACTCAGTGTAACCTGACCGTTCTGACGGACATTTTTTCTGCTGACTAATAACACTCTTACTTTGTACATATCTGATATTTGGTGGGTGAATCTTAAAACTCGGTAGCCGAGACGCAGTGTAACCTGACCGTTCTGACGGACATTTCTATCTGCTAAGAACATTCTTACTTTTTATATATCTGCGTTTTGGTGGGTGAATCTTAAACATCGGTAGCCGAAAGTCAGTGTAACCTGACCGTTCTGCCGGACATTTTTTCTGCTGACTAAGAATATTCTTACTTTGTATATATCTGCTATTTGGAGGGTAAATCTTAAACATCGGTAGCCGAGACTAATTGTAACCTGACCGTTCTGACGGACATTTTTATCCGCTGACTAATAACACTCTCACTTTCTACATATCTGCTATTTGATGGGTGAATCTTCAACATCTGTAGCCAAGAGTAATTTTAACCTGACCGTTCTGACGGACATTTCTATATGCTGACTAATGACACACTTAATTTGTTTGCTATTTATTGGGTGAATCTTAAACATTCTTTGACTAAGAACATTCTTCCTTCGTATATATCTGTGATTTCCTGGGTGAATCTTAAACATCGGTAGCCAAGACTTAGTGTAACGTGACCTTTCTGACGGACATTTTTATCTGCTGACTAATAACACTCTTACTTTGCATATATCTGCTTTTTGGTGGGTGAATCTTAAACATTGGTATTCGAGACTAAGTGTCACCTGATCGTTCTGACGGACATTTCTATCTGCTAATAACATTCTTACTCTGTTTATATTTATTTCGAGGGTGAATCTTAAACATCGGTAGCCGAGACTCAGTGTAACCTGACCGTTCTGACGGACATTTTTTCTGCTGACTAATAACACTCTTACTTTGTACATATCTGATATTTGGTGGGTGAATCTTAAACCTCGGTAGTCGAGACGCAGTGTAACCTGACCGTTCTGACGGACATTTCTATCTGCTAAGAACATTCTTACTTTTTATATATCTGCTTTTTGGTGGGTGAATCTTAAACATCGGTAGCCGAAAGTCAGTGTAACCTGACCGTTCTGCCGGACATTTTTTCTGCTGACTAATAACACAATTACTTTGTATATATCTGCTATTTGGTGGGTGAATCTTAAACATCGATAGCCGAGAGCAGTGTAACCTGACCGTTCTTATGGACATTTCTACCTGCTGACTAATTACACACTTACTTTGTATATATCTGATATTTGGTGGGTGAATCTTCAACATCGGTAGCCAAGAGTAATTTTAACCTGACCGTTCTGACGGACATTTCTATATGCTGACTAATGACACACTTAATTTGTTTGCTATTTATTGGGTGAATCTTAAACATTCTTTGACTAAGAACATTCTTCCTTCGTATATATCTGTGATTTCCTGGGTGAATCTTAAACATCGGTAGCCAAGACTTAGTGTAACGTGACCTTTCTGACGGACATTTTTATCTGCTGACTAATAACACTCTTACTTTGCATATATCTGCTTTTTGGTGGGTGAATCTTAAACATTGGTATTCGAGACTAAGTGTCACCTGATCGTTCTGACGGACATTTCTATCTGCTAATAACATTCTTACTCTGTTTATATTTATTTCGAGGGTGAATCTTAAACATCGGTAGCCGAGACTCAGTGTAACCTGACCGTTCTGACGGACATTTTTTCTGCTGACTAATAACACTCTTACTTTGTACATATCTGATATTTGGTGGGTGAATCTTCAACATCGGTAGCCAAGAGTAATTTTAACCTGACCGTTCTGACGGACATTTCTATCTGCTAAGAACATTCTTACTTTTTATATATCTGCTTTTTGGTGGGTGAATCTTAAATTTCTATCTGCTTACTAAGGACATTCTTCCTTCGTATATATCTGTGATTTCGTGGGTGAATCTTAAACATTGGTAGCTGAGACTCAGTGTAACCTGACCGTTCTGACGGACATTTCTATCTGCTGACTAATAACACACTTACTTTGTATATATCTGCTTTTTGGTGGGTGAATCTTAAACATCGGTAGCCGAGACTCAGTTTAACCTGAACGTTCTGACGGACATTTCTATCTGCTAATAACATTCTTACATTGTATATATCTGTTATTTCGAGGGTGAATCTTAAACATCGTTAGCCGAGACTCAGTGTAACCTGACCGTTCTGACGGACATTTTTATCAGCTGACTAATAACACTCTTACTTTGTATATATCTGCTATTTGTTGGGTTGATCTTTAACATCGGTAGCCGAGACGCAGTGTAACCAGATCATTCTGACTGACATTTATATCTGCTGCCTAATAACACTTACTTTTTATATATCTGCTATTTCGTGGGTGAATCTTAAACATCGGTAGCCGAGAGTCAGTTTAACCTGGCCGTTCTAACGGACATTTCTATCTGCTAATAACACTCATACTTTGTATATGTCTGTTATTTTTTGGGTGAATCTTAAATTTCTATCTGCTGACTAAGAACATTCTTACTTTGTATAGATCTTCTATTTGTTCGCTGAATCTTAAACATCGGTAGCCGAGACTCAGTGTAATCCGACCGTTCAGACGGACATTTCTATCCGCTGACTAATAACACACTTACTTTGTATATATCTGCCATTTCATTACATTTGTTCAACCTGCCCTCGTCTTCCGTGTCTTTCTGGCTCCTAACAGGACACAACACTTTGTCAATCTTACAACACCCGCCCTGTCCCACCAGACATTGACACAAGCTGGTCATGTAGGTGGTAGTCTGCCGTCGCCTGTCTTTCTTGCTCTCATTGTTCCCTGGGTTGGTAAAACTTTTCATTATGTGTCACCTATGTCTTTCTGATTCCGGGTAGATGTATTCATTTTGTTACCATTTTCTTAGCTTACTAACTCCGTCCATGGAATTCTCAGTGAGTTCGATCCTCACTGGTTGGTGAAGAAACAAATTAATTAATCAATCCAATTCAAACAAATAATAGACCCAGTGTTTCTACTTTTTTATTACCATTTACTTTCAGACTTCCTCGTTGCTTACTCACTCCCTTCATGGAATTTTCAGTGGGTTCGATCCTCACTGGGTGTCCCATAATTTCGGCCTTGTGCCACGTCTAAGCTACACTTAGAAAATCACCATAACCTAACCGATTTTTATTCGCTACTATTTTAGGATAAATATCACGCAATATAATAGATGTAGTTAATTAACTGTGGCTAATTCAGAAATAAGTGCTCTTTCAACACACATCCTGGTAATAAATTAAATTCTCTTTAAACCTAAATGGCTCTCATTGTTGAAAATATAGTCACATATATTGTAATGAACGGTTACGTCATTGAAGTAGCTTATGGTAAATGAATCATTTTCTATTCATATATTCTTTCGCTACTCTGTCCACAGAATTCTCAGCATCCCTCTGTAGAACCACATTTCTGTTCCCTTCAGTTTCCTTTTCAACTATGGAGAGTGTATATGGAATTTATTACCATGCAAGAGGATTGATATCGCGTAGCAATTCAGTATTATTTTTTTGGTTTCTAGCGAAATTTTCTTGTTTCTACGTCCTTTGCTTAGCTTCTGGAAGGCATCTTTCTCTGTCCTAATGCACTTTCGCATTCAGGTGTCACATTTTCCATCTTCTGTTAAAACACATCTCTGATATTTAAAGTTCTGTACCTGTCCGATGCTGATATCTCCTGTCTCAGGGTTGACATCTAAGCCTTTTATTCTTTTCTGATTTCTTATATTTGATGCTGAGATATTTTCTTCTATCATTCATATACCATCTTGCCTCGGACGTCCTGTCGTCTTCTTTCTGTGTCGGCCATCAATACAAGCCTCATCTGCGTGACATCATGCTAATATTACATCCCACCCCTGATAATATATATTCTGATAGTTTCTCCACCTCTCTGAAAAATTCACGAATATAAAATTTCATTATTGCATTTTATCTTTCTGTGTCTTATGAATTGGCAACGACATCAAGTGGATTGTCATAAATACCATTTTAGACATCCCTCAAAAATAAAAATAAAATATTGATTTCAAAAAGTGATTAATTCATGAGCCATAAGTGTGTCGGTCGGGTGGTGCTTTGGCGACAACCTTTAATCAATCTTGTTAATTGGCAACGACATCAACTGGATTGTCATAAATACCGTTTTAGACATCCCTCAAAAATAAAAAAAAATTATTGATTTAAAAAAGTGATTAATTCATTAACCATAAGTGTGTCGGTCGGGTGGTGCTTTGGTGACAACCTTTAATCAATCTTATTAAATGGCAACGACATCAACTGGATTGTCATAAATACCGTTTTAGACATCCCTCAAAAATAAAAAAAAATTATTGATTTAAAAAAGTGATTAATTCATTAACCATAAGTGTGTCGGTCGGGTGGTGCTTTGGTGACAACCTTTAATCAATCTTATTAAATGGCAACGACATCAACTGGATTGTCATAAATACCGTTTTAGACATCCCTCAAAAATAAAAAAATTATTGATTTAAAAAGTGATTAATTCATTAACCATAAGTGTGTCGGTCGGGTGGTGCTTTGGTGACAACCTTTAATCAATCTTATTAAATGGCAACGACATCAACTGGATTGTCATAAATACCGTTTTAGACATCCCTCAAAATAAAAAAAAAAATTGATTTAAAAAGTGATTAATTCATTAACCATAAGTGTGTCGGGCGGGTGGTGCTTTGGCGACACCCTTTAATCAATCTTGTTAATTGGCAACGACATCAACTGGATTGTCATAAATACCGTTTTAGACATCCCTCAAAAATAAAAAAAAATTATTGATTTAAAAAAGTGATTAATTCATTAACCATAAGTGTGTCGGTCGGGTGGTGCTTTGGTGACAACCTTTAATCAATCTTATTAAATGGCAACGACATCAACTGGATTGTCATAAATACCGTTTTAGACATCCCTCAAAAATAAAAAAAAATTATTGATTTAAAAAAGTGATTAATTCATTAACCATAAGTGTGTCGGTCGGGTGGTGCTTTGGTGACAACCTTTAATCAATCTTATTAAATGGCAACGACATCAACTGGATTGTCATAAATACCGTTTTACACATCCCTCCACAATAGAAATTATGTTTGACAGCAAAACTTTATTGGGAACAAAAATAGAAAATAGAATATCCTGGAGAAAATTCAAATTTTTATTTTTATTTATTTCTTCTTTCTGGATGTCAGCTGGTTACAAATTCATGTACCATCTGCAACGTACTCATTCTCCAGTATGTCGACTGCAAACACGTCTGGTGGCGTCTGTGATGTGCCCAATGTAATACTTTTGGTTACACAAATTCACAAATGTGTTCAAATATCTCAACACGTGCTCACTCTGTAGCAAAAGAAAGAATATTATCAGAAACAACATCAAATCTTTTTTTAATTAATTTCGCTAGTACTTTATAATATGCAGAAATTGCCAATATTATATACCTATGTCTATCCCCCTTATCTTCATAATCTTCTCTTCCTACCACCCCAGACATTCATCTCCCACTCCTCAACCATGAAAACCATTTTAACTTTAAGCCTTTTACTGTATGGACATGGGAATTAAAATGTAGAGAAGTGGCACATTATTTTGTTTAAAGTTTGGTGTATTATAGGTGGGTGCATGTTCCGATATAAACAATAAAAGCATTAAATGAACTATAGGGGTGATGATATGCCGCTAAAAGAAATTAACCAACAAAGCAACAATTCGTTCATCCTCCTCCTCTTCTGCTATGCCTCATATCTTTTTCGGACTTGTCGATCATGGCTCGCCACAACTTCCATAGTTCTAAATGAAATCCTCTCTTTTTTCACATTCACTAAAAATTGAATGTCTAATATCTTGCTCCATCGTGGCTCAGACGTTCAGGAACACAACTCTGTCTGAACAAGAGTGAATGAAAATGTTTTTGTCGAATGATTTGACCCTCTACTATCTTGCTCTATCCTTGTTCTGCCGTTCAGTCAGACAAATCTGTTAAGTAGTTGACTCACAGTTTCACCTGAATCTCTTGCTATCAGTCCAACCTACTTTTAATCTGAACAAGAGTGAATGAAAATGTTTTTGTCGAATGATTTGACCCTCTACTATCTTGCTCTATCCTTGTTCTGCCGTTCAGGCACACAAATCTGTTAAGTAGTTGACTCACAGTTTCACCTGAATCTCTTGCTATCAGTCCAACCTACTTTTAATCTGAACAAGAGTGAATGAAAATGTTTTTTGTCGAATGATTTGACCCTCTACTATCTTGCTCTATCCTTGTTCTGCCGTTCAGGCACAAAATCTGTTAAGTAGTTGACTCACAGTTTCACCTGAATCTCTTTGCTATCAGTCCAACCTACTTTTAATCTGAACAAGAGTGAATGAAAATGATTTTGTCGAATGATTTGACCCTCTACTATCTTGCTCTATCCTTGTTCTTCCGTTCAGTCACACAAATCTGCCTCACAGTTCACCTGAATCTCTTGCTATCAGTCCAACCTACTTTTAATCTGAACAAGAGTGAATGAAAATGATTTGTCGAATGATTTCCCTCTACTATCTTGCTCTATCCTTGTTCTGCCGTTCAGTCAGACAAATCTGTTAAGTTTGACTCACAGTTTCACCTGAATCTCTTGCTATCAGTCCAACCTACTTTTAATCTGAAAAGAGTGAATGAAAATTTTTTTGTCGTATGATTTGACCCTCTACTATCTTGCTCTATCCTTGTTCTGCCGTTCAGTCAGACAAATCTGTTAAGTAGTTGACTCACAGTTTCACCTGAATCTCTTGCTATCAGTCCAACCTACTTTTAATCTGAACAAGAGTGAATGAAAATGTTTTTGTCGAATGATTTGACCCTCTACTATCTTGCTCTATCCTTGTTCTTCCGTTCAGTCACACAAATCTGTTAATTAGTTGACTCACAGTTTCACCTGAATCTCTTGCTATCAGTCCAACCTACTTTTAATCTGAACAAGAGTGAATGAAAATGATTTGTCGAATGATTTGACCCTCTACTATCTTGCTCTATCCTTGTTCTGCCGTTCAGTCAGACAAATCTGTTAAGTAGTTGACTCACAGTTTCACCTGAATCTCTTGCTATCAGTCCAACCTACTTTTAATCTGAACAAGAGTGAATGAAAATGTTTTTGTCGTATGATTTGACCCTCTACTATCTTGCTCTATCCTTGTTCTGCCGTTCAGTCAGACAAATCTGTTAAGTAGTTGACTCACAGTTTCACCTGAATCTCTTGCTATCAGTCCAACCTACTTTTAATCTGAACAAGAGTGAATGAAAATGTTTTTGTCGAATGATTTGACCCTCTACTATCTTGCTCTATCCTTGTTCTTCCGTTCAGTCACACAAATCAATTAATTATTTGACTCACAGTTTCACCTGAATCTCTTGCTATCAGTCCATCCTACTTTTAATCTGAACAAGAGTGAATGAAAATGATTTGTCGAATGATTTGACCCTCTACTATCTTGCTCTATCCTTGTTCTGCCGTTCAGTCAGACAAATCTGTTAAGTAGTTGACTCACAGTTTCACCTGAATCTCTTGCTATCAGTCCAACCTACTTTTAATCTGAACAAGAGTGAATGAAAATGTTTTTGTCGTATGATTTGACCCTCTACTATCTTGCTCTATCCTTGTTCTGCCGTTCAGTCAGACAAATCTGTTAAGTAGTTGACTCACAGTTTCACCTGAATCTCTTGCTATCAGTCCAACCTACTTTTAATCTGAACAAGAGTGAATGAAAATGTTTTGTCGAATGATTTGACCCTCTACTGTCTTGCTCTATCCTTGTTCTGCCGTTCAGTCAGACAAATCTGTTAAGTAGTTGACTCACAGTTTCACCTGAGAATCTCTTGCTATCAGTCCAACCTACTTTTAATCTGAACAAGAGTGAATGAAAACGTTTTTGTCGAATGATTTGACCCTCTACTATCTTGCTCTATCCTTGTTCTGCCGTTCAGTCAGACAAATCTGTTAAGTAGTTGACTCACAGTTTCACCTGAATCTCTTGCTATCAGTCCAACCTACTTTTAATCGGAACAAGAGTGAATGAAAATGTTTTTGTCGAATGATTTGAACCTCTACTATCTTGCTCTATCCTTGTTCTGCCGTTCAGTCAGACAAATCTGTTAAGCCGTTTCACCTGAATCTCTTGCTATCAGTCCAACCTACTTTTAATCTGAACAAGAGTGAATGAAAATGTTTTTGTCGTATGATTTGACCCTCTACTATCTTGCTCTATCCTTGTTCTGCCGTTCAGTCAGACAAATCTGTTAAATAGTTGACTCACAGTTTCACCTGTCCCAACCTACTTTTAATCTGAACAAGAGTGAATGAAAATGTTTTTGTCGAATGATTTGACCCTCTACTGTCTTGCTCTATCCTTGTTCTGCCGTTCAGTCACAAAATCTGTTAAGTAGTTGACTCACAGTTTCACCTGAATCTCTTGCTATCAGTCCAACCTACTTTTAATCTGAACAAGAGTGAATGAAAATGTTTTTTGTCGAATGATTTGACCCTCTACTATCTTGCTCTATCCTTGTTCTTCCGTTCAGTCAGACAAATCTGTTAAGTGAGTTGACTCACAGTTTCACCTGAATCTCTTGCTATCAGTCCAACCTACTTTTTTAATCTGAACAAGAGTGAATGAAAATGTTTTTTGTCGAATGATTTGACCCTCTACTATCTTGCTCTATCCTTGTTCTGCCGTTCAGTCAGACAAATCTGTTAAGTAGTTGACTCACAGTTTCACCTGAATCTCTTGCTATCAGTCCAACCTACTTTTAATCTGAACAAGAGTGAATGAAAATGTTTTTTGTCGAATGATTTGACCCTCTACTATCTTGCTCTATCCTTGTTCTTCCGTTCAGTCACACAAATCTGTTAAGTAGTTGACTCACAGTTTCACCTGAATCTCTTGCTATCAGTCCAACCTACTTTTTAATCTGAACAAGAGTGAATGAAAATGTTTTTGTCGAATGATTTGACCCTCTACTGTCTTGCTCTATCCTTGTTCTTCCGTTCAGTCACACAAATCTGTTAAGTAGTTGACTCACAGTTTCACCTGAATCTCTTTGCTATCAGTCCAACCTACTTTTAATCTGAACAAGAGTGAATGAAAATGTTTTTGTCGAATGATTTGACCCTCTACTATCTTGCTCTATCCTTGTTCTTCCGTTCAGTCACACAAATCTGTTAAGTAGTTGACTCACAGTTTCACCTGAATCTCTTGCTATCAGTCCAACCTACTTTTAATCTGAACAAGAGTGAATGAAAATGTTTTGTCGAATGATTTGACCCTCTACTGTCTTGCTCTATCCTTGTTCTGCCGTTCAGTCAGACAAATCTGTTAAGTAGTTGACTCACAGTTTCACCTGAATCTCTTGCTATCAGTCCAACCTACTTTTAATCTGAACAAGAGTGAATGAAAACGTTTTTGTCGAATGATTTGACCCTCTACTATCTTGCTCTATCCTTGTTCTGCCGTTCAGTCAGACAAATCTGTTAAGTAGTTGACTCACAGTTTCACCTGAATCTCTTGCTATCAGTCCAACCTACTTTTAATCGGAACAAGAGTGAATGAAAATGTTTTTGTCGAATGATTTGACCCTCTACTATCTTGTTATCTCTATCCTTGTTCTTCCGTTCAGTCCAACCTAATCTGTTAAGTAGTTGACCCTCTACTTGTTTCACCTGAATCTCTTAAGTGCTATCAGTCCAACCTTGCTATTTTTTTAATCTGAACAAGAGTGAATGAAAATGTTTTTTTCGAATGATTTGACCCTCTACTATCTTGCTCTATCCTTGTTCTTCCGTTCAGTCACACAAAATCTGTTAAGTAGTTGACTCACAGTTTCACCTGAATCTCTTGCTATCAGTCCAACCTACTTTTAATCTGAACAAGAGTGAATGAAAATGTTTTTTTGTCGAATGATTTGACCCTCTACTATCTTGCTCTATCCTTGTTCTTCCGTTCAGTCAGACAAATCTGTTAAGTAGTTGACTCACAGTTTCACCTGAATCTCTTGCTATCAGTCCAACCTACTTTTAATCTGAACAAGAGTGAATGAAAATGTTTTTTTGTCGAATGATTTGACCCTCTACTATCTTGCTCTATCCTTGTTCTGCCGTTCAGTCAGACAAATCTGTTAAGTAGTTGACTCACAGTTTCACCTGAATCTCTTGCTATCAGTCCAACCTACTTTTAATCTGAACAAGAGTGAATGAAAATGTTTTTGTCGAATGATTTGACCCTCTACTATCTTGCTCTATCCTTGTTCTTCCGTTCAGTCACACAAATCTGTTAAGTAGTTGACTCACAGTTTCACCTGAATCTCTTGCTATCAGTCCAACCTACTTTTAATCTGAACAAGAGTGAATGAAAATGTTTTTTGTCGAATGATTTGACCCTCTACTGTCTTGCTCTATCCTTGTTCTTCCGTTCAGTCACACAAATCTGTTAAGTAGTTGACTCACAGTTTCACCTGAATCTCTTGCTATCAGTCCAACCTACTTTTAATCTGAACAAGAGTGAATGAAAATGTTTTTGTCGAATGATTTGACCCTCTACTATCTTGCTCTATCCTTGTTCTTCCGTTCAGTCACACAAATCTGTTAAGTAGTTGACTCACAGTTTCACCTGAATCTCTTGCTATCAGTCCAACCTACTTTTAATCTGAACAAGAGTGAATGAAAATGTTTTTTGTCGAATGATTTGACCCTCTACTGTCTTGCTCTATCCTTGTTCTTCCGTTCAGTCACACAAATCTGTTAAGTAGTTGACTCACAGTTTCACCTGAATCTCTTGCTATCAGTCCAACCTACTTTTAATCTGAACAAGAGTGAATGAAAATGTTTTTGTCGAATGATTTGACCCTCTACTATCTTGCTCTATCCTTGTTCTTCCGTTCAGTCACACAAATCTGTTAAGTAGTTGACTCAAAGTTTCACCTGAATCTCTTGCTATCAGTCCAACCTACTTTTAATCTGAACAAGAGTGAATGAAAATGTTTTTTGTCGAATGATTTGACCCTCTACTGTCTTGCTCTATCCTTGTTCTTCCGTTCAGTCACACAAATCTGTTAAGTAGTTGACTCACAGTTTCACCTGAATCTCTTGCTATCAGTCCAACCTACTTTTAATCTGAACAAGAGTGAATGAAAATGTTTTGTCGAATGATTTGACCCTCTACTATCTTGCTCTATCCTTGTTCTTCCGTTCAGTCACACAAATCTGTTAAGTAGTTGACTCACAGTTTCACCTGAATCTCTTGCTATCAGTCCAACCTACTTTTAATCTGAACAAGAGTGAATGAAAATGTTTTTTGTCGAATGATTTGACCCTCTACTATCTTGCTCTATCCTTGTTCTTCCGTTCAGTCACACAAATCTGTTAAGTAGTTGACTCACAGTTTCACCTGAATCTCTTGCTATCAGTCCAACCTACTTTTAATCTGAACAAGAGTGAATGAAAATGTTTTTGTCGAATGATTTGACCCTCTACTATCTTGCTCTATCCTTGTTCTTCCGTTCAGTCACACAAATCTGTTAAGTAGTTGACTCACAGTTTCACCTGAATCTCTTGCTATCAGTCCAACCTACTTTTAATCTGAACAAGAGTGAATGAAAATGTTTTTGTCGAATGATTTGACCCTCTACTATCTTGCTCTATCCTTGTTCTTCCGTTCAGTCACACAAATCTGTTAAGTAGTTGACTCACAGTTTCACCTGAATCTCTTGCTATCAGTCCAACCTACTTTTAATCTGAACAAGAGTGAATGAAAATGTTTTTGTCGAATGATTTGACCTCTACTGTCTTGCTCTATCCTTGTTCTTCCGTTCAGTCACAAAATCTGTTAAGTAGTTGACTCACAGTTTCACCTGAATCTCTTGCTATCAGTCCAACCTACTTTTAATCTGAACAAGAGTGAATGAAAATGTTTTTGTCGAATGATTTGACCCTCTACTATCTTGCTCTATCCTTGTTCTTCCGTTCAGTCACACAAATCTGTTAAGTAGTTGACTCACAGTTTCAGCTGAATCTCTTGCTATCAGTCCAACCTACTTTTAATCTGAACAAGAGTGAATGAAAATGTTTTTGTCGAATGATTTGACCCTCTACTGTCTTGCTCTATCCTTGTTCTTCCGTTCAGTCACACAAATCTGTTAAGTAGTTGACTCACAGTTTCACCTGAATCTCTTGCTATCAGTCCAACCTACTTTTAATCTGAACAAGAGTGAATGAAAATGTTTTTGTCGAATGATTTGACCCTCTACTATCTTGCTCTATCCTTGTTCTGCCGTTCAGTCAGACAAATCTGTTAAGTAGTTGACTCACAGTTTCACCTGAATCTCTTGCTATCAGTCCAACCTACTTTTAATCTGAACAAGAGTGAATGAAAATGTTTTTGTCGAATGATTTGACCCTCTACTATCTTGCTCTATCCTTGTTCTTCCGTTCAGTCACACAAATCTGTTAAGTAGTTGACTCACAGTTTCACCTGAATCTCTTGCTATCAGTCCAACCTACTTTAATCTGAACAAGAGTGAATGAAAATGTTTTTGTCGAATGATTTGACCCTCTACTATCTTGCTCTATCCTTGTTCTTCCGTTCAGTCACACAAATCTGTTAAGTAGTTGACTCACAGTTTCACCTGAATCTCTTGCTATCAGTCCAACCTACTTTTAATCTGAACAAGAGTGAATGAAAATGTTTTTGTCGAATGATTTGACCCTCTACTGTCTTGCTCTATCCTTGTTCTTCCGTTCAGTCACACAAATCTGTTAAGTAGTTGACTCACAGTTTCACCTGAATCTCTTGCTATCAGTCCAACCTACTTTTAATCTGAACAAGAGTGAATGAAAATGTTTTTTGTCGAATGATTTGACCCTCTACTGTCTTGCTCTATCCTTGTTCTTCCGTTCAGTCACACAAATCTGTTAAGTAGTTGACTCACAGTTTCACCTGAATCTCTTGCTATCAGTCCAACCTACTTTTAATCTGAACAAGAGTGAATGAAAATGTTTTTGTCGAATGATTTGACCCTCTACTATCTTGCTCTATCCTTGTTCTGCCGTTCAGTCAGACAAATCTGTTAAGTAGTTGACTCACAGTTTCACCTGAATCTCTTGCTATCAGTCCAACCTACTTTTAATCTGAACAAGAGTGAATGAAAATGTTTTTTGTCGAATGATTTGACCCTCTACTATCTTGCTCTATCCTTGTTCTTCCGTTCAGTCACACAAATCTGTTAAGTAGTTGACTCACAGTTTCACCTGAATCTCTTGCTATCAGTCCAACCTACTTTTAATCTGAACAAGAGTGAATGAAAATGTTTTTGTCGAATGATTTGACCCTCTACTATCTTGCTCTATCCTTGTTCTGCCGTTCAGTCAGACAAATCTGTTAAGTAGTTGACTCACAGTTTTCACCTGAATCTCTTGCTATCAGTCCAACCTACTTTTAATCTGAACAAGAGTGAATGAAAATGTTTTTTGTCGAATGATTTGACCCTCTACTGTCTTGCTCTATCCTTGTTCTTCCGTTCAGTCACACAAATCTGTTAAGTAGTTGACTCACAGTTTCACCTGAATCTCTTGCTATCAGTCCAACCTACTTTTAATCTGAACAAGAGTGAATGAAAATGTTTTTGTCGAATGATTTGACCCTCTACTGTCTTGCTCTATCCTTGTTCTTCCGTTCAGTCACACAAATCTGTTAAGTAGTTGACTCACAGTTTCACCTGAATCTCTTGCTATCAGTCCAACCTACTTTTAATCTGAACAAGAGTGAATGAAAATGTTTTTGTCGAATGATTTGACCCTCTACTATCTTGCTCTATCCTTGTTCTTCCGTTCAGTCACACAAATCTGTTGTCCAACTCCACACTTTTCAATTGATTCAATTCATCAAATTTCAGAAAAATCAGTAAACGAATTAAATGAAGCGTAATCAAGATCGTCTAATTTGTTCTGCTTACCTGTATATACGGTGAGCATGCATGACGGAAGTGCTCGACTGCCTCTTCATAACATTCTGTGTCTGCAATTTCTTTGGAGAAGTTCAAGAAATTCTTGACCAATTTGTTTTCCTGTATCAAGTTCTCAACAATTTCACGGAAAACATGACTAATCAAATTACGTTCCTGTCAAAACAAATTTTAAAGTAATTAAATAATTATAAGATGCATTCCAAAAGATATTCAAAGGAATAAGAAACAGCATAATTTCATGAGAGGCAAGTAAAAGATTACGGAACTGTTAGGCTATATCAGTTATCCAAAATGCTGGAATAATCTCCTAAGATGAAGAAGAGACTTGAAGCCAAAGAAATATGTTTCTACAGAACGCTGCAAAAAATTATCATCGACCGAACACGTGAGAAACGACGAAATTTTAGAGAAAATGAAAACAAAAAGGGAACATACTTAACATCAGAAAGAAATAGTTGAAATTTCTAGGGCAAATAATGAGGAAAGAGGGCTTGGAAAATTTGTTCCTCACAGGACAGATTGAAGACAAGTAATTGATGTAATATAACGCATAGCCCACTTAGTGAGCTTGTGTAAATGAATGGTAGAACAGGGTTTCGGGGAGATAACAAATAGGCAAAATTTATAAAGAGCCATAAAGGACTGGAAATTGTGGAGGGCAATGATTACCAACATAATTGACAGAGCACACGGAAAAAAGATTTATACTTAAGATTCAATTATTTCCAAGACCTATAAATCAATATTAGAAGTTCCAGTTTAGTCTGTTGAATGCATTTTTATACAAAGACCCTTTGGAAAAGCATGAATCTATCTCTCCCCCATCTCTATCAGCTATGGGTTAAACAACAGGTTCAACTGACGCTCTCTAGTGTTAGGTGGAATTTAATCAAGAAGAAAGACTACTTTGAATTAAAAATGATGGAAGAGGCAACTGAAACGACACTGACGTTTCCCATAAGATTGTGGTAATTCACAGATAATAAAGAAAAGGAACGCGCAGAGAGTCATGATCGTCTATGTGCACAAGGTTATGTCATTAAGAAAAATAGTTCATTTTATTTTCTGTGATTCAACATGCTTATAGTCCAAACAAGATTGAATGAAAATATTTTTGTCGAATGATTTGATCTTCTACTATCTTGCTATAACCTTTATCGTTCAGGCACAGACCTCTGTTAAGTAGCTGACCCACAGTTTCACCTGCTTCTCTTGCCATTAGTCCAACCTGCTTTTAGTTCGAACAAGAGTGAATGAAAATGTTTTTGTCTAATGATTTGATCTTCTACCATGGAATCTTACAAATGAAAACCGGCAACAGATTTTTTTTTTCAGACCAAATATCAAAAATCAATTGCAGACTGTTATTCATGATGGTCATTTTTTAGGCATAACTTAGATACGGCACAATAATTAAAATTATAGTTAGAATCACCATGAGAATAGTTTGTAGGAGACGGCGAAAACTACGTGTCAAAGTATGTAACATTTTTATAGTCAAACCTCTCATGCTAATTTACAAATGATTTTGTTTGAGTTTTATATATGCTTAGAAGACACGGTTATATCCCATGCAGAGTGATAAAAACGCATTCCAAGCAGTCAGTTTCAAAGGGGTCATGTTCCAAGGGGTCACCTTCCAAATGGCCACCTTTTGCGTGGATACTTGGACACTCTAGTATAAACTGGACCTATATCAACGTTTTTTTTTATTCTAGTGTAAAACCTGATCTGTGAAAATCTGTTGACTTGAGTGTAAAACTAGGCTAATATTTACCTTTTTGAATCTAGTGTAATCTGAACTGCTATCAATCATTTTTTTGACTCTAGTGTAAAACCAAACATATCGGTACATTTTGTTATTATTTGTTTTGTTTTTATAAAACCCATATACCATTTTGAGTCTAGTCTAAATTGGACCGATGTCGACCTTTTTTTATCTAGTGCAGTGGTTCTTAATCTTTTTGAGTCACAGACCTCTTTAATCACAAACCCCTTTTAGTCACAGAGCCTAGTTAGTCACGGACCCCTATAAGAACTAGCCATTTATAGGCAGGTATGCAGACAAATAGGTATTTATAGTCTGACTGACTTTTCATAACACCTGCACGTACATTCCTCCATATTGCACCTTCATGAATATTGCACGCACATCACTATTCAGCCATCATTGATTGAAAGAAATTGTTATCAAGTAATTCTCACCAGTATATCAGAATATACTCAAGTCGTAATAAATTGTGGAAAATGAGAATTATCACTTGCTCTAATGGAGTGGCAAAAGAGGGCGGCCGTGCAGACAATGATGAAACCCGTTTAAATGATAAACATGGACCCAACAGCATCTCAAGAGACGCCTCTGTCGCCACTGTAAGTACTGACTGGGTGCGTTTTCTTTGAACCTGTGGTAGGATGTGTTACCTTTTCTTTCAAACGAAAATCGTTGATTGGGACAAGGCTTGTATCACGAATATAAATTTTTATTTGATCCATAAAAACCCATAGATGTATCCCTATGGTCCATTTACCACAAGTTAAGAAGCCCTGCTCTAGAGTAAAACCAAACATATCTGCACCTTTTTGGCTCTCGTGTAAAACAGATGTCGACCATACCTATATATATATATCTTTTATTCTAGTGCAAAACCAAACGTATGTCAATCTTTTTTATTCCAATATAAAATTCAAAACAAGTCTTTTTAACTCTCATGTAAGCCAGATCTCCGTCAAATTTTGATTCTCATATAAAACCGAACCTGTGTCAAACTGCTTATTAATGCCGTCTAATTTTTATACTTTAAGAATTGTATTTGGCATTAAATAACCCAACAACGAATGATATGTCATAGTATTAACGACACAACCAACCAATTAACCAACCAGCCAGCCAAAGAACTTGTCTTGGACACAAATCTGACAGTCACATTTTTCTGTGTCCTGCCAAGATCTAAACAGAACACTTCAACATTGTTAATTTAGCATTTTCAAATCTCAAAACTCACTGCGTAATATTCATAAAGTTTCCATTCGACGTCTTCTTTTTCCTGTTGTGTCATTGCCTTTTCCCATTTCTGCCTTAATATCATCAGCGCCACCTCGCGGGAATGGACGGAATTGGAGAACTGAAAGCAAATAGAAAGAATTAACAATTAATAAAAATCACCAAACACTAATTTTTTTTTTTTTTTGTTATTATTACTTTTTCAGTCTTTTTATTTAAATTATTACTATATCATGTATATCGTAGATTCAACCTATGCAATGATGCGATTCTGAGAGAATTAGAAATCCTACGAGGAATCATTATTAGAGGCTATAATCTAAACAACATAAGATATGCAGATGACACAGTTTTGTTAGCATCACAGAAGGAAAACTACAAAGACTTCTAGAGAAGTTCGTGAAGTAAAACCGAGAAGAAAGGACTAAACATCAACTGCAGGAAGATAGAACGCGTGGTTGTTAGCAAAAGGGGCAGCCCCAAATCCAAAATGGAGATGACAAAATCAAACAAGAAGTACAAATATTTATTATTATGATTACTTTGTCAATGGTTTTATTTAAATTATTACTATATCATACTTATCCGTGATTCTTGTTAACATGGATAGGACCAGGATATTTTCAATGGATTCATAACAATGGATTTATTCAAATTAAAAAAAAAATCCGTATTAAACCAAAGAAGTGAATTAACTTAGAATTGTAGAAATACCTGTTAACATGGCTCAAAACTGGGATGACTGCATTAGAGATATGTTCATAACTGGTTTGTGCTCTAACTCCATTCGATAGCACCTTTTAGAAAACAAAACGCTTGATTTACACATGACATTTAATCAAGCCAGGGTTTTCTATTCAGGCCAAAAAAATAACTATTTTTTCATACCCACTGTTGGTGCCATAGCTACGGAAATCAAAGATCTATCTACAAGGAATTCATGTGCCATAGCTAATACTAAATGTTATGTTTGTGGTGAACGTAAACAGTGATTCTGAGAGAATTAGAAGTCCTAAGGAAACACTATTAGAGGCTATAATCTTAACAACATAAGATATGCAGATGTTTTAGTAGCAGATACGGAAAGAAAACTACAAAGACTTCTAGAGAGGTTAGTGAAGGAAAGCTAGAAGAAAGGACTAAACACCAGCTGCAAGAAGACGGAATACATAGTTGTTAGCAAAAAAAAAAAAACAGTCCATTTCAATGCAAATGACAAGTCGGGGGATACCGAAATCAAACAAGTGCAACAATTTAAGTATCTGGCAAGTGTTTTCACAGAGGACGGAAAGTGTGACACTGAAATCCAAATCACACTAGGTTTTGCGAAAGATGCCTTCGAAAAGCTAAGCAGAGTATTAAGAAACGGATAAATTACGGTCGAAACATAGAAAAGAGTACTGAACTCTTAGGTGATATTTGTCTTCCTGTATGGCAGTGAATGCTGGACAATCTTCTCAAAAATGAAGAGAAATGTGGTTCTACAGAAGGATACCATCGACCAAACATATTAGCAACGATTAAGTTTTAGAGAGAGGAAGAGTCATTTGAAATTTCTAGGTCTGGGAAAGAGGAAAGAAGGCTTGGAATATTTGATACTCACAGTAAAGATTGAAGACAAGGGGATAAAGGAAAACAACGCATTACCTACTTAGTGACCTTGAGTCAATGAATGGTGGAACAGGGTTTGGAAGAAATTGCAAATGGACGAAATTTATTGAGGGCTAAAAGGGACAGGAAATTGTGGAGAGCTATGATTGCCTAAGTCCCGAATGTATGTACTTTCAAACGCATTAAATGGAAACTGTCCATGTCCTGTTTGTTCATTTCTCCTTGTTGCCGTTGATTTAGTATTTTCCTTTTTCATTTTGCATCTGATTTTCGTTTAGTTTCAGCTTTTATTTTCATCACAAAATGGCTAAGTCTTTATCCTGTTGACCATTCACATACAGATATTTCATAAATGTTCGGTTAAATACCAAATTAAGGAAAGCAGATACACTTGAAATAATCCTTCTTCCTTGATCAATTCTTCTTCAAGACTTTTCATATCAAATTTCCATGGCAAGTAGGCATTTTGAGATGGAGTTACTAAATCAAAGCTAAGTCTACCTTTTTAACTGTAGTTTTCTGAATTCAGAGTTGTCCTTCTACTAAACCTATTGCTAACCAAGAGTGGAGTTATACTAACTCAACGCTAGAAGACAAGCATTATCAAATTCAAATTTTAACATATTGTAAGGTAAAAGTTAGAATATGTCTATAAATTACAGTTAATTCATTTCTTTGATTAATGAGGGTTTCTTAGCAGTCAATTTGACAATTTCTAATTTCTCATGTAAGCATAAGAAACAAGGTTCATTTAAAGATCTACATATTTTACCTATCTAAATTTTTCCATATTACCGTAGGAATTTATTAGCTTCTTTTAAATTCCAAAAACATTTAGAAAGTGATGTACTATTTTTACAAGTACTATTAGTGAAGGATAAGATATTCTGGTATCATCAGTCTTAACTGAACTCTTAGTACTTACAATATAGGTCATGACATGAAGGTGTCTACATATAAATCCTAGACAATTTCATTTGGGACAGATCCAAATGGTTTCGATATTTTGCAAAGTATGGCTAAGTTTTTATCATGTTGACCATTCACATACTGATATTTCATAACTGGACGGTTAAATCCCAAATTTAGGAAATCGGATACACTTGAGTTGATCCTTGTATCTTCTTCATTGACCAATTCTTCTTCGAGATGTTTCATATCTAGTTTCCACAGCAAGTAAGTCTTTCGAGATGGTGTTATTAAATCAGAACTATGTGTACCTTTTAACTCTAGTTTTCTGGATTCAGAGTTGTCCTTCTACTAAACTGGTTACCAACCAAGGCTGGAGAGGTATGTCACACCCACACACATCCATAGGTTGACGATTGCGTTCAAGCATGAAACAGGCTGGATATTGACTTCAATGTCCACTTATTTTTATTTTTATACGGTCTGTCCCTGATATTGAGCACTTTAACCTTAAAACCATAATTTTATCAAGTATATATATATATATATATATATATATATATTGTGCATTTAAGTAGTAATCCTTCTTTTATAAATTTTTCGTTAAAGACGACTGACAAAATGTTTAAAAACTGTCCAAAAGTTCTGCATATCCCAGAGCTTTCGGATATTCTTTTAGTCATTATCAAGGGCAATTTTTATTTTTTTTACTAAATGTTTGGGTTTTTATGTAAGTGTTTAAAGTTATAGAAATGTTTTATTTACCGAAAACACCAAATTGTGGCCGTGTTCATCGTTAATGTTATAGGGTGTTGGTTTTCATTTTTTACTATTAGGGCTTCCAGAATTTTAAATCTTTTTTTTACATGTGGATGACGCTATTATACGTGTATTTTCTACTAGTATGTTTTGAATAGAGTTTAGTAGTTGTTTGTGTTTAACTGAGTCCCAATGGAGTTAGGGTTTGGCAGGTGTAACGTAAGTCATCTAGATAGTAGTGTGACCAATGTAATTATTTATGAGTTTGGTTTAATCAAGAACACAGTTCCTTAACGGACATTTGAACTTGCAAATAATTTTCGTTCTTTGTAGTTTTGATTTTGCAGGTGTGTCGTTATTTTTTATGCTAAAGTTGGCTGTTTTAAATTTTTGTAATAGATAATTTGTCATTTTATGGTCAAAAGAACTTGCCTACAGAAACATTACAAAAAAATGCTTACTATGCCTACACGAAAAAGTAGCAATTGTATCCCATGCCTCACAAAAGAATTTACTAAACAAAACATCAGAGATAATTTCCAAATGTAGGCATGAGAATAAATACCTATTATCAGAATTTATACCAAACCGATAGAAAAAAAACAACCATTCATTACAAAATTTACATAAATGTTCTTGTCATTCCATCACCATTACTAATCATTTCTACCACTTTACAATAATTATTAGCTACTAATATTATCATTGCCACCAATCCCCCAACACCATTACTACCACATCACATCTACTATAAACCCGCTATAATTATTAACGTAAACTACGCCCCCTCCCCCAGCATACTTAATAGCACCAAATAAAAACCAATAAGGATTACAAACTGCAAATTCTACCGGTTACATATACGAAGTCATCAAAAACAAGGAAATAACCAGCTTTAAAATAATAACAAATCAGCCTTAAACAATTAAAAATAATAGCAATTTTTACCGATCATAATTTTACACAGACCCCACCACACGTATATACGTGCGCGTGAGGAAATATTATTCAACGAAAGAATAGAAAAATGGTCTGATTGTTGACATATATACATTCACGAAAAATATAAGCTACACATCCCGTCTTTGAATTTCATCAACCAAATAAGTATGTATGTAGACAACAGCACACGTGTACATACATACGTCAAGTCCCATACTGTCCACATATGTTTATGTTTGTATGAGGTCCGGCGGGCGAGCGAGTGTGTATGTGTGTCTGCGTACCTCAATGGGTGTACGGACATGCATCTATGTTTGCGTTAGCATGAGTGACATCACCACGACGACTACCCCCACACTTCCATAATAACGCCAATACACGCAATCTACATAACTCCAAATTTTTTAAAAAAATTAATCAGTTTTTCTGACGATCGCAAAAGCGTTAAACCCAGGGTCACAAACTCACATCAATCCAACCAAATATGTTAGCTCTATCACAGATATTGAGCGCTTTCTAATAAGTACCACCCATATAATATATAAATAATAATACACACACACACACACACATATATATATATATATATATATATATATATATATATATATATATATATATACACACACGCACACACTTTTGTACACACACACACACACACACACACACACACACACACACACACACAGAAACGGGGAGGCACATGTGTTATATTATTTAAGAGATCTAATATTTCAGGGGCTAGTTGTTTGCCATGATTAGGGTTGTAGACACACACACACACACATATATATATAATTATATATATATATATGAAGAAATATAGTTTAAGGTATGCTATATTTATGGGACAAAGGGCTCTATATCAGATAAAGCGTATGTAAATTTAAAAGTGAACATTGAAGTCAACACTCAGAGGTGA
This sequence comes from Acanthosepion pharaonis, assembly GCA_903632075.3. NCBI lineage: Eukaryota > Metazoa > Mollusca > Cephalopoda > Sepiida > Sepiidae > Acanthosepion > Acanthosepion pharaonis. Next base: position 57,039 of record CAHIKZ030001662.1, on the reverse strand, counting down.
CAGACTGTTACATGATAAACGGTCTGATGATTGCGTTTAGCATGAAACGGTCTGTCGCATCTGAGTATTGACTTCAACGTTTACTTTATATATATATATATATATATATATATATATATATATATAACTGTGTTTTTATTTATAAGAAATATTTAATATATGCCATATTTATGGCTAAAAGTGCACACTATCAGGAATGGTGTCTGTAAATATGAGAGTGGAAACTGAAGTCGACACCGAGTGGCGACAGTCTGTTTGATGCAATTTTCAGGCCTGAAGATTATATGTAAGCGTGTATATAATGGTGGGTTTTATGTACATTCTCTAATATATTCTTAATAGCTATGTTATATATTATTGAGCACCGTCTTTATGACACTTGAGTAAAAATATATTTGTACGCGCAAGTATATGTGTGTATAGGTATGTTTTTTAAGTTTTTTTTATCATACCCATATCAATAATTTGTACATATTGCATAAAACCTTTGCTTCATGTCTGAAGAGAGTGTTCGTAGATAACTTTCTTCTTCTTCTTCCTGTTCTTTTTCCTTTTCTCATTTCTTTTTCTTTTTCTTCCTTTTCTCTTTTCTGTTTTCTTCTTCTTTTTCCTTAACTCTTTTCTTTACTTCTTCCTTTTTTCTTTTTCTTCTTCTTTCATTTCACTTTTTCTTGTTCTTCTTTTTCTTCCTCTTCTCATTTCTTTTATCTTCTTCTTCTTCTTCTTCTTCTTCTTCTTTCCTTCTTTCTTTCTTTGCTCTTCTTTTTTTTCTTCTTCTTTCTTTTCTCTTCTTAAATTGCCAGAAATCACATTTCTTCTTGTACATGTTTTTTTTTTTTATTGCATGTTGTTTAATGGCACATCAACAACTATAAAGGTTATTTAAAGCTAGGCAAAGGTTTTGAATGTTCGTTGTTTTTGGTATTACTTAATGTTAACTGTTGATCAGTGATAGCTTTATGTACAGGTTACTTGGTGAACGTTTTTTTTTTCTTTTTAATAAGTTATTAGTGATGTTGATTTTGTTTTCCGTTTCCGTTGATTATTAGAATTTGCATTGTTATTTTAGTGGAGATATGAAGTCTGAAGTTTTCTATGTAGTTTTGTTAGTATTTTTTATATTTTCATATAAAGTTTGACAACTCTTAAGAAATTGTACGGTTTATCTTTTTGAAAAATTCTTTTGTATTGTTTGTTTGATTTTCTTTGGGTTTGGTTGGGATAAGGGCAACTGATAAGGATGTCTTCGATTGTGAGAATTACTTGCCATTTATATCTATAGTATAGACATAGGAATCAACAATGCATGATGATGGCTACTTTCCACCTCAATGTGATCTTCATATATATATATATATATATATATATATATATATATATATATACAGGTAAAATGAGAACAAAGGGAGTATAATTCCGCTGTCCGTAACATTTAATTTAAAAGAGCGCTCAATGGAGATATTTTTGTCTTTGCTTTTTTATATCCTAAAATAAATAAATATACATATATATATATATATATATGTGTGTGTGTGTGTGTGTGTGTGTGTGTGTGTGTGTGTGTGTGTGTGTGCATTGGGATAGGGTCAGATTGAAACAAGAATGATATATTTTAACTTACATCAAATATTGTACCTGGGATTGCAGAATTATTTCCTGGGGTTTGTAGACGAAATCCTTGGAAATCAGAGAGTTTCATTTTTTCAATGGTCTGAAAGACGAAGAGATAGATAGATAGATAGATAGATAGATAGATAGATAGATAGATAGAAGCAGAGGCAAGAATAGATAGATAGATAGATAGAAGCAGAGGCAGGAATAGATAGATAGATAGATAGATAGATAGATAGATAGATAGATAGATAGATATTGGCAAACCATGTAGGGATAAACGTAAATAGACAGAGAGATATTGAATAAAGATAAATAGTTATATATATATATATATAGGCATGAACAGATGTAGAGAGATAGATATGAACAGAGACAGGGTAGTTAAATGTTAACCAAACATAGATAGATATATTGATAGATATTGACAGAAAACAGATATGACAAAGATAAGATAGATAGATAGATAGATAGATAGATAGATAGATAGATACAGATATTGACCAAACATACATATATATATATATATAGAGAGAGAGAGAGATATATATAGAGAGAGATTGACCAACCATAGGTAGATAGATGGAGATCTATTGGCTAAAAATAGATACAGTGATGTTGACCAATCATAGAAAGAATGAGAGATATTTCCCAAACAGATATAAAGAGGGAGAAACAGATAGATATTTATCAAACATAGAAAGAGTGAAAGACAAAGAGAATCAGATACATATTGACCAAACAGATAAAGATATTAACCAAACATTGAAAAGAAGAAAAGGGCAAAGAGAGTAATAGATAAGTATTAACCAAACATACATAGATCTAAGGTAATGAATCAATCTCAGTGATACTGGTGGTGGGGGCCATTGATCTTTATCAATGCAGGTGCACCGCGCACACATACCTGCCATAGCTCAAGCAGTGACAAGGACAGATTGTGGTGTTGAAGCAGCTTATTCGGAGTTGTGTACTTTATGTCTTTAAGGTGGGGTTGTCTGCGACAACATCAAGCTGTCGATTACATCAAGACATTAGGGATAATTCCATGAGGGAATGCTCAATCAGGCATTTGTTCCAGAAGTTTAGGTCGGTAGATCTGTCACTTTGTAATGAAGCCCACAGTGGCCGGCCAGGTAGATGATGAGGCCCTGAAGGCGGCCACAAAGGAGGATGATATCCAAAGCTGCGGTGATCTTGTCCAACGTTTCCAGGTTTGAGATGAAACAGTCAGGCCGGATAAGGATTGCGTACAAGCTGAGCAAGTAGGTACCCCACAAACCGTCAGAAGTCAACAAGTAATAATGAGTGGCAAACTGTTTCTCGTTACCTCATATTTGATCGAGTGCTCACCAGTGACGAAAAGTGCGCCCTGTCTGTGCAGCCCAAAAGAGAGAAAAAATCTTAACCACCAACCGCGATTGAGGTCGGGGCCTGTGACCAACCCGTGAACGCGGAATTTCCGGTAGGCATGGGTCAACAGCACATGTCAATTACGTCCCTGCCCTTTATACACACCGCCCGTTGCTACTACCAATCGAACGGTCTGGTGAGGTTTTTGGATCTGGCCGCCGCCCCCACCGGGCAGCGTGCACGTGTCGTTCCAGACATTGATTATCACCACAGAACCCTGTGCTTCACACCACATTTATACTCGCACAAGTTCATCATACGCTGTATCTGGTGACCTAGTTGACAAGTGGTGCACTATCAGCAGATCAAACCTTCACTGCGTACCTGTACTCACAGAAGTTAGAATAAGTGCAACATGCATGGAATCAGAAGAAGCCAGTACTGGCTAATCACTAGGGGATTCTCTTCCTCCATGACAATGCCAGGTCTCACTTGGTGCGTTGGCTAGGGACACCATACAGACACTTGGCTGAGAGACACCGTGTCATCCACTTTACTCCCCGGATTTTGCACCAGCATATTGCCACTTCTTCCATCCCCTGGACAATCACCTTTGTGGGAAATCTTTAATAAATGAGGAAGATTTGAGGCAGGCACTCGCACACATTTCTCTGCGTCCAAGACACGTGATGGAGGCGTGTTGACAATAGATTCTGGACGCTGATGGGGATTACTTTGAGGATTAACGGTATATATTATTTGATGTCTCACTGTTTTTTCTAATAAATAAAAAACGGCAAGGACTTTTTGGTTACCTTATAGACAGAGAGAGAGAGGGGGGGATTGATAAAACGTAGAAAGTGAGAGAGAGACAAATAGATATTGACCAATCATAGAGAGAGAGAGAGAGAGAAATAGTAATTGACCAACCATAGATTGATAGAGATATTGATCAAGCATAGACAGAGAGACGGAATGAAAAAACAGATAGTTATTGACTGAACAGAGAGAGAGGAAGAGAGAAACAGCTAGATATTGACCAAACATAGAAAGGGAGAGAGATAGAAAGAGATATAAAATTGAACAAATGTAAAGAGAGTTTGGCGATAGATAGAAACATATAACTATTGATCAAACAGAGGTAGATAGATTCCTTCAATATACTCGGTTTTATAAATAAATTCCTTAATATTTGCTGCATTATGTCCAAAAAGTAATTACCATGTCTCCAAACTTTTGCACATGACTTGTCTTCACTTCTTTCTTGACGATATCATACTGCTCCAGGACAGTTGTTTTGTTCAAGAGCACCTGAAAAAAATTACAATTTGACCTCATAAATCAATCTTTTAACAGGAAATGGCACATTGACTACTATATGCTACTACATAAATGCCAAACAAAATTCCAAAATCAGCTTCACCTTATCTGAATGTTCCATCCACTTGACACTGAAGACGTCGCCAAGACAAGTATTCAACCCCTTGACACAGTAGCAGGCATATGATGGCTCGTTTCCATTGGCTGCAGTCATACCAAAGACTACAAACAAGAAATAATAATAAGATTTGTGCCTGTCTATATTTCTGAGATGAGGTATAATGTACACTATTTACATTATTCGGTCTATTGTCCTTAGCTTTGTTGCCATATTCATCACAACGTTTCGGCCGTTATATGCTCCGGCCTTTTTCAGGTGATTGGAATGTCGAGCTGAACCCTTTATTTTGCTCGCTGGGGTAGACTGTTCTAGTTCCACGTGCCATGTCTAATGGATGTCAGTTATCAGATATCTCCTGTTAATTCCCCTCTTCAAGTTCTCCACTGCCCTAACCAGTTATTAACTCAAAAACACATGGCACAGTGGATAAAAGCATTGGTTAGATCTAGTGACAGGACCCAAAGAGTTCTAAGTTCCATCAAACTTTCAAAAAGTTCCCAAGAACTGCTACTTTGTGAAACAGACTCCCACGAAGGTGCTTCCCCTATATCTGCAATCATGAGTCAACTATTATCAACTGTCAACAACCTCATTCAGAAATCTTCTACCTTGAGTGACTCTTAGGCTTTGTATTGAGTGAAGAAAAAGTCGTCCATTTTTAAAGCCATAACAAAAACAAATAGCAAATTTGGACTGTCATTCTCGAAAAAAAAAACATTGTTTCAAATGAACGGTTTTCCCCTTGACACTGCTATTATTTTAACTACCTTCACTCCTCAATAATGTTTATTATTTAAAAACCGATGATTAGAATTGGAATAAGACCTAAACATGTGATGAAAGTGAATTTATAATTTTTTTTCTTAAGAATTTACAATAATGGAGCAGAAAAACAAGAAAGAACTTTAAAATTATTGCAGCAATTAATGCCTCCATTCGGTTTCTTTTGTCTCTTTCGTCCGCGACACATGTAACCAATTCAAAGTTCAATCGAAAAATCTGTCCTAACAGTCCAAAAGGCAACGTAGTAACGACACAGCGTGTTCAGAAATCCTATCTTCACTACGTAGTAGCAGGAACGCACGTCCGTCCACCAAGATCAAAAAAATTCATTCTGCCGGTAAGCAAAAAGCAACGAGTGATTTTTTTGATTTATACTATTCAAGGTGGGAAAAACATTAGCATAGTTTCTCTGATACATAAAGTAGCAGGTTTTTGTTAAATATCTTCTTGAATTCTTCTTCAGCAGATCCCGCATAAAACGCGAGCCCTTTTTCGAGGTAAGTGATTTTCTTTTTCGCCACACACAACAAAATTAAATACTATTTATTAACGAGATTGTTCATTTTCAAGAATAATTTCAGATTTATTTTTAAAAACTAATACAGTGCGATATTTAGCAAGTTATAACGAAATAAATATGAAAATAATTTTTTATTCATAAATTTCCAAATTATTAAAATATGTGAAACAAATATAAGGAAAACTTTATTATTTACGATTTTATAAAGTTTGAATCGATTGGCAATTAGCTGATGTTTTGCCAACATTTACAATAAACAATAGAATAAATAATTAGTGTTTATTATTTTTGTTATCATTTCTCAAAAACAAAGAATATGTATAAATTCATTTTTATATGTTTAAGTTTTATTACAATTCTAAATATCGCTTTTTAAAACAAACATTGTCGAAGGAGTCGAAAGTGTATTCACTAATAGTAATAATTTAAATATCTGGAAAGTGTTTTATCAGACGATAGAAAATGGGACATTGAATTAAGAAGATGTATTGGGATAGCAAAAAAATGCATTACAAAAGCCAAACAAAGTATAAAGAAACAAGAAAATTTTGTTAGAAACAAAAAAGAGGATTGAAATGTGATGTAATATCATTCGCTTATATGGCAGTGAACGCTGGACCATTAAGTATTTCAGCATAATCTGCAATATATACTGGGAGAAAATCACCTCAAAATGGCTGAAAAAATGACTACAATGAATATGCAAAAAATAGAAAAAAGTGTCAGAGAAGATGTGTCTTCTTACCGGACTTATACAGACTATAAAGTGATGTGATTCTGAGAATTAAAAGACTGAAGAATATTTATTATTGGTGGCCACAATCTTAAGATATGCAGATATCACATTGTTGAAAGCAGACACAAAATGAAAGCAACTTTAGGTAAAATAGAAGGGCACCAATGTGTGGCAACCGAATTAAGAGAAAGTAACTCCGAATTAAAAAATGTATGCGACCCTGGTGTAGTTCATACAACACAGCTAGAAAAAGGATCTTTAACATTGGATCGATGATCCAAACTAGGGTCGAATAATGATGATTTTAGGATTAGAATTATAATACGCACCACAGTATATATTTTGTCAGCGATTGGGCTCTGAAGAACGAGGAGTGATAGCAGGCTAGCTTTTATTATTCACTGTTTTACACAGTAATATTTTTATCACTACACTGGCCTTCTCTATATCTGTATATATGCTAGGGTATCAGAATGACACGTACACAGGGCTGCTAATATGAATTCACTTCGTTCTTCATTGGTAAGGTGGAAGTTTGATTTGAAACAATTCTTCCAAATATCTATAACATTATAAATAAGAAGACATTCCAGGATTGATTATTGAGAGCGACAATCTTAACAACATAAGATATGCAGATGTTTAGAGCAGACACGGAAATGAAAACCACGAGGACACTACAAGAATTCTTGCAGAAGGTAATGAGGGAAAGCAAAAAGAAAAGGACTTATTCAGCCTATATATTGAGGCGATTCTGAGAGAATTAGAAAACCTATCAGGATTCATTATTGGCGGACACAATCTTAACAACATAAGATATGCAGATGTTTAGAGCAGACACAGAAAAGAAAACCACGAGGACACTACAAGAATTCTTGCAGAAGGTAATGAATGAAAGCAAAAAGAAAAGAAATTATTCAGCCTATATATTGAGGCGATTCTGAGAGAATTAGAAAACCTATCAGGATTCATTATTGGCGGACACAATCTTAACAACATAAGATATGCAGATGTTTAGAGCAGACACAGAAATGAAAACCACGAGGACACTACAAGAATTCTTGCAGAAGGTAATGAGGGAAAGCAAAAAGAAAAGGATTTATTCAGCCTATATATTGAGGCGATTCTGAGAGAATTAGAAAACATATGAGGATTCATTAATTGCGGACACAATCTTAACAACATAAGATATGCAGATGTTTAGAGCAGACACGGAAATGAAAACCACGAAGACACTACAAGAATTCTTGCAGAAGGTAATGAGGGAAAGCAAAAAGAAAAGGACTTATTCAGCATATATATTGAGGCGATTCTGAGAGAATTAGAAAACCTATCAGGATTCATTATTGGCGGACACAATCTTAACAACATAAGATATGCAGATGTTTAGAGCAGACACAGAAATGAAAAGCATAAGGAGACTACAAGAACTCTTGCAGAAGGTAATGAGGGAAAGCAAAAAGAAAAGGACTTATTCAGCCTATATATTGAGACGATTCTGAGAGAATTAGAAAACCTATCAGGATTCATTATTGGCGGACACAATCTTAACAACATAAGATATGCAGATGTTTAGAGCAGACACAGAAATGAAAACCACGAGGACACTACAAGAATTTATTGCAGAAGGTAATGAGGGAAAGCAAAAAAAGGGATTTATTCAGCCTATATATTGAGGCGATTCTGAGAGAATTAGAAAACATATCAGGATTCATTAATTGCTGGAGATCAATCTTAACAACACTAAGATATGCAGATGTTTAGAGCAGACACGGAAATGAAAACCACGAGGACACTACAAGAATTTTGCAGAAGGTTTATGAGGAAAGCAAAAAAAAAGGACTTATTCAGCCTATATATTGAGGCGATTCTGAGAAATTAGAAAACCTATCAGGATTCATTATTTAACATATTACAATCTTAACAACATAAGATATGCAGATTTTTTAGAGAGAGACACAGAAAATGAAAAGCATAAGGAGATTACAAGAACTCTTGCAGAAGGTAATGAGGAAAGCAAAATATGAAAGGACTTATTCAGCCTATATATTGACAATTTTCTGAGAGAATTAGAAAACATATCAGGATTCATTATTGGCGGACACAATCTTAACAACATAAGATATGCAGATTTTTTATAGAGCAGAACTGGAAATGAAAAGGATTTAGACTACAAGAACTCTTGCAGAAGGTTTAATAGAGGAAAGCTGCAAAAAGAAAGGGACTTATTCAGCCTATATATTGATATGCAGATTTATTTATAGAGAAACTGGAAATCTATCAGGATTTATTACAATCTTAACAATCTAAATAACATATTTATTTATAGCAGATGTTTAGATCTGACACGGAAATATTAAAATCTTAACAACATAAGAATATGCAGAAGGTTTATAGAGAAAACAAAAGAAAAGGATTTATTCAATCTTATATAAAATATGCAGATTTATTTATAGAGAGAACTCTGAGAGATTTATTCTTAACATTATTTATTTATAAAATATCAGGATTCATTAACATAGGATATGCAGATTTATTTATAGAGAGATTGCCAGGATTTATTACAATCTTAACAACATAAATATGCAGATTTATTTATAGAGAGAAGACTGGAGATCTGAAAACCATTTAGGACAATCTAACAACAATTATGCAGATTTATTTATAGAAAGAAAAAGAAAAGGACTTATTCAATCTATACATAAAATATGCAGATTTAGAGAATTAGAAAACTGGAGAATCTAACACAATCTTAACAACATAAAATATGCAGATTTATTTATAGCAGACACGAACTGGAGATCTGAACTCTTGCAGAAGGTATTACAATCTTAACAACAAAAGGACTATGCAGATTTATTTATAGAGAGAACTGAGATCTAGATTTATTAAATCTTAACAACAAAATATGCAGATTTATTTATAGAGAGAACTGAGATCTGCCAGGATTTATTACAATCTTAACAAAATTTATTTATGCAGATTTTATTTATAGAGAGAACTGGATCTGAAAACCATAATTTACTACAATCTTAACAAATAAGGCAGATTTATTTATAGAAAGAAAAAGAGAAAGGATTTATTCAATCTAATCTTAACATAAATATGCAGATTTATTTATAGAGAACCTGGAGGTATTACATTATTGCAGATTTATTTATTACAATCTTAACAACATAAATAAAATATGCAGATTTATTTATAGAGAGAACTGAGATCTGCAGGATTTATTACAATCTTAACAAAAATATGCAGATTTATTTATAGAGAGAACTGAGAAAGGATTTATTACAATCCTATATAACATAAAATATGCAGATTTATTTATAGAGAGAACTGGAGATCTGCTGGATTTATTACAATCTTAACAACATAGATATGCAGATTTATTTATAGAGAGAACTGGAGGAAATGAAAACCAGATTTAGACTACAATCTTACACAACATAGGATATGCAGATTTATTTATAGAGAGAACTGGAGATCTATTCAGATTTATTATAATCTTAACAACATAAAATATGCAGATTTATTTATAGAGAGAACTGGAGGATCTGCCAATTACAATCTTAACAACATAAAATATGCAGATTTATTTATAGAGAGAACTGAGATCTGCCAGGATTTAATGATCTTAACCATAAAATATGCAGATTTATTTATAGAGAACTCTTACAATCTTAACAGAATTTAAACTGAGGGAAAGCAAAAATAGGATATGCAGATTTATTTATATAGAGAGAACTGGAGATCTGCTGTAATTTAGTTATTAGAATCTTAACATAAAATATGCAGATTTATTTATAGAGAGAACTGGAGATCTGCCAGGATTTATTACAATCTTAACAACATAAATATGCAGATTTATTTATAGAGAGAACTGAGATCTGCCAGGATTTATTACAATCTTAACATAAAATATGCAGATTTATTTATAGAGAGAACTGGAGATCTGCGTGGATTTATTACAAACAACATAAATATGCAGATTTATTTATAGAGAGAACTGAGATCTGCCAGGATTTATTACAATCTTAACATAAAATATGCAGATTTATTTATAGAGAGAAAGCAAGGTCTGGATTTATTATAATCTTAACAACATAGGATATTCAGATTTATTTATAGAAGAACTGGAGATCTGCCAGGATTTATTACAATCTTAACAACAAAATATGCAGATTTATTTATAGAGAGAACTGGAGATCTGCGGATTTATTACAATCTTAACAACAAAATATGCAGATTTATTTATAGAGAGAACTGGAGATCTGCAGGATTTATTAAATCTTAACATAAAATATGCAGATTTATTTATAGAGAGAACTGAGACTTTTATTACAATCTTAACAACATAAAATATGCAGATTTATTTATAGAGAGAACTGAGATCTGAATTACAATCTTAACAACAAATATGCAGATTTATTTATAGAGAGAACTGGAGATCTGCCAGGATTTATTTATAGGAATCTTAACATAAAATATGCAGATTTATTTATAGAGAGAACTGAGATCTGAAAATTTATTACAATCTTAACAACAAATATGCAATTTATTTATAGAGAGAACTGGAGGTCTGCAGGATTTATTACAATCTTAAAAAAGGATATGCAGATTTATTTATAGAGAGAACTGAGGTATGCAGATTTATTATAATTGATAAAATATGCAGATTTATTTATAGAGAGAACTCTGGATTTATTACAATCTTAAAACCTATGCAGATTTATTTATAGAGAGAACTGGAGGTCTGCCAGGATTTTATTACAATCTTAACAACAAATATGCAGATTTATTTATAGAGAGAACTGGAGATCTGAAAATTTATTACAATCTTAACAACTCTATGCAGATTTATTTATAGAGAGAACTGGAGATCTGCCAAAATTTATTAAATCTTAACATAAAATATGCAGATTTATTTATAGAGAGAACTGGAGGTCTGCCAGGATTTATTACAATCTTAACAACATAAAAATATGCAGATTTATTTATAGAGAGAACTGAACTGGATTTATTACAATCTTAACAACAAATATGCAGATTTATTTATAATTTTTTAAATCTTAACATAAAATATATGCAGATTTATTTATAGAGAGAACTGGAGATCTGCCAGGATTTATTACAATCAACAACTCTATGCAGATTTATTTATAGAGAGAACTGGAGATCTGAGGATTTATTACAATCTTAACAACATAGAATATGGATTTATTTATAGAGAGAACTGGAGATCTGCCAGGATTTATTAGAATCTTAACATAAAATATGCAGATTTATTTATAGAGAGAACTGGAGATCTGCCAGGATTTATTACAATCTTAACATAAAATATGCAGATTTATTTATAGAGAGAACTGGAGGTCTGCGTGGATTTATTACAATCTTAACAACATAAAATATGCAGATTTATTTATAGAGAGAACTGGAGATCTGCCAGGATTTATTACAATCTTAACATAAAATATGCAGATTTATTTATAGAGAGAACTGGAGATCTGCCAGGATTTATTACAATCTTAACAATAAAATATGCAGATTTATTTATAGAGAGAACTGGAGGTCTGCAGATTTATTACAATCTTAACATAAAATATGCAGATTTATTTATAGAGAGAACTGGAATTTATTAAAATCTTAACAACAAAGGATATGCAGATTTATTTATAGAGAGAACTGAGAGATCTGCCAGGATTTATTACAATCTTAACAACCTATATGCAGATTTATTTATAGAGAGAACTGGAGATCTGCCAGATTTATTACAATCTTAACATAAAATATGCAGATTTATTTATAGAGAGAACTGGAGACTGCAGGATTTATTACAATCTTAACATAAAATATGCAGATTTATTTATAGAGAGAACTGGAGATCTGCCAGGATTTATTACAATCTTAACATAAAATATGCAGATTTATTTATATCTTAACAAATCAAAACATAAAATATGCAGATTTATTTATAGAGAGAACTGGAGGTCTAAATCTTTATTTACAAGAACTGGAGATAAATTTATGCAATTTATTTATAGAGAGAACTGGAGATCTGCCAAGGATTTATTCAATCCTAATAAATATAAAATATGCAGATTTATTTATAGAAAAACTGGAGGATTCATTAATTGGATTTATTACAATCTTAACAACATAAGATATGCAGATTTATTTATAGAGAGAACTGGAAATGAAAACTGCAAAAATATTTATTACAAGAACTCAACATAAAATATGCAGGTTATTTATAGAGGAAAGGTTTATTTATAGCAAAGAAGAATTTTAACAACATAAATATGCAGATTTATTTATAGAGAGAACTGAGATCTGCCAGGATTTATTACAATCTTAACAAAAAAATGCAAATTTATATATGCAGATTTATTTATAGAGGAATTGGAGGTTGCGGGATTTATTACAATCTTAACAACATAAGATATGCAGATTTATTTATAGAGAGAACTGGAGATCACAGGATTTATTACAAAACAACAAAATATGCAGATTTATTTATAGAGAGAACTGGAGATCTGCAGGATTTATTACAATCTTAACAACATAAAATATGCAAAATTTAAAGAGAGAACTGGAGATTCAGCCTTTATTACAATCTTAACAAAAATATGCAGATTTATTTATAGAGAGAACTCAGATTCTGCCAGGATTTATTACAATCTTAACAACATAAATATGCAGATTTATTTATAGAGAGAACTGGAAATGAAAACCATTTATTAGAATCTTAACAAGAACTCTTGCAGATTTATTTATAGAGAGAAAGAAAAGGATTTATTACAATCTAATAAAATATGAGATTTATTTATATTTATGAGAATTATTTAGAAAAACTATCAGGATTTATTTATGAGAGAACGGACACAATCTTAACAATCAACATAGGATATGCAGATTTATTTATAGAAAGAACTGGAAATCTGCCAGGATTTATTAGAATCTAACAAGAATGCAGATTTATTTATAGAGAGAAATGGAGGAAAGCAAAATCTTAACAAAGGACTTATTCAGCCTTATTTATTGAGGAACTGAGGTCTGAGAGAATTATTAAACCTAACAACATAGGATATGCAGATTTATTTATAGGAGAACTGGAATCTGCCAGGATTTATTACAATCTTAAGATAGGATATGCAGATTTTTTATAGAGAGAACTGGAAATCTGCCAGGAAACCATAAGGATCTTAACAACATAAACTATGCAGATTTATTTAATGAGAACTGGAGGTCTGCAGGATTTATTACAATCTTAACAACATATATGCAGATTTATTTATAGAGAGATTCTGAGATCTGCCAGGATTTATTAAAACCAAATAAAATATGGATTTATTTATAGAGAGAACTGGAGGTCTGCACAATCTTAACAACATAAGATATGCAGATTTTTTATAGAGAGACACGGAAATCTGCCATTTATTAGGATCTTAACAACACTTTGCATGAAGGTTTATTTAGGGAAAGAAAAAAGGAAAAGGATTTATTCAATCTATATATTGATATGCAGATTTATTTATAATTAGAAACCCTATCAGGATTCATTTATTTATAGGACACAATCTTAACAACATAAGATATGCAGATTTTTTAGAGCAGACATCTGAAATGAAAACCATAAGGAGACTACAAGAACTCTTGCAGAAGGTAATTAGGGAAAGCAAAAAGAAAAGGATTTATTCATATAGGATATGCAGATTATATATTGAGGCGATTCTGTGAGAATTAGAAAACCTATCAGGATTTTATTAATTGAGAGAACTGGACACAATCTTAACAAATATAAGATATGCAGATGTTTTATAGAGAAGACACGGAAATTTATTACAAAACAACAAGGAGACTACAAGAACTCTTTATAGAAGGTAATGAGGGAAAGCAAAAAGAAAAGAAATTATTCAACCTATATATTGAGGCGATTCTGTGAGAATTAGAAAACCTATCAGGATTCATTATTGGCGGACACAATCTTAACAACATAAGATATGCAGATGTTTAGAGCAGACACAGAAAAGAAAACCACAAGGAGACTACAAGAACTCTTGCAGAAGGTAATGAGGGAAAGCAAAAAGAAAAGGACTTATTCAGCCTATATATTGAGGCGATTCTGAGAGAATTAGAAAACCTATCAGGATTCATTACTGGCGGACACAATCTTAACAACATAAGATATGCAGATGTTTAGAGCAGACACGGAAATGAAAACCATAAGGAGACTACAAGAACTCTTGCAGAAGGTAATGAGGGAAAGCAAAAAGAAAAGGACTTATTCAGCCTATATATTGAGGCGATTATGAGAGAATTAGAAAACCTATCAGGATTCATTACTGGCGGACACAATCTTAACAACATAAGATATGCAGATGTTTAGAGCAGACACGGAAATGAAAACCACAAGGAAGGAGACTACAAGAACTCTTGCAGAAGGTAATGAGGGAAAGCAAAAAGAAAAGGACTTATTCAGCCTATATATTGAGGCGATTCTGAGAGAATTAGAAAACCTATCAGGATTCATTTTACTGGCGGACACAATCTTAACAACATAAGATATGCAGATGTTTAGAGCAGACACGGAAATGAAAACCATAAGGAGACTACAAGAACTCTTGCAGAAGGTAATGAGGGAAAGCAAAAGAAAAGGACTTATTCAGCCTATATATTGAGGCGATTCTGAGAGAATTAGAAAACCTATCAGGATTCATTACTGGCGGACACAATCTTAACAACATAAGATATGCAGATGTTTAGAGCAGACACGGAAATGAAAACCATAAGGAGACTACAAGAACTCTTGCAGAAGGTAATGAGGGAAAGCAAAAAGAAAAGGACTTATTCAGCCTATATATTGAGGCGATTCTGAGAGAATTAGAAAACCTATCAGGATTCATTACTGGCGGACAAAATCTTAACAACATAAGATATGCAGATGTTTAGAGCAGACACGGAAATGAAAACCACAAGGAAGGAGACTACAAGAACTCTTGCAGAAGGTAATGAGGGAAAGCAAAAAGAAAAGGACTTATTCAGCCTATATATTGAGGCGATTCTGAGAGAATTAGAAAACCTATCAGGATTCATTACTGGCGGACACAATCTTAACAACATAAGATATGCAGATGTTTAGAGCAGACACGGAAATGAAAACCATAAGGAGACTACAAGAACTCTTGCAGAAGGTAATGAGGGAAAGCAAAAAGAAAAGGACTTATTCAGCCTATATATTGAGGGATTCTGAGAGAATTAGAAAAACCTATCAGGATTCATTACTGGCGGACACAATCTTAACCACATAAGATATGCAGATGTTTAGAGCAGACACGGAAATGAAAACCATAAGGAGACTACAAGAACTCTTGCAGAAGGTAATGAGGGAAAGCAAAAAGAAAAGGACTTATTCAGCCTATATATTGAGGCGATTCTGAGAGAATTAGAAAACCTATCAGGATTCATTAATTGCGGACACAATCTTAACAACATAAGATATGCAGATGTTTAGAGCAGACACGGAAATGAAAACCATAAGGAGACTACAAGAACTCTTGCAGAAGGTAATGAGGGAAAGCAAAAAGAAAAGGACTTATTCAGCCTATATATTGAGGCGATTCTGAGAGAATTAGAAAACCTATCAGGATTCATTAATTGCGGACACAATCTTAACAACATAAGATATGCAGATGTTTAGAGCAGACACGGAAATGAAACCACAATGAAACGACAAGAACTCCCACCGATGGTAATTACCTGATGCAAGAATGAAAGGACTCAACAATTGGATATTGAAGATACCAAAAAAATTACAAATTGGAGATAACAAAATCCAACAATTACTATAATTTAAATATTTTGGAATTTTTATTTTTATTTTTATTTTTTTTTTTGCAAAGGATGGAAAGTCTGATAGTGAAATCCGAATGCCCATCGGAAAGTGAAAGTGAATTTTCATTAGAAACTTAGATAAGAATACAGAAAATCTGACACTGGCAGCAATATTCTGTATATGGATAAACAGTAGATTTATAAACATGTAAGATGAATACTGCTGAGAAAACCTTCTGTCCCAACACAGTGAACCCACAGCAGACCTAGCAATTGATTCAATATAATCATTCTACCTCATGGAAGTGGAAAACTTGAGACTAGAAAGGTCCATTTAGTTGATCTTCTGGAGGTTGTCATCAATGATACTAATAGAGGACAAAAATTGTTAATCTGGATGCATTAAGCCATTTCTTGCCCCACTTAACAATGGATAAAACAATATTCCATTTGAAGATGTGAAACCTATTTAATAGTTTATTAACATGGTTAGAGAATCAATTATCATGTTTTAGAAGGGTAGAGTGCAAAGTAGATGCTATCGTGCCAAACACGTCCATATACAGTTTTTGAAGATCATCATTAAATAACCTGGTTTAAATTTGTGATTTAAGAAGGGGACATGCAATTATCTCAACAACCAAACACTGTACTGAATGCGAACCATATGAATAATTATCAACAAAATCAATAATCAATACTTACCGTTTATGTCGTTTGGAAGATTTTTGAACATCGAACCAGATTCGCAAGCTTCAATATAAATCAGCATCTGTATGTAAAAAGAAATTTTTATAGTGGATTTTAAGATAAGGTTGGTTGCTAGGACTGATTAGTGCATACCATTTTGGATCCATCAAAGCCATTATGAAAATGTGCATTGAATGCATCTGAATATATATAGTGGACTATTAAGATGAGGCTGTTGGCTAGGATTCATCAGGATATACAAAGTTGGGTCCATCAGGGCCTGTATGAAAATGTCCATGGTTATGGCTACATCATATTGAAACATTGGTACCCGCACGATCATCAAAGTTAAGCAACATCGAGTCTGATCAGTACTTAGACGGGTGACCACTTAGAAATAGCAGGTACTGTAAGCTTAGATGGGTTGGTGGTGTAATGCATAACCTCTTGGAATTTTTAATTGAAGAGCCTGTCTGTTCCAGTCAGTTTCATTATAATCACTCATGCACAAATACCCCAGGGAAATGTATGAATCCAGCTCTTCTACCCCAGCTATGGGTTAATTAATAAAACCATTATTGTTTCCCCCAATACTTACACAAAAATAAATTCTCACAATCAGAAAATATTTTCTGGCTTTAAATAACCTGCAAAGTGTTGATAAGCTGTAAAAAAAAAAATGTAAAAAAAAAAATGCATGCACTTCTTTTTAATTCTAATTCTGCAATTACAGAAAAATTAACATATTCTGATTTTTGCCTTGTCTTTTGCCAGAGAATTTTTCCAAGTAATCAGCAGAGTACATTAAGATTACGATCTGAGTTTTCTTATGACCATTTAAGCAGCCTTCCCTCTGTAAGCAGACAGATTGGCTGTTTGGTCTAAATCTAAACGCTGACTTTCCGATCGTCATTTTTTCTCCTCTTTTTAGTTGAAGTAAACATTTATATTTTTGTCTTGGATTGACTATGAAGAGCGAAGAGCAATAATTATTTAACCCTTTTTTGTTATTGTTTTTTTCTTGTTATATTTTTCAATCCGCTAGTTCATTGTATTTTTTACTTATTGTTATTCTCCTTCCAAATTTTGTTTTATATTTTTTGTATACTTCTGTAATGTCTATTTTTAATGAGCTAATTATCAAATCCATTCTTTCTTTGGGAAGAGAAAGTGCCGAAAAAAACAACACAATGGTGAAAAAGAAATGGTGTGCATTAATTGATATAAAATATCTCCCTTAGGTACGACAAGTGGAATGAGAAGAATCTCCTTTTGTCAAGTAAATAAAATGTTTGGTTTCAAATTATAAACACGTTACAATGATAAACAGACATTAATACAAGGAAATCAAAATTTTGTTATTTTATTCTGAGGGGAGAAATGTTTTACAAAATGGCAATTATCTTGCATTTTGATTTCGTTTTGTATCATCTTTTTGAAAATATTTCAATTAGTATTGATAAAATCTTACGAGATAAAAGCATCACTTCACTGGTCGGGCGAGGGGTCCTAACTCACTACACTAAACAGGAGCAAATAGGTTTGTCTATAATTCGGTTCACACCCCTCCTTGGTCTTTTGAACAGTAGTAAAGGTTTATCTTTTAATTCCTCTTTAAAGTTGTGTTTCCGGTTGCTTCTAAAGTCTTTTTTATTCTTTTTTTTTTATTACTCCCGGCAGTCCCTTGCGTCTTAGTGGCATTATCGCATTGTGTTATGGTCCACGTTCCTTGTACCACGGTGATGGTCCAAGGTTAGAACCAATGAAAGAATAATGGTGGAATACAAGGTTAGAACCAATTTGAAAGAGAATAACAATATAGAATATCAGCACTAGAGGTAGTTTGAACTGTAAAATGATATATTTGGATGTTTATAACAAATTTAGAAATAAGGGATAAATATAAAAGAGGAATTATAGAATAGACCATGCACTAGAGGTAGTTTTTAGTAACTGTTGAAAAATGATGAAACCTTGCCTTGGTGTTGGATCAGTTATAACAAATTTAGTATAGAAGATAAGGAAATTGAATATAGAATAGGCTGCACTAGAGGTAGTTTGAACTGTAAAATGATGAGACCTTGCCTTGGTGTATGGATCAGTTATAACAAATTTAGTATAGAAGATAAGGAAATTGAATATAGAATAGGCTGCACTAGAGGTAGTTTGAACTGTAAAATGATGAGACCTTGCCTTGGTGTATGGATCAGTTATAACAAATTTGGTATAGAAGATAAAGAAATTGAATATAGAATAGGCAGCACTAGAGGTAGTTTGAACTGTAAAATGATGAGACCTTGCCTTGGTATATGGATCAGTTATAACAAATTTAGTATAGAAGATAAGGAAATTGATTATAGAATAGGCTACACTAGAGGTAGTTTGAACTGTCAAATGATGAGACCTTGCCTTGGTGTATGGATCAGTTATAACAAATTTAGTATAGAAGATAAGGAAATTGAATATAGAATAGGCTGCACTAGAGGTAGTTTGAACTGTAAAATGATGAGACCTTGCCTTGGTATATGGATCAGTTATAACAAATTTAGTATAGAAGAAGAATAAATAGAAATTGAATATAGAATAGGCTGCACTAGAGGTAGTTTGAACTGTAAAATGATGAAAATGATGAGACCTTGCCTTTGTGTATGGATTCAGTTATAACAAATTTAGTATAGAAGATAAGGAAATTGAATATAGAATAGGCTGCACTAGAGGTAGTTTGAACTGTAAAAATGATGAGACCTTGCCTTTTTGGATGTATGGATGGATCAGTTATAACAAATTTAGTATAGAAGATAAGGAAATTGAATATAGAATAGGCTGCACTAGAGGTAGTTTGAACTGTAAAATGATGAGACCTTGCCTTGGTGTATGGATCAATTATAACAAATTTAGTATAGAAGATAAAGAAAATTGAATATAGAATAGGCAGCACTAGAGGTAGTTTGAACTGTAAAATGATGAGACCTTTGCCTTGGTGTATGGATCAGTTATAACAAATTTAGTATAAAAAGATAAGGAAATTGAATATAGAATAGGCTGCACTAGAGGTAGTTTGAACTGTAAAATGATGAGACCTTGCCTTGGTGTATGGATCAGTTATAACAAATTTAGTAAAGATAAAATTGAATATAGAATAGAAGCACTAGAGGTAGTTTGAACTGTAAAATGATGAGACCTTGCCTTGGTGTATGGATCAGTTATAAACTTTAGTATAAAGATAAGAAATTGAATATAGAATAGGCTGCACTAGAGGTAGTTTGAACTGTAAAATGATGAGAAATGATATGGATCAGTTGGTTAGTATAGAAGATATGGATCAGTTATAACAAATTTAGTATAGAAGATAAGGAAATTGAATATAGAATAGGCTGCACTAGAGGTAGTTTGAACTGTAAAATGATGAGACCTTGCCTTGGTGTATGGATCAGTTATAACAAATTTAGTATAGAAGATAAATTGAATATAGAATAGGCTGCACTAGAGGTAGTTTGAACTGTAAAATGATGAGACCTTGCCTTGGTGTATGGATCATTATAACAAATTTAGTATAGAATAAAGAAATTGAATATAGAATAGGCTGCACTAGAGGTAGTTTGAACTGTAAAATGATGAGACCTTGCCTTGGTGTATGGATCAGTTATAACAAATTTAGTATAGAATATAGAATAGGCTGCAAGTTGAAAATATAGAATATGGATCAGACTTTAGATAGAAGATAAGGAAATTGAATATAGAAAATGCACTAGAGGTAGTTTGAACTGTAAAATGATGAGACCTTGCCTTGGTGTATGGATCAAACTAACAAATTTAGTATAGAAGATAAGGAAATTGAATATAGAATAGGCTGCACTAGAGGTAGTTTGAACTGTAAAATGATGAGACCTTGCCTTGGTGTATGGATCAGTTATAACAAATTTAGTATAGAAGATAAGGAAATTGAATATAGAATAGGCTGCACTAGAGGTAGTTTGAACTGTAAAATGATGAGACCTTGCCTTGGTGTATGGATCAAGATAACAAATTTAGTATAGAAGATAAGGAAATATGAATAAGAATTTGAAAAAACTAGAGGTAGTTTGAACTGAAATGATGAGACTTGCCTTGGAATATGTAATAGGATCAAGAGGTATAGAGGATAATCAGTTAAATTTATAGAATAGAATAGCACTAGAGGTAGTTTTGAATGAAATGATGAGACCTTGCCTTGGTGTATGGATCAGTTATAACAAATTTAGTATAGAAGATAGGAAATTGAATATAGAATAGGCTGCACTAGAGGTAGTTTGAACTGTAAAATGATGAGACCTTGCCTTGGTGTATGGATCAGTTATAACAAATTTAGTATAGAAGATAAGGAAATTGAATATAGAATAGGCTGCACTAGAGGTAGTTTGAACTGTAAAATGATGAGACCTTGCCTTGGTGTATGGATCAATTATAACAAATTTAGTATAGAAGATAAGGAAATTGAATATAGAATAGGCTGCACTAGAGGTAGTTTGAACTGTAAAATGATGAGACCTTGCCTTGGTGTATGGATCAATTATAACAAATTTAGTATAGAAGATAAGGAAATTGAATATAGAATAGGCTGCACTAGAGGTAGTTTGAACTGTAAAATGATGAGACCTTGCCTTGGTGTATGGATCAGTTATAACAAATTTAGTATAGAAGATAAGGAAATTGAATATAGAATAGGCTGCACTAGAGGTAGTTTGAACTGTAAAATGATGAGACCTTGCCTTGGTGTATGGATCAGTTATAACAAATTTAGTATAGAAGATAAGGAAATTGAATATAGAATAGGCTGCACTAGAGGTAGTTTGAACTGTAAAATGATGAGACCTTGCCTTGGTGTATGGATCAGTTATAACAAATTTAGTATAGAAGATAAGGAAATTGAATATAGAATAGGCTGCACTAGAGGTAGTTTGAACTGTAAAATGATGAGACCTTGCCTTGGTATAGTATGGATCACTAGTTATAACAAATTTAGTATAGAAGATAAGGAAATTGAATATAGAATAGGCTGCACTAGAGGTAGTTTGAACTGTAAAATGATGAGACCTTGCCTTGGTGTATGGATCAGTTATAACAAATTTAGTATAGAAGATAAGGAAATTGAATATAGAATAGGCAGCACTAGAGGTAGTTTGAACTGTAAAATGAGACCTTGCCTTGGTGTATGGGATCAGTTATAACAAATTTAGTATAGAAGATAAGGAAATTGAATATAGAATAGGCTGCACTAGAGGTAGTTTGAACTGTAAAATGATGAGACCTTGCCTTGGTGTATGGATCAGTTATAACAAATTTAGTATAGAAGATAAGGAAATTGAATATAGAATAGGCTGCACTAGAGGTAGTTTGAACTGTAAAATGATGAGACCTTGCCTTGGTGTATGGATCAGTTATAACAAATTTAGTATAGAAGATAAGAAATTGAATATAAATTTGAATATAATGATGAGACTTGCACTAGAGGTATAGAAGAAAGGAAATTGAATTGAACTGTAAAATGAATGAGAATAGACTTGCCTTGAGGTGTTTGGATGTAAAATGATAAGAAATTTAGGACCTCATATCAATAAAAATTTAGTATAGAAGATAAGGAAATTGAATATAGAATAGGCTGCACTAGAGGTAGTTTGAACTGTAAAATGATGAGACCTTGCCTTGGTGTATGGATCAGTTATAACAAATTTAGTATAGAAGATAAGGAAATTGAATATAGAATAGGCTGCACTAGAGGTAGTTTGAACTGTAAAATGATGAGACCTTGCCTTGGTGTATGGATCAGTTATAACAAATTTAGTATAGAAGATAAGGAAATTGAATATAGAATAGGCTGCACTAGAGGTAGTTTGAACTGTAAAATGATGAGACCTTGCCTTGGTGTATGGATCAGTTATAACAAATTTAGTATAGAAGATAAGGAAATTGAATATAGAATAGGCTGCACTAGAGGTAGTTTGAACTGTAAAATGATGAGACCTTGCCTTGGTGTATGGATCATAACAAATTATAACAAATTTAGTATAGAAGATAAGGAAATTGAATATAGAATAGGCCTGCACTAGAGGGATAGTTTGAACTGTAAAATGATGAGACCTTGCCTTGGTGTATGGATCAGTTATAACAAATTTAGTATAGAAGATAAGGAAATTGAATATAGAATAGGCTGCACTAGAGGTAGTTTGAACTGTAAAATGATGAGACCTTGCCTTGGTGTATATGGATCAGTTATAACAAATTTAGTATAGAGATAAGGAAATTGAATATAGAATAATATAGAACTAGAGGTAGTTTGAACTGTAAAATGATGAGACCTTGCCTTGGTGTATGGATCAGTTATAACAAATTTAGTATAGAAGATAAGGAAATTGAATATAGAATAGAACTGTAAAATGATGAGACCTTGCCTTGGTATGGATCAGTTATAACAAATTTAGTATAGAAGATAAGGAAATTGAATATAGAATAGGCTTAGAGGTAGTTTGAACTGTAAATGATGAGACCTTGCCTTGTGTATAATCAAATTTAACAAATTTAGTATAGAAGATAAGGAAATTGAATATAGAATAGGCTGCACTAGAGGTAGTTTGAACTGTAAAATGATGAGACCTTGCCTTGGTGTATGGATCAGTTATAACAAATTTAGTATAGAAGATAAGGAAATTGAATATAGAATAGGCTGCACTAGAGGTAGTTTGAACTGTAAAATGATGAGACCTTGCCTTGGTGTATGGATCAGTTATAACAAATTTAGTATAGAAGATAAGGAAATTGAATATAGAATAGGCAGCACTAGAGGTAGTTTGAACTGTAAAATGATGAGACCTTGCCTTGGTGTATGGATCAAGTATAACAAATTTAGTATAGAAGATAAGGAAATTGAATATAGAATAGCTGCACTAGAGGTAGTTTGAACTGTAAAATGATGAGACCTTGCCTTGGTGTATGGATCAGTTATAACAAATTTAGTATAGAAGATAAGGAAATTGAATATAGAATAGGCTGCACTAGAGGTAGTTTGAACTGTAAAATGATGAGACCTTGCCTTGGTGTATGGATCAGTTATAACAAATTTAGTATAGAAGATAAGGAAATTGAATATAGAATAGGCTGCACTAGAGGTAGTTTGAACTGTAAAATGATGAGACCTTGCCTTGGTTATGGATCAGTTATAACAAATTTAGTATAGAAGATAAGGAAATTGAATATAGAATAGGCAACTAGAGGTTTTGAACTGTAAAATGAAGACCTAAGGATCAATAACAAATTTAGTATAGAAGATAAGGAAATTGAATATAGAATAGGCTGCACTAGAGGTAGTTTGAACTGTAAAATGATGAGACCTTGCCTTGGTGTATGGATCAGTTATAACAAATTTAGTATAGAAGATAAGGAAAATTGAATATAGAATAGGCTGCACTAGAGGTAGTTTGAACTAAAAAATGATGAGACCTTGCTTTGGTGTATGGATCAGTTATAACAAATTTAGTATAGAAGATAAGGAAATTGAATATAGAATAGGCTGCACTAGAGGTAGTTTGAACTGTAAAATGATGAGACCTTGCCTTGGTGTATGGATCAGTTATAACAAATTTAGTATAGAAGATAAGGAAATTGAATATAGAATAGGCTGCACTAGAGGTAGTTTGAACTGTAAAATGATGAGACCTTGCCTTGGTGTATGGATCAGTTATAACAAATTTAGTATAGAAGATAAGGAAATTGAATATAGAATAGGCTGCACTAGAGGTAGTTTGAACTGTAAAATGATGAGACCTTGCCTTGGTGTATGGATCAGTTATAACAAATTTAGTATAAATTTAGTATAGAAGATAAGGAAATTGAATATAGAATAGGCTGCACTAGAGGTAGTTTGAACTGTAAAATGATGAGACCTTGCCTTGGTGTATGGATCAGTTATAACAAATTTAGTATAGAAGATAAGGAAATTGAATATAGAATAGGCTGCACTAGAGGTAGTTTGAACTGTAAAATGATGAGACCTTGCCTTGGTGTATGGATCAGTTATAACAAATTTAGTATAGAAGATAAGGAAATTGAATATAGAATAGGCTGCACTAGAGGTAGTTTGAACTGTAAAATGATGAGACCTTGCCTTGGTGTATGGATCAGTTATAACAAATTTAGTATAGAAGATAAGGAAATTGAATATAGAATAGGCTGCACTAGAGGTAGTTTGAACTGTAAAATGATGAGACCTTGCCTTGGTATGGATCATGGATAAGGAAATTGAATATAAATAGGCAAATTTTGAACTGTAAATATGAAGATATCAGGAAATTTAATATAGAATAGAATATAGAATAGGCACACTAGAGGTAGTTTGAACTGTAAAATGATGAGACCTTGCCTTGGTGTATGGATCAAAGATAACAAATTTAGTATAGAAGATAAGGAAATTGAATATAGAATAGGCAGACTATAGTTTGAACTAGAGGTAGTTTGAACTGTAAAATGATGAGAACCTTGCCTTGGTGTATGGATCAAATTATAACAAATTTAGTATAGAAGATAAGGAAATTGAATATAGAATAGGCTGCACTAGAGGTAGTTTGAACTGTAAAATGATGACCTTTGCCTTGGTATGGATCAGTTATAACAAATTTAGTATAGAAGATAAGGAAATTGAATATAGAATAGGCTGCACTAGAGGTAGTTTGAACTGTAAAATGATGAGACCTTGCCTTGGTGTATGGATCAAGTTATAACAAATTTAGTATAGAAGATAAGGAAATTGAATATAGAATAGGCTGCACTAGAGGTAGTTTGAACTGTAAAATGATGAGACCTTGCCTTGGTGTATGGATCAGTTATAACAAATTTAGTATAGAAGATAAGGAAATTGAATATAGAATAGGCTGCACTAGAGGTAGTTTGAACTGTAAAATGATGAGACCTTGCCTTGGTGTATGGATCAGTTATAACAAATTTAGTATAGAAGATAAGGAAATTGAATATAGAATAGGCTGCACTAGAGGTAGTTTGAACTGTAAAATGATGAGACGTTGCCATGGTGTATGGATCAGTTATAACAAATTTAGTATAGAAGATAAGGAAATTGAATATAGAATAGGCTGCACTAGAGGTAGTTTGAACTGTAAAATGATGAGACCTTGCTTTGGTGTATGGATCAGTTATAACAAATTTAGTATAGAAGATAAGGAAATTGAATAGAAATAGGCTGCACTAGAGGTAGTTTGAACTGTAAAATGATTTGAACTGTTAAAATGATGAAGACCTTGCCTTTGAACTGTAAATGATGGATCATGGATCAGTTATAACAAATTTAGTATAGAAGATAAGGAAATTGAATATAGAATAGGCTGCACTAGAGGTAGTTTGAACTGTAAAATGATGAGACCTTGCCTTGGTGTATGGATCAGTTATAACAAATTTAGTATAGAAGATAAGGAAATTGAATATAGAATAGGCTGTACTAGAGTTAGTTTGAACTCTAAAATGATGAGACCTTGCCTTTAGTGTATGGATTGAATATATAACAAATTTAGTATAGAAGATAAGGAAATTGAATATAGAATAGGCTGCACTAGAGGTAGTTTGAACTGTAAAATGATGAGACCTTGCCTTGGTGTATGGATCAGTTATAACAAATTTAGTATAGAAGATAAGGAAATTGAATATAGAATAGGCAGCACTAGAGGTAGTTTGAACTGTAAAATGATGAGACCTTGCCTTGGTATATGGATCAGTTATAACAAATTTAGTATAGAAGATAAGGAAATTGAATATAGAATAGGCTGCACTAGAGGTAGTTTGAACTGTAAAATGATGAGACCTTGCCTTGGTGTATGGATCAGTTATAACAAATTTAGTATAGAAGATAAGGAAATTGAATATAGAATAGGCTGCACTAGAGGTAGTTTGAACTGTAAAATGATGAGACCTTGCCTTGGTGTATGGATCAGTTATAACAAATTTAGTATAGAAGATAAGGAAATTGAATATAGAATAGGCTAGCACTAAATGAGAGTTTGAACTTTAGTAAAATGAAATGAATATAGAATAGGCTTGCTAGAGGTAGTTTGAACTGTAAAATGGATCCTTGCCTTGGTATATGGATCAGTTATAAAAATTTAGTATAGAAGATAAGGAAATTGAATATAGAATAGGCTGCACTAGAGGTAGTTTGAACTGTAAAATGATGAGACCTTGCCTTGGTGTATGGATCAATTATAACAAATTTAGTATAGAAGATAAGGAAATTGAATATAGAATAGGCTGCACTAGAGGTAGTTTGAACTGTAAAATGATGAGACCTTGCCTTGGTGTATGGATCAAAGATAACAAATTTAGTATAGAAGATAAGGAAATTGAATATAGAATAGGCTGCACTAGAGGTAGTTTGAACTGTAAAATGATGAGACCTTGCCTTGGTGTATGGATCAGTTATAACAAATTTAGTATAGAAGATAAATATAAATTGAACTAGAGGTAGAATATGAGACTTGCACTTTAGATAGAAGATAAGTTTATAGAATAGGCTGCTGTTTGAAAAAATGATGAGACCTTGCCTTGGTGTATGGATCAGTTATAACAAATTTAGTATAGAAGATAAGGAAATTGAATATAGAATAGGCTGCACTAGAGGTAGTTTGAACTGTAAAATGATGAGACCTTGCCTTGGTGTATGGATCAATTTATAACAAATTTAGTATAGAAGATAAGGAAATTGAATATAGAATAGGCTGCACTAGAGGTAGTTTGAACTGTAAAATGATGAGACCTTGCCTTGGTGTATGGATCAGTTATAACAAATTTAGTATAGAAGATAAGGAAATTGAATATAGAATAGGCTACTAGAATAGTTTGAACTGTAAAATGATGAGACCTTGCCTTGTTTGGATCAGAAACAAATTTAGTAAAAGATAAGAAATTGAATATAGAATAGGCAGCACTACCTGTAAAATGATGAGACCTTGCCTTGGTGTATGGATCAGTTATAACAAATTTAGTATAGAAGATAAGGAAATTGAATATAGAATAGGCTGCACTAGAGGTAGTTTGAACTGTAAAATGATGAGACCTTGATGGATCCTTGCCAAATTTAGTATAGAAGATATGGATCAGTTATAACAAATTTAGTATAGAAGATAAACAAATTGAATATAGAATAGAATACTACTAGAGGTAGTTTGAACTGTAAAATGATGAGACCTTGCCTTGGTGTATGGATCATCAGTTATAACAAATTTAGTATAGAAGATAAGGAAATTGAATATAGAATAGGCTGCACTAGAGGTAGTTTGAACTGTAAAATGATGAGACCTTGCCTTGGTGTATGGATCAAGTTATAACAAATTTAGTATAGAAGATAAGAAATTGAATATAGAATAGGCTGCACTAGAGGTAGTTTGAACTGTAAAATGATGAGACCTTGCCTTGGTGTATGGATCAGTTATAACAAATTTAGTATAGAAGATAAGAAATTGAATATAGAATAGGCTGCACTAGAGGTAGTTTGAACTGTAAAATGATGAGACCTTGCCTTGGTGTATGGATCAGTTATAACAAATTTAGTATAGAAGATAAGGAAATTGAATATAGAATAGGCTGCACTAGAGGTAGTTTGAACTGTAAAATGATGAGACCTTGCCTTGGTGTATGGATCAAAGATAACAAATTTAGTATAGAAGATAAGGAAATTGAATATAGAATAGGCAATAGAGGTAGTTTGAACTGTAAAATGATGAGACCTTGCCTTGGTGTTGGATCAGAAACAAATTTAGTAAAAGATAAGGAAATTGAATATAGAATAGAGCACTAGAGGTAGTTTGAACTGTAAAATGATGAGACCTTGCCTTTGGTATGGATCAGTTATAACAAATTTAGTATAGAAGATAAGGAAATTGAATATAGAATAGAATAGAGGTAGTTTGAACTAAAATGATGAGTTTGAACTGTTAAAAAATGATGAAGACCTTGAATATTAGGCTGTATGGATCAGTTTGAACTGTAAAATGATGAGACAAATTTAGTATGGAGAAAATTTAGTATAAAGATAAGAAATTGAATATAGAATAGGCTGCACTAGAGGTAGTTTGAACTGTAAAATGATGAGACCTTGCCTTGGTGTATGGATCAGTTATAACAAATTTAGTATAGAAGATAAGGAAATTGAATATAGAATAGTACTAGAAGTTTGAACTGTAAAATGATGAAATTGATGGATCAGTTAAACAAATTTAGTATAGAAGATAAGGAAATTGAATATAGAATAGGCAGCACTTTTGAACTGTAAAATGATGAGACCTTGCCTTGGTGTATGGATCAATTATAATTTGGAGTTAAATTTAGTATAGAAGATAAGGAAATTGAATATAGAATAGGCTGCACTAGAGGTAGTTTGAACTGTAAAATGATGAGACCTTGCCTTGGTGTATGGATCAGTTATAACAAATTTAGTATAGAAGATAAGGAAATTGAATATAGAATAGGCTGCACTAGAGGTAGTTTGAACTGTAAAATGATGAGACCTTGCCTTGGTGTATGGATCAGTTATAACAAATTTAGTATAGAAGATAAGGAAATTGAATATAGAATAGGCTGCACTAGAGGTAGTTTGAACTGTAAAATGATGAGACCTTGCCTTGGTGTATGGATCATTATAACAAATTTATATAAAGATAAATTTAGTATAGAAGATAAGGTAAATTGAATATAAAATGATGAAGCACTTTAGTTTGAACAAATTTAGTAAAAGATAAGAAATTGAATATAGAATAGGCTGCACTAGAGGTAGTTTGAACTGTAAAATGATAAATTTAGTATAGAAGATAAGGAAATTGAATATAGAATAGCAGCACTAGAGGTAGTTTGAACTGTAAAATGATGAGACCTTGCCTTGGTGTATGGATCAGTTATAACAAATTTAGTATAGAAGATAAGGAAATTGAATATAGAATAGGCTGCACTAGAGGTAGTTTGAACTGTAAAATGATGAGACCTTGCCTTGGTGTAAAATGATGAGACCTTGCCTTGGTGTATGGATCAAAATTATAACAAATTTAGTATATAGAAGATAAAATTGAATATAGAATAGGCTGCACTAGAGGTAGTTTGAACTGTAAAATGATGAGACCTTGCCTTGGTGTATGGATCAGTTATAACAAATTAGTATAAAAATTTAGTAATAGAAGAACTGTAAAATGATGAAATTGGAATATTTAGAATAGGCTGCACTAGAGGTAGTTTGAACTGTAAAATGATGAGACCTTGCCTTGGTGTATGGATCAATTATAACAAATTTAGTATAGAAGATAAGGAAATTGAATATAGAATAGGCTGCACTAGAGGTAGTTTGAACTGTAAAATGATGAGACCTTGCCTTGGTGTATGGATCAGTTATAACAAATTTAGTATAGAAGATAAGGAAATTGAATATAGAATAGGCTGCACTAGAGGTAGTTTGAACTGTAAAATGATGAGACCTTGCCTTGGTGTATGGATCAGTTATAACAAATTTAGTATAGAAGATAAGGAAATTGAATATAGAATAGGCTGCACTAGAGGTAGTTTGAACTGTAAAATGATGAGACCTTGCCTTGGTGTATGGATGTAAAATATAACAAATTTAGTATAGAAGATAAGGAAATTGAATATAGAATAGGCTGCACTAGAGGTAGTTTGAACTGTAAAATGATGAGACCTTGCCTTGGTGTATGGATCAAAGATAACAAATTTAGTATAGAAGATAAGGAAATTGAATATAGAATAGGCTGCACTAGAGGTAGTTTGAACTGTAAAATGATGAGACCTTGCCTTGGTGTATGGATCAAATTTAGTTATAACAAATTTAGTATAACTGAAAATGATAAGGAAATTGAAATATAGAATAGGAATATAGAATAGCACTAGAGGTAGTTTGAACTGTAAAATGATGAGACCTTGCCTTGGTGTATGGATCAGTTATAACAAATTTAGTATAGAAGATAAGGAAATTGAATATAGAATAGGCTGCACTAGAGGTAGTTTGAACTGTAAAATGATGAGACCTTCCCTTTGTGTATGGATCAGTTATAACAAATTTAGTATAGAAGATAAGGAAATTGAATATAGAATAGGCTGCACTAGAGGTAGTTTGAACTGTAAAATGATGAGACCTTGCCTTGGTGTATGGATCAGTCATAACAAATTTAGTATAGAAAATAAGGAAATTGAATATAGAATAGGCTGCACTAGAGGTAGTT
This sequence comes from Acanthosepion pharaonis, assembly GCA_903632075.3. Lineage (NCBI taxonomy): Eukaryota > Metazoa > Mollusca > Cephalopoda > Sepiida > Sepiidae > Acanthosepion > Acanthosepion pharaonis. Next base: position 25,825 of record CAHIKZ030001662.1, on the reverse strand, counting down.
TGAACTGTAAAATGATGAGACCTTGCCTTGGTGTATGGATCAAGAAATTAATAAGAATAGGCAAATTTAGTATAGAAAATGATGAAACCTTGGAAATTGAATAAATAGAATAGGAAATGAATATAGAATAGGCACTAGAGGTAGTTTGAACTGTAAAATGATGAGACCTTGCCTTGGTGTATGGATCAGTTATAACAAATTTAGTATAGAAGATAAGGAAATTGAATATAGAATAGGCTGCACTAGAGGTAGTTTGAACTGTAAAATGATGAGACCTTGCCTTGGTGTATGGATCAGTTATAAATTGAAATTTAGTATTGAGAAAATGATAAGAATCATTGAATATAGAATAGGCTTGAATATAGAATAGGTAGAGTTTTGAACTGTAAAATGATGAGACCTTGCCTTGGTGTATGGATCAGTTATAACAAATTAGTATAGAAGATAAGGAAATTGAATATAGAATAGGCTGCACTAGAGGTTTTGAACTGTAAAATGATGAACCTTGCCTTGGTTGGATCAGTTATAACAAATTTAGTATAGAAGATAAGGAAATTGAATATAGAATAGGCTGCACTAGAGGTAGTTTGAACTGTAAAATGATGATGAAATCAGTTATAACAAATTTAGTATAGAAGATAAGGAAATTGAATATAGAATAGGCTGCACTAGAGGTAGTAGTTTGAACTGTAAAATGATGAAACCTTGCTTTGGTGTATGGATCAGACCTATAATAACAAATTTAGTATAGAAGATAAGGAAATTGAATATAGAATAGGCTGCACTAGAGGTAGTTTGAACTGTAAAATGATGAGACCTTGCCTTGGTATATGGATCAGTTATAACAAATTTAGTATAGAAGATAAGGAAATTGAATATAGAATAGGCTGCACTAGAGGTAGTTTGAACTGTAAAATGATGAGACCTTGCCTTGGTGTATGGATCAAAGATATAACAAATTTAGTATAGAAGATAAGGAAATTGAATATAGAATAGGCTGCACTAGAGGTAGTTTGAACTGTAAAATGATGAGAACCTTGCCTTGGTGTATGGATCAATTATAAATAAATTTAGTATAGAAGATAAGGAAATTGAATATAGAATAGGCTGCACTAGAGGTAGTTTGAACTGTAAAATGATGAGACCTTGCCTTGGTGTATGGATCAGTTATAACAAATTTAGTATAGAAGATAAGGAAATTGAATATAGAATAGGCTGCACTAGAGGTAGTTTGAACTGTAAAATGATGAGAAAATGATGAAACATCATTTATAACAAATTTAGTATAAAGATAAGGAAATTGAATATAGAATAGGCAGCACTAGAGGTAGTTTGAACTGTAAAATGATGAGATATGGATCAAATTGAATTTAGTAGAAGATAAGGAAATTGAATATAGAATAGGCTGCACTAGAGGTAGTTTGAACTGTAAAATGATGAAACCTTGCCTTGGTGTATATTTATGGATCAGTTATAACAAATTTAGTATAGAAGATAAGGAAATTGAATATAGAATAGGCTGCACTAGAGGTAGTTTGAACTGTAAAATGATGAAACCTTGCCTTGGTGTATGGATCAATTATAACAAATTTAGTATAGAAGATAAGGAAATTGAATAAGAATAGGCAGCACTAGAGGTAGTTTGAACTGTAAAATGATGAGACCTTGCCTTGATGTATGGATCAGTTATAACAAATTTAGTATAAAAGATAAGGAAATTGAATATAGAATAGGCTGCACTAGAGGTAGTTTGAACTGTAAAATGATGAGACCTTGCCTTGGTATATGGATCAGTTATAACAAATTTAGTATAGAAGATAAGGAAATTGAATATAGAATAGAGGTAGTTTGCACTAGAGGTAGTTTGAACTGAATAAAATGATGAACTGAAAATGATGACCCTTGCCTTGGTGTATGGATCAGTTATAACAAATTTAGTATAGAAGATAAGGAAATTGAATATAGAATAGGCTGCACTAGAGGTAGTTTGAACTGTAAAATGATGAGACCTTGCCTTGGTGTATGGATCAGTTATAACAAATTTAGTATAGAAGATAAGGAAATTGAATATAGAATAGGCTGCACTAGAGGTAGTTTGAACTGTAAAATGATGAGACCTTGCCTTGGTATATGGATCAAAGTATATAAAGATAAGGAATTGAATATATAGAATAGGCAGCACTAGATTAAGTTTGAACTGTAAAATGATGAAACCTTGCTTTGGTATATGGATCAAGATAACAAATTTAGTATAGAAGATAAGGAAATTGAATATAGAATAGGCTGCACTAGAGGTTTTGAACTGTAAAATGATGAGACCTTGCTTTGGTATGGATGGATTAAATTTATAAAAATTTATATAGAATAGGCTGCACTAGAGGTAAACTGTAAAATGATGAGAATAGGATCTGCATAACAAATTTAGAGGATAAGGAAATTGAATTGAACTAAAAATGATGAGACCTTGCCTTGGTGTATGGATCAATTTATAACAAATTTAGTATAGAAGATAAGGAAATTGAATATAGAATAGACTGCACTAGAGGTAGTTTGAACTGTAAAATGATTGTTTGAACTGTTAAAAATGATGAAGACCTTGAATTAGAATAGGCTGGTTTGAACTCAAAATGATGAGACCTTGCCTTGGTGTATGGAATAACAAATTTAGTATAGAAGATAAGGAAATTGAATATAGAATAGACTGCACTAGAGGTAGTTTGAACTGTAAAATGATGAGACCTTGCCTTGGTGTATGGATCAGTTATAACAAATTTAGTATAGAAGATAAGGAAATTGAATATAGAATAGACTGCACACTAGAGGTAGTTTGAACTGTAAAATGATGAGACCTTGCCTTGGTGTATGGATCATTTATAACAAATTTAGTATAGAAGATAAGGAAATTGAATATAGAATAGGCTGCACTAGAGGTAGTTTGAACTGTAAAATGATGAAACATTGCCTTGGTGTATGGATCAGTTTAAAACTATAGAAGATAAGGAAAAATGAATGAGAATAGGCTGCACTAGAGGTAGTTTGAACTGTAAAATGATGAACCTTGCCTTGGTGTATGGATCAGTTATTATAACAAATTTAGTATAGAAGATAAGGAAATTGAATAGAATAGAATAGGCAGCACTAGAGGTAGTTTGAACTGTAAAATGATGAAACCTTGCCTTGGTGTTGGATGAGACCTTGTTGGTGTATGGATCAGTTATAACAAATTTAGTATAGAAAGATAAGGAAATTGAATATAGAATAGGCAGCACTAGAGGTAGTTTGAACTGTAAAATGATGAGACCTTGCCTTGGTGTATGGATCAAGTTATAACAAATTTAGTATAGAAGATAAGGAAAATTGAATATAGAATAGGCAGCACTAGAGGTAGTTTGAACTGTAAATGATGAGACCTTGCCTTGGTATATGGATCATATATAACAAATTTAGTATAGAAGATAAGGAAATTGAATATAGAATAGGCTGCACTAGAGGTAGTTTGAACTGTAAAATGATGAGACCTTGCCTTGGTATGGATGGATAACAATTTATAAGAAGAAAATTAGAATAGAAGATAAGAGGTAAATTGAACTGTAAAATGATGAGACCTTGCTTTGAGGTAGTTTGAAATTTAGTAAAAAGATGAGAAATTGCCTTGGTAGATGGATCAGAGGTTATTGAACAAATTTAGTAAAAGATATGGATCAATTGAACAAATTTAGTATAGAAGATAAGCAATTGAATATAGAATAGACTGTAAAATGAGAGTTTGAACTGTAAAATGATGGATCTTGCCTTGGTGTAAATTTAGTTATATAAAGATAAAGATAAGAAATTGAATATAGAATAGACTGCACTAGAGGTAGTTTGAACTGTAAAATGATGAAACCTTGCCTTGGTGTATGGATCAATTATAACAAATTTAGTATAGAAGATAAGGAAATTGAATATAGAATAGGCTGCACTAGAGGTAGTTTGAACTGTAAAATGATGAGACCTTGCCTTGGTGTATGGATCAATTATAAAAATTTAGTATAGAAGATAAGGAAATTGAATATAGAATAGGCAGCACTAGAGGTAGTTTGAACTGTAAAAATGATGAAACATAGAATAGATCAAATAAAATAAAGACCTTGCCTTGGTGTAAATTTAGTATAGAAGATAAGGAAATTGAATATAGAATAGAACTATAGAATAAAATGATGACACCTTGCATCAAATTTAGAGGTAGAATATTAGAACTGAGGTAGTTTGAAAAAATGATGAGACCTTGCCTTGGTGTATGGATCAGTTAAACAAATTTAGTATAGAAGATAAGGAAATTGAATATAGAATAGGCTGCACTAGAGGTAGTTTGAACTGTAAAATGATGAGACCTTGCCTTGGTGTATGGATCAGTTATAACAAATTTAGTATAGAAGATAAGGAAATTGAATATAGAATAGAATAGAGGTAGTTTGAACTGTAAAATGATGGTGCCTCAGTTGGATCAGAAACAAATTTAGTATAAAGATGAAATTGAATATAGAATAGCTGCACTAGAGGTAGTTTGAACTGTAAAATGATGAAACCTTGCAATGGATCAGTTATAACAAATTTAGTATAGAAGATAAGGAAATTGAATATAGAATAGGCTGCACTAGAGGTAGTTTGAACTGTAAAATGATGAGACCTTGCCTTGGTGTATGGATCAGTTATAACAAATTTAGTATAAAGATAAGGAAATTGAATATAGAATAGGCTTACTAGAGGTAGTTTGAACTGTAAAATGATGAGACCTTGCCATGGTATGGATCAGTTATAACAAATTTAGTATAGAAGATAAGGAAATTGAATATAGAATAGGCTGCACTAGAGGTAGTTTGAACTGTAAAATGATGAGACCTTGCTTTGGTGTATGGATCATAGTTATAACAAATTTAATATTAGAAGATAAGGAAATTGAATATAGAATAGATCTGCACTAGAGGTAGTTTGAACTGTAAAATGATGAGACATTGCCTTTTTGTATTGTTATAACAAATTTAGTATAGAAGATAAGGAAATTGAATATAGAATAGGCTGCACTAGAGGTAGTTTGAACTGTAAAATGATGAACCTTGCCTTGGTGTATGGATCCACAACAAATTTAGTATGGAAGATAAAGAAATTGAATAATTTAGAGGTAGTTTGAGAAATGATGAGACAAATGGATGAATATAGAAGATAAGGAAATTGAATATAGAATAGGCAGTTTGAAGTTTGAAATGTAAAATGATGAGACCTTGCCTTGGTGTATGGATCAGTTATAACAAATTTAGTATAAAGATAAGGAAATTGAATATAGAATAGGCTGCAACCAGTGAACTATGATTTAAAACACAGATACATAGTTAGGATAAGAATGATCTGGCACAGAAAATCAACCTCCTCTACAAATTATTCCAAGACTCAAGTTAAACCTTTCTAAGACAGAAAGAATGATATGTAATTGGAATAAAAACAGAGTTGGCACCAACCCTGAATCTATCATTAAAAATTCAGGATGTGGAATTAGAAAATACCAAACACTTCAGAATCCTGAGTGAGATGATAAACTACATCCTGCAGCAATGCTTCTGATCAAAACAATGAGAAGCGTGGAATCACCTCTTAATTGCTGTTGTTCTCAGGCCCACCCTGGCATGGAATGGTAGCACCTGTTAGGGTTCCAGCTATGAGCAAATAGTAAACCCCAAAATCGGATCAAATCATCATGAAAGTGTAGACTATGCTCTTGAAATTTACAAGTATAGATATGAAGAGATGGTTATTATTCATTTAAGCATACCATATCACACCTTGACTTGGAATATAGAAACATTACATGGATATTGCATGTAACTCAAAGAGAAAATAATGAGATAAGATGTTGATATTCCACACTACTTCAAACAAAAAGTTTAGGAAGGAAACACCCATCAATACTGGAAAGAGTGGTAACTGTTAATGGACTTGAGAAGAGAAAATAATGACATAATCAAGATGTTAACATTCCACACGACTTCAAACAAAAGGTTAGGAAGGAAACACCCATCAATACTGGAAAGAGTGATAACAGCTAGTGGGCTTGAGAAGAGAAAATAATGACATAATCAAGATGTTAACATTCCACACGACTTCAAACAAAAGGTTAGGAAGGAAACACCCATAAATACTAAAAAGACTGTTAACTCGTAATGACTTGAGAAACTTATTTTCCTGAAAAATTGTTTTAAGATAAAGATTTTATAAATTTCAATTGAAAGCACAAGTGACTGCTGGGTCAATGAATACTGAATGTTTCCTTATAAGGAAGCAACAAATATTACAATGAACATTATTTGCCTAAGCAAATATTATCAATATTTGAATTTACCAAAATTTCATAATTAAATTTTGTACACATCTGCAGATTATCCAAATAGGTAAAAAAAGATGATTGATTAGTAAGGAGAAAAGATAGATGTTAAATATGGCATTACTTTGAGCACTAGTGATGCACTATATGCACAAATATATATATATATATATATATATATATATATATATATGTATATATATATATATATATATATATATATAAAATAGACTTACATAATCATCAGGAATGCAATAATGCCAGGTGCACCATGGTCAGCAAAAAAAACAAAGATGTGGTCATTGGGTCCACTGTCCGAAAAATTAGAAAAACACAATGAAATAAAAGAGATGAAGAAGAAATCAGATTAAGAGCTCTTTCCTAAATAAATATTTCTTATAGGCGACTCTGGGAAGTGTTGTCGGTAAAGATTGGGGGGGGGATGAAATTAAGACATCAAGTGATTTCGCCCGTCTCGAGATCAACAGCTCTCTCACTTTACAACATCCAAATCTTCAACATCAACGTCAAGTCAGTCCCACTTTATGGCTCAGAAACCTGGCGGGTAACCAAGACCAACACCCACAAATTTCAGACATTTACCAACCAATGTCTTAGTAACATTCTCAATGACCAACTGAGAAACTGGACCAGACAAGCCACAATTGATATTGACATCAAGAAGCGGAAATTGGGATGGATCGGCCACATACTCCACAAGCCTGCTTCTAGTGTCACCAGGCAGGCCATTGATTGAAATGCACAAGAGAAGCGAAAAATGGGTCGACCAAAACAGACTTGGCGTAGAACTGAAGACAGCCGGCACGACATGGGCCGAGCTGAAGAGGATCGCCCAGAACCGCGTCCGTTGGAGACTTGTTGTTGTGGTCCTATGTTCCGCAAGGATTCAAGAGGAATAATAATAATAATAATAATAACTGATAACAGTTATCTCCCTTATATATGATAAGTTGCATTGATACAACGATACATTGGCATTTAAATATATATAGAGATAGATTGGCACTTGAAAATATATATATATATATTTTTACAGTGAGGTTCACTCTATACAAGGCCCAGGAGCCACTCGAGGTAGAGGGTTACAGAGTAAGAAGTACAGAAGTGTGGATAGGAAAGGAACATAACGGTTAACCCTAGACTTGTACGTAGTGAACGGGAAATCATCCTCTTCGGAGTCGATTTCACAAAGAGGCGGTTCGCTGGGAAAAAAGGTGCTCGAGTGAAACTTATTTCTCACCAATGGAATACGGAAAGAATAAGGGTGGTTTTCTAAAATGTGTTTAGCATGGCAAGTTAGAGCCATGAATTATAGAACTGTTGGAAATAAGGAATGTAATTCGCCTGAGCACTTTCCATGAAAATAGCGACAGAACAGTATCAATTAGTATTCCTAGAACCTCATGAAGTAAAAGCATAACTTCTCTGGTCAAAGCCAGGACGCCTGACTCACTACCCTAAATAGGATTAGATATGCGTGCCTGTCGCCCAGTTCATACTCCTCCCCAGTCTTTTGAACAGGAGTAAAGGTTTATCTTCCTTCTAAAGAATTAATGAATTTATTTTTTAATCCAACATATTTTTATGATTCCAAATGTTATTTTTAGTGGATACCCTTATTTGAGTAGACGTTCCGTTTATTTCATATATTATTTACTTCGTCTTCCGGTCTGCGAGAAAACTTACTAAGTAAAATGTCCCCCCGACAGGATTCGTACCACTTCCTGTATGGCACTACATGACACTGGCAAGCGACACGAAAAGGGTTAAGTTATGAATATAACTTGGAACAAGACGAAAACGGTTAAAGAATGGAACGATAGATAAAGAAGAAGCGAAATAGCTTTTATTTTTTTTTTTTTTATCAGAGACGACTTGAAGAAAGTGATTTTATTGTTTCGGGAAAAGATATTACCAAAGAGGACATCTGGAAAAAGCTGGGCTGAAAATTGATTGTGGCGCTGTCTTAAAGTGGAAGATACGAAAACATCTCCTAATGACCAGCCAGAAAAGAAGGTCAGCTGAGATAAAATATGGTAATTATTGCAGAAAGCAGAACTTGAGAAACTGATTTATTCCACCTATCAAAAAGTGAAAACTGTAAACAAATCGAGAAACAAAATTTCCTTATATAAAAACCCAGCCCAGTGTTCATAAGAGCGATTGAGCCAACAAGATATGGAGAAGGCTGCCGGAGGAAACAGCTGGTAAGTTTATGATTATATAAACAAGACTGGGCTGGGGATAATTTTTTGACGAAGATTAAATCTTGTTGGAAAAGGGAAAAACACCGAGTCCACAAACATGTCAGTCCCCATGCCAGTTTTGGGTAACAGTCAATATAAGTAGAGCACTAAAGCGATCAAAATAAGTTAGATTTGTAGTTGGAGAAACAGACCATGAGCGACGACCATGCTGCCGAAGCCCACGTGATTTGCTACCAAAGAGAACTCCCGACTTAAGTATTCTTCCAGACTTAGATAAACTGAGCAAAGTGCCACGATAGAATTCAAAGTGGGAAGGATTCATTTTTCTGTACAAACAACTATATAAATCACATTGAAAATTGACCCGAATAATTTCCTGTTTTCTTTTGTTTCGTCTGCAAGGAACATTTTTTTTTTCCTTTGTGCCACGGCTTTGCCGTGGTTCAAACCATTGCCGCGATTGCTGACAACGACTCAGTCGTTGTCAACTCCGAGAACGAAAAGCACGTGGCGGAGTAGAACGCAGATTGCAACTTCAATGACCAGCGGCAGTATTGACCAGCGTAGGAATTGACCCCGGTCCGACCAGCGAGAAGTGTCAGACTTGATCCGAAGTGCTTTTACCGCTCGGACACAAAGAGCTTCACAATAAAGCAAGTTTTATTTTGCCTTTGAAGTAAAATAATAATAATAAATTATATAGGATTAAGCAATAAGTCCATTAACCCTTAGGAAATTTCTTTGTCTATGTTTCAGATACGAAACTGGGCAGATATGTTTTGGGTTAAAAATGTTAACGAGTGGGTGTGCTTTAAAGGCAAAATCTGACATTACTTTATCGGGAAGCTTTTCGTGGCTGAGCAGTAAAAGCAAAATGGATAAGATGTAGAGTCTGTCTATATTTCTGAGATGAGGTATTATGTACATTATTTACATTATTCGGACTATTATCCTCATCTTTGTCACCATATTTATTACAACGTTTCGGCTGTTGTACGCTCCGGCCTTCTTCAGGTGGTTGGAATGTCTACCCCAGTGAGCGAAATAAAGGGTTCAATCCGACATTCCAATTACCTGAAGAAAGCCGAAGCGTACAACGGCCGAAACGTTGTTATAAATATGGCGACAAAGATGAGGACAATAGTCCGAATAATGTAAATAATGTATAAGACGTAGTTTCCTCCTGCCAAAGACGATGCAGGTTCAAATCCTGCTGTAAGTCACATTTTATTTATTAAATTTTCTCAAGTACGCAAACTGGAAGGAGACATAAATAATGTTTAAAATAAACAGAACGTCTACTCAAATACGAGTATCCACTAAAAATAATGTTTGTAAATAAAGTTCTTACCTGTTGATAACTTTTCCACTCCCAATTTTGTCCAATCCTGCTTTCTCACCTTGGAGAACGTTGAGGAACACGTCTGGTGTAACTGCCTACAAATGATACAAATATCGATGAAATGAAGGCAACCATATCAGAAAAATAGGGTTTTCAAATATGGCAAAACCTTGTTTCTGCCCCGAAGTCTGCATACACGATCTGCCCTTTACGCCAGTGGTCGGTAACCTTTTGAAGAGAGCGGGCCAGAATGCTATGCAGTGTCTCGGACGAGGGTCATGATATAAAATTTACTATAATAAATTATCTTGACCTCTAACCGCTCCGTCCAGAAGGCTGTCTTTGTCTGTAGGTTTGAAGAAAAAACAACGAAGTTTATGTCTTGTTATTTAAACAAGTTTCCTTATTTTACCGCAGGAATAACAGAACAACAACTAACACAATCAACAACAAAAAAAATTCCTTACAACAGACGAAATACAGTGAGAAATGGCAAATTATTCTTTATTTCTGCTCATTGTTCGATAACTTTTCCATATCGATGACAGAAGCAAAACACCATCCAATTGGTCATTACCCAACCTTATTCTTAAACGATTTTTAATATATTTCATTTTCGAAAAAGTTATTCACAGACATATGTACTTCTAAATAATGATACCATCATTTTCCCATTAATCAATAGACTTTTTATACTTGGAAATTTCAAATCGGACCCTTTATTTCGTCCACCGGGGTAGATTGTTCTAGTTCCACGTGCCATGCCTTTTCCGGATATCTCAGTGGGTTGAGCTAATCCAGACACTTGACCAAAAGAATTTGAATTCAATATCTGACCACAGCAGAGGTGAACAGAAAACTTGGAACTTGGACGGTTGAGTTACTAAAGGGAGATAACTGAAACTGAAATATCCAGAAATGGCATGGCACGTGAAACTAGAACAATATGCCCCGGTGGATGCAATAAAAGATTCGGTTCGAAATTCTAACGTATATCACCTGAAGAAGGTCGGAGTGTGCAATAAACATGAGGACAATAGTCCGAATAGTGTAAATAGTTTATTAAATATTTAATATTATTTACACTATTTTATACTTGGTCTATTGTCCTCATATTTGTTTTTTGAGGGTACAGAGTAAATGGTTGATGACCATTGGGAAAGGGTAACAGGTATGAGTAAAATAGTAGTACAGACTGAGTTCTATAGCTTTGGTTTATTGCAACCGGTCTAGTGAAGTACAACTCTGAATTCCAAACTGTATATAAATCTCTAAGAAGCAGAATGTCTCTTTCTGGCTGAGGGATGCGAACTGGAGGATGGGAGGCTGTAGTGTATGGGCCTGACATTGAAGCTTTTGTTGAGTCGGTTGATCCGGAGCCACTGTTGAACTCTGTGATTGCTTGCCGACTGCATTGAGTATCGCGAGCAGTTACTTTTAAGCATTTAGGGGGATTACATGACACAGCATTTTTTTTTTGGGTGGGGGGTCTGTGAATTTGCATTAGCGGCAACATTCGTGAGTGGCTCCAACGTTTGAATTATATTTTATATTCGGCGTGGTGAACTGTATCCAATGCTCGGAGCCCCTCCATAGGGAGTGTTTTTTCATTATTTTTAATTATGCTTTCGTACTATTTACATCCGCTCGATGCATTTTGATGTGGAGTGAATCATAAGATCTAATTTGAAGCAGAGAATAACAAAACGTTTACAAAATTATTATTTTAGTATATGGATAATGGAAAGAAATGCATTTAATTGATAGAAGTTGTTCAATGTTCATACAAAATTCTTAGTTTATAGTTGTTTTGTTCAGCAGCAGATCAACACCTCTATAGGTTAATTAATTCCGAAATCTAAATATTTTGAACACTATTTTATGGCTTCATCTAAATATAATTTGAATGGAATTGCATGCCTTCAATTACAGATAAAATCTATTGATGGTAATTATATTATAAAATGCATTGTTGGAACTTCTACTATGAAATGTATTATTGATAATTGAATTATAAAATGTATTATTAGTAATTCTGCTATAAAATGTATTTTTGGTAATTCTACTATAAAATTTATTGATGGTAATCCTACTAGAAAATGTATTATTGTAATTCTATGATGAAATGCAGTGCTGGTAATTCTAGTATGAATATATTGTTGGTAATTCTACTATAAAATGTATTATTGTTAATTCTACTATATAATGTAATGTTGCTAATTCTGCTATAAAATGTATTGTTGGTAATTCTACTATGAAATGTAGTGCTGGTAATTCTACTATGAATATATTGTTGATAATTCTATGAAATGTAGTGTTGCTAATTCTGCTATAAAATGTATTGTTGGTAATTCTACTATGAAATGTAGTGCTGGTAATTCTACTATGAATATATTTTTGATAATTCTATGAAATGTAGTGTTGCTAATTCTGCTATAAAATGTATTGTTGGTAATTCTACTATGAAATGTAATGCTGGTAATTCTACTATGAATATATTGTTGATAATTCTATGAAATGTAGTGTTGCTAATTCTGCTATAAAATATATTATTTGTAATTCTACTATAAAATGAGTCTTCATATATTCATAGTATTTTATTTTTGTTGGGTGGTTCACTATTTACCCATCATTGGGACCCTAACAGGTGCTACCGCCTAGGATAGCACATGTTAGTGTTCCAATGATGGGTAAATAGATTTCATAGTAGTTCTGGTTCCAACCGCAATTAAGAGGTGGTTCCACTCTCCTCAAAACCACCAATCTCCCAATCAAATGCCTTATCTGCCAGATGTAGTTTATCTATCATACCCAGGGGTAGACATTCACAAGATTTACTTAATACGACTCAAATGCATGAAAATGGGGCAGCATGAGACGTTTAATTTCATTCAGTGAGCAACAGACTATGAAATGCTCACAAACCTTTCTTCTGTTAATAAAAGCAGGTATTTATTAAGCCTATCTTAGTCTGGCACAAAGTAATAAAAGTGGAGCATAATTAAAAAAGTAATAATTGTCTACAAGAAAAGCTTCCCAACCATTATTCCATTTATTGTAGAATATTGATTAATTTCATGAAATTTCTTTCATGTTAGTTGATTTTGTTTAGCGGAATATCAACACCGCTATGGGCTATTTAATGCCGAAATCTAAATATCTTGTATACAATTTTATTTATTTATGTTTTTGAGATAATAAAGGTTTTAGTGATAGACGCCTTGCTAATTAACCCATAGATGGGGGAGAAGACGTGGATTCATTCTCTTCCCAAGGGTATTCGCTCGTAAGGAAATATAACAAACTCAACAGGAATTGAAACTCTGCTCTCCGATTAACATTTCCGAGCTATTATCCATTACACCACCTGCACATCCACGCTTACAGCGCCTGGTATTCCCAAGCGAGTACCCATCTAGGTACTGACCAGTGGTTCAATGTAATATAGCCGTAAACACATTACACCACTCTTACATCCATGGTCAGAGCCCCTTTTATTCCTGGTAATCCCAAGCGGTCACCAATCTAGATACTGACTAGGCTCGACGTAGCTTACCTTCGACGATCGTACGATGTTTCAACTTGATGTGGCCGTAAGCCTAAATTCCTATTTCAAATTTCTGAATTGATGACTTTCATGACACAAATAGGTGTCAGTGTGTCGTGAAAGGTGAAGTGGGTGTTGTCGCTCTGGTGATTGATGTGAAAAGAGAACGAGGCTTTTGGAAATTGCGCCGCCTATAATTCAGGGGCGATAATCTAACAAATAGTTTTGCTTTGAGAACCAATCAAATAGAAGTATCACCAAAATGTTTGCATTTCCAGACAGATTGTAAGTGCAGAAGCAAAAAGTGAGATGATTTTCTACTTACTCTTCCGGTGTAGTCCTTGGGGACACCCTTGTAAACATTTGGCCCATTTATTTTGTTAATTATGACGCCCTTGCGTGGATTTCTACAGAAAAAGAAAAAATTGTGTCAGGAACAATTAAAATAAGGAAAATGTGTAGATTTCGTAATTTCTCGTAGAAAAAAAAACTTTCATTAAATCGATAAATATAACAATTAAGAATACTGAATACTGTTTTTTTTTTTTTTTTTTTTTGCAGCGAACTTGTTTTTTATCTTTTTAGTTGATTTTAATTTTCGTATTTAGTTCTGAATTTTACTTTTGTTTTATTTCGTTTGCAATTTTCATCTTTTGATATTTTGCTTGAAAATCAAAACATTCTCTGGTTTCCTAAAATGGAAGATTTTACAATATGGCCAACCAAAGTCGGTCGATCAAAACAGATTTTTTTAGATCGGCCACAAAGGCAGATCCACCAGATAAAAATGACGCTGTTCCCCCACCCCACAAAAAAAAGACTGCAGAAAATGTAAAGAAAATTAGATCCTCAAAAGATAAGCCTAATAAGAGAAAAGATCATTCTTCCGTCCCCGTGTTAGAGGAAAGTAAAGGAAGAATGAGAAAGTAAAAGAGAAAGACCCAAGTGCTAGTATTTCGACGAAGTCAACGGATTATTGGCCATAAAATCCCACTCTTTTTTTAGTGCCCCTTCCCAACCCGAAATGCATGATCAGTGTGCCGGAGTTTGTCGACCGGGGAAAGATAACTCTTCCTCAGCTAATGTAGAGGAAAGTAAAGAAAGAATGAGAAAGTAAAAGTGAAAGACACAACTATCTGTATTTCTCGGGGAAAAAAACTTTCATTAAATCGATAAATATACTAAGTAACAATACTGGGAAATAAATTTACATTGTTTAGTGAATTAACATACACGCTGCACATACAATCATATATTTTAACACGCACTCACACCCTGGTCAGAACACACACATAGCAGTAGGATTTAGAGTATCGAATTTAAAAGTTCTGTTCGATGTATTTTATATGCGTACGTCTTCATATGTAAAAAAATTAATAAGTCGCTAGACAATCTTTCTCCCAGAATCTGACATATTTATAAGCCTACCAATCATCCATGCTTTGAATATTGCTGCCACATCTCGTCTGATGCTCCTGCTACATATATAGAGAGAGATTCTTGATAAAAATCAAGAGAAGAATCTGCCATTTTATTGTTCTTGGAATCTCGGCTTCTTTGTGTCTTTTATATACCATATATACTCGCGTATCATGCGACTTTTGAAGACCTAATTTTGAAGCTATTTTAAGTGGGTGCATCATACACAAGGTATGAAATTAGTCTATATACTGCTGGTCCCAGCTGCGCCATTGACCAAACTCTATATCCATTTACTGTATTTAAAATAAACAATTGTTTTGATAAAATTAATTTTTTTTAACTGTATACAATAATTTATGCAACTGTATTCAATAATAAAGCATGTAATTGATAAAATAATAAACATAGAGAATATGCATTTTTTGTTAAATTTATGTTTGATAGAGCTTCTCGTTTACTGGTTTATTAAAAGGACACTATACGAAATATTTTTATTCTTCTCAGTTGAATTTTTTAATTTATTTAAAACAAAGCCTGTAATAAATACTTTTGTCATTAAATATTAATCCATTGTAATTTGATCTTTTAAAAAAGTTGAACGATAATTCTTACATGATAAAATCATTTTTTAAAAACAAAAATTAATGTAAAATCGTTCGATACACGGTTGCATTAAAGATCAGTTTATAAACAAAAATAAAATGGTGGATTAATCATTTTTTAATAAACCTATCTTTACTTCCAAATTAGTTGATTGTTATCATACAAAAAAAAAAAAAAAATATTTGTGTTTCTTCAACACCCAATGAAAACCTGTGGCATCGAAAATTGCAATTATGCCTTGTTAGATCCAGTTTCCTGGAAAATTTTAAATAATATTTGATGAAGTGTTGAACAATTCCTGAAATTCTCAAAATGACTTGTGATTTTTATGTTCGGACAACCATCGATGGCTTTTGAAAATTTTCATCCACTCACATTCATTCATTGTAGAGAATAATAATCTCGTTTATAAATTTTTTCTGGCAGCGGAATCGTCTTCTAAAGACTAATATCAAGTGTTTTTCCTTGACCAATCGACTATGGTAAGATTCGAACCGGGGCTCATGTTTTAAAAAAAATGTTCTAAAACCCAGGACGTCACCCAATAATTTTGTTATAATTAGTTGTCATCGTACCTTCATAACAACGATTTCATTAAATGAACATTTAAAAACAAAAAAGTCATTTTATAAAATTAGACAATTTTTTCTGAAAATATACAGTTTCCAACAATCTAAAGAAAGCGGAAAATAAAAAAAAAAAAAAGATTTTTTAAAAAATAAAAAACCATTTATGAAAAGTCGTGAAACACGGAGGTAATGTCATATCCTCCCAATCCTTATACAGAACCTCAAGATCAACATCATTACCTTTCTAAAAATGTTTGGACACAGTTTTCAAGTTCTGTTTTGATTACCTTCAGATGTTCTAGTACAATTCTTTATCAAATCATAAGACTGAACTGATCCAAGGATATTAAAGCAGAAATTTTCACGATCATGTCATCCCAAAATGATTTTTTAAATCTGGACTTATTATTTTGTGTTTATGAAAAAATATATAGGTTCTTCGGACCTTGCTCTATCAGGGTTAAGGGTTTGTCTCGATAAAGCTGATTTCTCCAATGGAAAAAAAATGACTTTTTGGTTTTTAGAATTCCCAACGGAGTATGTACGGTTTTTCTTTCATGACGATTTCTCAATCGATACCAGTTTTTATTTAACGCATTGTTTAGAGAAAATATAAAAAATATTTCAACTCAAACATAAAACCTAAAAAATATATATTTATAGTTAAAGAAATTAAAAATAACTATATATATATTGTATATATATATAATATATATATAATATATATATAAAGGATCCGATATATCGTTGAAAACCCGCCATTATATATATAAATTTTAATTTCACGGATGTGCTTTATTTTTTCGTCTGATTACCAAAGATAAAAACACAAAGTTTTATAAATGTATCCTGCTTTACATCCATGGTATTCACTGACAAAGTGAATTTCAAAACGAAACAATTTTGGTCTGTTTGGGTGTTAATTTGCCTGTTTTAGAGGATGTCAGAAAAATATAAATATGAACTTCTAATATATGATTAACTGCATTAATTCAAAGTCTTTTTTCTGAAAGTATTTAAAGTAATTGAAAAAAATAGAACTGTGTTATATCTAAAGAACTGAATCTGTTTTCGGACAATTTTAAACAAATCACCACTTAACATCAGGCCACCTAACTCCCTGAGTGAAACCCCTTGATTATTAAAAATTTTATTTATACATTCACTTTGTTCTTAAAACCAAAAAAAAAATTGTGACACTAAGATGTATTAGATACACTAGGATTTTGAGTCTTTATTCTTCCAACTAAAAAGAGAATTCAAAATGCAGGAATTTTAAAGTCTAGAAGGCTATTTATCAATTCTTTCACCATTGAATAAATTTACTCTATAGTATTTTTCATACTTTTGTGTAATTTTGATAAATATTTCTGTTAAAATGAGTATGTTCATGTTAATTTCATTTTTGCTTTATTTAGTGATTGTCTTTATTCATTCATCCTGTATAAGTTTTTGGGTTCGGAAATAAAAAGAACTTAAAATTTAAAGGAAAGTTTAAAACTAACGACAAAACAAATAATTACAGATAAATCATATATAAAACAGAAAATGTCTATAAAAGAAAAATATTTAACAAATATCTAATTTTCTCCAAATTGGACTTGCTCATCCATTCTGGATTTGAATCCTTAGATTGCAAATTTCGCTCTCTGTGAAGACAAGGCCAAAAGTGGACTCAAAGAGATCAAAACAATGGTCATCTTCTGTCTTAACATTAAACTTAGCAACCACAAACACTCTTGGAAGCATACAAACTATTCCTTTCCCCAAAACAACTCATTCTTAGATCTTCCAATCTTACCTCAAAAGAACATAATTCCTCAGAATTGAGCTATGAAGTCCCAATAAATAAATCCCAAATATAAAAATTTAAAAATCTAAAAAAAAAAAAATGAGTTTTCTTTACAATGCTCTAAAAAACTATACACAAGAAAGTAAACAAAATAATCTTTTGTAATAAACCCTCCAATGCCCTAATTATGCGGCTTTGCAATCAGTTAAATGGACAAATTAATCAATGCTTTGATTGAAAAAATATAAATTATTTTAAAAATATTGTTCAAATATAGCATGCATTCAAACATGAAAAATCACGAAAAACACACGCCAAACGAAAGACCTGCCGGCACCTACCAACAGAATTACTATCCACCTAACGATGGCGTTTAATGGGGAATTAATCAAAAAGAAAAAATCTGGGCTAGAAATAAAAGGATCCAATAAATTATACATACCCTATAAACACATTCTGTTATTGAAGAGAAAAATAAAATTCTTGAAACGACCTAAATAATTATCCTGATAAAAAGGGTTACTTGGTTAATAGTTGTTAGTAAATATTTAAAGCCTTATTTTACCGGCATCAAAAAGCCACTACGTTTAACTCAAACCTTTCATGATGATAGAACCGATACTCACCCACTGTATTTAAAATAAAATAAAAATGATGTGCATTTTCCGTCCTGATCTTGACTTTAACTTGATGCTTAAAGAATATATCTTTTGGGAAGATATATATATATTGGTATATATATATATATATATATATATATATATAATATAACCCCAGAAGCAAAGGAACATTCCTCCATGCACTTAATCAACGGCGGTACTATATTACTGCAGACGGAACTGGCCTCATTGAAAAGAAAACAGAATTTGCATATATATATATGATGCCTTCAATAAATATATATATATATATATATATATATATAATGAAAGAAGGCGTGATTTGGTCTCCACCTCCCACAACACCGTTGCCACGGATGTCAATGATTTTCGCTCTCTCACTTTCCAAAATGCTGAGTTTTAGTAGAGGGCCACTTCAAATCAAAATACAACTATAATGACGCCTGACGTTTAGTGAGACATTTCAATAGCACCCAAAGCAATAAGCAGCTTGCTCCCGATAATCAGACCGAACCACCGTATCAAGGATCTGAATAGGAATACATACTAGTGTAGATATAATGCCTTATGGGACAATGGCTGGACGTCATATTAATATCCTAGAGTAGAAATAGTCCTCGTCTTGGGGTAGATGATAGACTAGAAATCCTCAAATATTTCTTTGGATTTAAAAATTTTGAAATATTTCCTTCCGGAATTCACAATTCTCGTCCAATTGCATACTGGGTAATGGAGAAAGAACGGTCTTCTATCTTAACGTTTCTCAACTAGCTACAAACATACCCCAATACCCTTATCAGAAGAACGGATTCTAACAGATTCTCGCGACTCCACCATAATAGCCCTATGTCCCCATCAAGAAGGAGACGAACAAGAGCCATTTCAAACGCCAATCGGCTCTGGGGTGAAGCACGGAGAGTCCTCCTAAAGGAGAATCGGGTAGATGTGCGTGTCACAAACTTCCGCCCTCCCCTTCAAAGAAAGATTCCTCCGGGACCACAGACGAATTGCGACTTTGGCCTTCTCTCGAACCTCCGACCAATTCATTTCCAACTGGATATCAGGATGCCAGACGCCGATTGTCTTGACCAGCCCGTCCGTCCAGTGGAAAGATCCCAGGAAGAAAACTCCCTTCCACGAACCCAACCGCAAGCCAACAGACTTATCGCGATTGATCTTGGCCCTTGTCACCATCTCATAGCCTCTGATTCTCTGCTGATTTCGTTAATTTCGGCTCTGTTCGACACAAGAACCGAAACGTCATCAGCATAGGTGGTGTACCTGGCAGAGGTGGTAGCACCAGGTAAAAAATTCCGCGAAGGACTGAATTCGTCCTCAACTTACGCAGGAAAGATTCCAACGCAGGAATGTAGAGCAATGGAGACAGCGAACAACCATGACTAATGGAGCGAGACAAAATGAAAGGTTTCGATCTTACTATAATTCACTTCCACCAGCGCACCGGGGAACGTATACGGCAGTCGTATCTGAGAAAGTCCGGCCCGAGACTGGCCGCCGAAAAGACAGCCTCCAGAAATCTATGGTCAACCCTATCGAAAGTCTTGGACTGATGTAAATTGATCAGCGCCGCATCACTGTCGACTTTCGCAATGATCAAGCGTACCAAATGAAGGTTGTCCTGAATAATCCTACCCTTCACAGCACAAGTCTGCTCGGGACCAATCAGACTAGAGAGGACAGCCTGCAAACGGCCGGCTAAGACCTTAGCTATAATCTTTAACATCGTCAAAGGCCGATAATTATCTACCCCATCCCCACTATTTTTGTTCTTGCGAAGTAACTTGATCGCACCCCTGGTGAAGCGTTGAGGTATAGATCCCTGCTTCATCCAGTTGTAAATAAGTTCCAGCAAAGGTACAAAAACGCGCAACTGCCTCAAGTGAACTTCATAGGGAAGACCATCTAGTCCCGAAGATTTATCCAGGCCAACCTGTTTCAGAGCTTCCCAGATTTCCGACTCTATGATGGGACCCTCGCAGACGACCGCTTCAGCTGCCTCAAGGCACGGAAATTCAGCTAAATAAGCGTCGAACTGAGCAGGGCTCAGACCGGGTTACATATGCCCGGTAGTCACGGTCCACTTATCCGGCAATGTGATGCATGCGATATGTCACCGACACACATTCCGAGACTCCTCTGCGCGCAAATTCAGCGGCTATATTCGTCGCCTAAGAAGATATTCTTTTTAACCTAACCCTAACCTCCAGAGTTTGATCCTTCCTGATGAGCAAGGGGAGCAACTGTGCCTTAGCTAAGGCTATTTCCCCACTATCACGGGATTTAACTGCCCGATCAACTTTTTGTTCTAAAGACGTTTGCGCCGTTAATCTATTTAGACTGAGTCGATGACAAAAATCAGCAGCAAACGTTCTAATTTTAGATTTTTATTTGTCTCACCAGTCATTCCCAACCACAGCCCCCGTCAAGTCCCTTTGTATCATTAATAGTAGCTGGTCCCGGAAATCCTGCTCGCCAAATAATAAGTAGTTTAATTTCCAGCAGCCAGCTAACCTTACCTTAGGTTTATCTAAATTTACACGGACCCGGACAAGCCTATGATCCGAATAAACAATTTAACGGAAACTTGGATACCCCAAGAGCCCTACATCGACTCTCCTAACTAAGACTTAGTCGAAGTAGTTAGAACGCACCCCAGCAGCCGAGCCGCCACTACTTGTTCAAGTCCAAACTACCTCCAGAGAGTGCTCAATCCGGTACTCATCGACAAGATCAAACCTGTTGATAAAGGCCCTATATGATCTATGTCGGGGTCAAGGACGAGATTCCAATACCCCGCTAAAACTACCGAACGAGATGTCAAAAAAAGGCTCAATCTGCCGAAACAAAGTAGGCCGCTCAGAATGTACATTGGGCGTAGAAACCCCGAAGAGCCTTATCCTTTATGGTAACATCCAGCATGCAAAGCTTGCCCATCAGATCTGCGAAGACAAGAGCACACGCAGGCTACAAAGACTTGCTCACCAGCCAAGAGACATCTCTCGAACGACTATCCAAACATACTGAATAGCGGGAGAACCCCCTAGACAGAATGTCCTTATAGTCATGAGTAGAAAACCAGGTATCCTGTATACAACAAACATTCACCCCGAGGCGCTGAAGGTCACGAGAGAGCTTCGCCCTGCGACACTCCGAACTGAGGCCTCGGACATTCACGTTAGCTAACCAGAAAGCCATAATGAAACCGATTAGGGTTGCTCTCCTGCATTAAATATGGACGGGGAAAGAACACTGACTGCCTCTTCCATCGAGCCTGTTTCTATCCCAGTTTTGATGGTGCCGTCGGGAGACTGACCGCCAATGTCCAGAGGGAAGGTTATCTTTCAAAGTCTATATAGGGAGGGGGTGAACAAAAAGTGAGAACCTCCCTGAAAAAACACTGTTGCAATTTATTTACAGTTTCGTTGTCGAATCAGGCCATAGACGGAAAGACCTCGTTAGCCCCCGCGACCATGGCTCAAACCTGTTGACTTTCTTCACCCCCTCGAACCACAGTTAAGACCCATTTCGCTTTTAGGAAATTTCTCAGGTCTTCGACATCCAGATTGTTAATGTTCCTGAAATTAAGAAGTGTTTTAATGTTCTTCATTTTTCTGGAATGCTGTGTTAAAGGTGGGTTTAGACTTTTTCTTGTGTGATTCGATATGGTTTCTGGTGATGGATTCTTTGCCTTTTGGCATTGTCGTTCTTTCTAGGTGTCCCGGCGGGAATATTAACTGGGGATGGTTTGGGGCTAATAAGGATAGTGAAGCGGAAAGATGGACCTTGGAAGGTGAAACTGTGATGGGGGACTTTTTAAGGGTTTAGAGGGAGAGGGGATGAGGATCTCAGGATGGGAGGAGGGGTCATGATGTGCTGTATTGTTGAAGAGGAAGACGATGCCGAGGAGTTAGGGCCAGATTTTTTACAAGGTGTTTCTGTTTTAAAGATTCTTTTAATTGATGTAGTTTTTCAGCTTTCTCAAAAGAAGGTTTGTATTATTGGTTTTGTTGTCGCAGTTTTTCAGAATAGCTGGTTGGGGAATCGCCTTTAGAATTGGTTGTGGGAGTGGAACTGTTTGTGTCGATACCCAATGGGGCTTTAGTGGGAGGAGGACCAGCCTTCTGGAGCTTCTCTCTGGCCCTACCAACAACCTGTCATTCCCCATTTTTCCTTCTCCACAACCGCACTAGGTGGGCATGTGTTGACATGCCCATTATAGGCGAGACGGAAACAGCAGACTCGGTCAGAGAGGAATTTGGGTCGGTGGCGGCTAGAATTCCAGAGGTTCTCTTCTATGGGCAGGAAGAGGAAAGGTGACCAATCTCTCCGTACTTCCTTTAAGTTGGTCTTCGGCCTGTGACTATAAATGCATCATCTAGCTCTCTGCATCTAAGCAGTTGGGGATGGAGATAAAAGACCTTACGATCTATCATTATCTCGAAGCTCCATCCCAGGTCAGATCGTCAGAGGAAGCAATATCTTCCCAAATTGGCACAAAGTGTTCCCCGACAATATGAGGAGGGACCTCATATACTGATTTTAGATAATACGGCTGACTTGATATTCTGTTTTCACAATGAGGTCTTTTGTTACTATGTCACATGACTAACAGCTTCACAATCGGCAGGCGTGGATAACAGTATGCCTCACATGAAAAATCTTTTATCTTTTGACTCTCTGTGGTTTAATCCCCAGGCACGTCAGTAATTTTATGACGGTGTCTTTTGTGGTGCGACAAATTTTGCGCGAACGCTTGTCCACCTCAAAAACTGACACACTTCTTTTTTCACCCTTCTATAGTTCCACAAGATTTGTCAAGCGCTCATCTTTTGTAATTTTAGCTTTCTCCAGGAACTCCGTAATATTGATCCTACATTTTAGTGGGGACGTCCAGAAATAGGGCGTCTCCCCGAGCGCTACTTTAACGTCTTTGTTGGTACTGTCTGTGTTAGGTTCTTGTCTCTTGGAAGAATCTTGGCCTATTTCGGCCTCCATATTTTCACCAGGAAACTGAGAACTTTCACTTTTTTTCGGAAACCATGTTATACTTTACATTTTCCGGCCACCATAGTTGCTGAGGATTCACCATTAATGCCATTTTCTCTATCCATAATTTTATTTTTGTCTAATTCAGATTTCTTATCTAGTAGGTCTTTTTTTCTTTGTCCCAAATAGATTTTTTCCCACAGTCTTCTTGGCAGACATTTTTAACACTTAAGCTTTTTTCTTTTACAAAAACGAAAAATAGAATACAAAGAAATGAAACTGTTAATACAAAATAAATCAGAAATACAATAAGACAGTTAAACGTGCAAAAAGAATAACACACAAAAGAACGACGAGATTAAACGTTAAACTTTTAAAAGGCGTACAAAAAAATAAATATAGAAAGTTAAGACCAATAACAATCACAAAATTCCTTTAAAATGACTATACACAAAAACGGTTATACGTACGTAGACTCGAGAAACTAAAAATACACGAAGTCAAACAACAATAGTAAAATAATACTAAAGAAACAAATTACTATACAAAGAAAATACGTAAAAAATACGAAACTAAGAAATCACAGAATCAATATGGCGGCTGTAAAACCAGCCCATTAACAAACGAAAACTCAAGAAGAAAAACAGACAGATTAGACAAAATAAAATACAAAAAATTAAAACAAATATGTACACAAAAGAATTAACAAGTGCAACACAGAAGACTTAACGGATGTTTAAGAAGAAAAAATAAAGAGCGAAAAACAAAGAAAAATAAAGAACGAAATAACATCTAATAAAGCAAACAAGAAAAATAAAGTCGGGCGTCGAAAAATTAAACAGATAAACTGTAGCGGGGGATTGCAGAAAATTAAAAACGGAAAAAATAAAATCAAAATATAACTTTAAAATAAGAGAAAATCAAAAAGCTAATAGAAAAAGGTTGAGAGCAAAAAAATAAAAATGGTGAGTGTGAGAAATTGAAAAAGAAAAAAATCAAAAAACTTTAAAAAAATAGTAAAAAAAATAGAACGTAAGAAAATTTAGAAATAAAAAACAGACAACAGAAACGAATTTCAGGTTCACAAAAAAAGTTCATTTGCAGAAAACATCAGGTGGAAATACCAGTCGTATTAGGTCTGAAAAGAAGCTGGGAGCTGTCAACAATCTATGCGACTGTTCCCCCAAGGCTTTCTCTCCTACTAATTTTATAGTAGGTGCAAGTATTCAACATAGACTCTTTAAAGAGAAAACACCACAACAGTAGGAATAAAATTTTTATACAATAATTGCCAATCGCTTCGAACTTTATAAAATTATAAATAATAATAATTTTCTTATAATTTGTTCAGATATTTTAATGATTTAGTAAATATTTATAAATTTATGAATAAAAAATTGTTTTCGCGGTTTTATTTCGCTTCATCATGTTTAGGCTTTATTCCAATTCTAATGATCGCTTCTTAAAACCATAAACATTGACGAAGAGTGAAGGTAGTTAAAAAAAGCATTGCCATGCAAAAAAGTACGTAAAAAAATCTCCGATAATATCGAGTAATTTGAAAGAAAAGAAATGGCAAAACGTTTTTGGGTATGCTGGTCTTCTTCACAAAATGAAAAGTTATGGTATCTCTGGACGAAATTTTGGTCAAAACTTAGAAGATTGTAAAGTTGTCTTGAACAGACATTCTTCTATACCTTTTTGTATTAATGCGAGTGTGCTCCTGGGCTCCAGGTATTAACCAACGTCGACGTTTGTAGAGGATTGATATTTGTTTTTTAGTCAGGTGAAGATGGTAATGCTGTTGGACTGCAATAAATAACACAAAAACGTGGTTGGAGAATTAAGGGTCAATTTTTTTATTGACGCAGGTGAGTGTACTAAACTCGAAAGTAAGAGACTGGTCGACCTCAAGTCAACATGACGTTGAGAGAATGTGATTGAATCACCTTTCCTTAGGGTTGCTGCAAAAACACGTCCGAATACAGAACTAGATCATCTCCTTTCAGGAAGTGTGGTCACAATTTTGGTATGTGACTGGAAACCGTTTTTTTTTTTTTTTTTTGGTTTCTATTTGCATTGCGGGAAAAGGAAATTATTTATTTTTTAAAATATTGTGCTTATTATTTATTTTATTTTTTAATTTTCATTCTCCCTCACTTTGCTTAACTTTGGTAGATCGGCGATTAAGCGACGTTTTAACATGATATGGCACGCGCCCACACCCACACACACGCGCATATATATATATATATATATATATATATATATATATATATAGTACAGGTAATAAATCCGTTAGTATATAATCCAAGTAGATCCTAGAAATATCAAATATTA
>CAHIKZ030001661.1:435000-493768 GCA_903632075.3 Acanthosepion pharaonis | reverse complement strand
TTAAAGAAAACATGAAAGTGAACACGATAAAAGACAAAACTTAGAAAGTAAACAAAAAAATTGCAAAACACCAATATTGTACAGAAAAGGAAAAGGTTTTCCTTCCCAGGCGTTAAGAAATGACAATTGGCATTTTCCATTTCCATCAAGAGAAATAAATGTTAAAACAATTTTAAGATTAATTTATTATTCCTTTATTAAAATTATCACATTATTATTATTTAACTATAATTATTAAACTTACTTATAGGTTTCTTCGAGTCAATGAGATCAACTGAATTTACCAAGAGGAGCCAATGCCACATGATTTTCAGAAGAGATAAAACCCAGTCTGTCAGCTAATTTATTAATCGCCTCTCATCGATGAAGATCCGAACCCTTTTGGGTCAAACCAGTTAACATCGGCAGACGACATTCTGAAAAAAAACCCCTAAAATCAAAAGGAAGTCGCCAACGAATGAAGCGTCGAAGAACAGATAAAGACTTCCGGTGATGAATGCAATTGCTGGTAGAAACGATCAAGGTGTAACGAGATCTCGCGGGAACACGTATCCTACCCACGAGAATTAGTTCGGCCGAAAGATCGGAGAAGCGAAGCAGAAGAAAAATCGTTAATTAATTAATTAAAAAAAAAAAAAAAGAAGTAAAAAGAGGAAATAATTATAGAAGGGACGCAATTAGAAAAACAAAACAGAAATACAGAGAATCGGTCGGGTTGGTGGAAGGTGGAGGGATGGTGGAGAAGAAGAACCCACGAAAAATACCAAACGTGATAAACATTTAAAAAGCAAATCCACCAACACGACGACGACCATCACCATCATCATGATCATTAGAAGAGAAAATAAAAATGGTGTTACATAAAATACTTTCGTTTTTCTTTATTTTAATTTCCCTGTTCTTTGAGGATTTCTGGTTCTTTTGCAACGTAATCATCAGATGAACCTAAAATAACTCTTCTTCTTCTTCTTCTTCTTCTTCTTCTTCTATTTCAAACTTGCCATTCTTTCTCTATTTTTTAATTTCTTATTATTCTTGTTCCATTTCCACTTTGATTTTTCCTTCTCTGTTATTCATTTCTTCTTTTTCTTCTTTTATTTCAAGCTTTCTTTTTCTTTATCGCTTTTTATTTCTTCTTCTTCTTCTTCTTCTTCCATTTCAACCTTGTTTTTTCATTTCTTCATCTATTTCAAGCTCGCATTTTCTTTATCACTTTTTATTTCTTCTTTTTCCTCTTTTTCTTCTTCTTCTTCCTTTTCAACCTTGTTTTTTCTCTTTTTCATTTCTTCTTTTTCTTCTTCTATTTCAAGCTCGCATTTTCTTTATCACTTTTTATTTCTTCTTTTTCCTCTTTTTCTTCTTCTTCTTCTTCTTCTTCTTCTTCAATTCAACTTTGATTTTTCTTTCTCTCTTTTTTATTTCTTCTTCTTCTGCCAAACATTCAGGGTATTTGTATCATTTCTGATTTCTTTTTCTTTTACTTTCATTCATTATCAAATTTAATTCCTCTTATGTCGCTCATTCACCATTTTTACCTCATTGTTTGTCTTCTTTATTTCCCGCCTTTTTTCTCAGCTTTCATCCTTATCAGCATCATCGTCGTAAATTCTCTTTCATAATCATCGTCACTATCAGACTTTAAAAAAAAAAAAAAATTTTTACCTTTTTTTTTTTCAAATGTTTTTATTCACCTTTCCTACTTGTTCCTTTTTTTTGTTTTTTTTTTTTTAAGTCAGCCATTTTAGGAACATTATTTTCGGTGTCTTTTATTTTAGTATTTCTTTTACATCTGTTTTTCCAGAAATATTTCTTTCTTTCTTTCTTTCTTTCTTTCTTTCTTTCTTTCTTTCTTTCTTTCTTATCTCTTATACTAATTATCTTCACATTTACTTTTCTCTTTTCTTTCTTACACTTCACTTTTTTTTTTACGTCTATTTGTGTCCACTTCAAATTGTATCCGTTGCGTAATTAAATTCCGAAATCATAATTATCTCTGGAAATAATCAATTGGTGCTTGTTCACGTCTTCGCCACAGAGAGAGAGAGAGAGATTGAGGTGGGGGGAGAAAGAAATATCTTTCGAACTCATTTGAAGAAAAGGAAACAAAAGATTCCAAAAGAAAGAAACCAACAACAACAACAAAAAAAACATTCTGCCAAAAAAAAAAAAAAAAAAAAATGTAAAAGATCTTGTTAGAAATCTTGAAACAATGCAAACATTTTGAAAAGAGTTTTTCGACCGACTTTAGTAGAAACGTTTTAATAATAACGTCAGGATGTTGAAAATAGAAAGAAAGAAAAAAGAAAGAAAGAAAGAAAAAGAAGAACGAAAGAAAAAAAAGAAAGAAACAGAAGAAAGAAAAAGAAAGAAAGAAAAACAGAAAGAAAAAGAAGAAAGAAAGAAAAAGAAGAAAGAAAGTCTTACACTTATAGAGATAAAGATTTATGTAGTTCGAAGATGGCATTGAAGTGTAAAGGTGACAGTCACCATACAGTGTTGATTCCCTTGTTCACAATGTCAATATCTATAAATATTCTTTCATATCGAGCACTCTCCCTTACATTTATATATATATATATATATATATATATATATATATATACATGGGATAACGATATATACATTTTTATATATCAAAAACAATTTTGGAAGATGTATGACAAAGTAGAAAATGGTTTCATGTGACACGTTTAATGTGTTGATAATTAATGTTTAATTAATGTTTAATAAATACAAAACAACAAGCCAAAACTTGACGGAGGAATTTACTCTCTCACCTATTCCCCAAAAGAATATATTGGATAAACCTCAAAAAACAAAGTAAAAGATTATATAAACACAAAAGAGACATTTTTAAAAAAAAAAACAACACATTAAACGAATTAGTTGTTGAAATTTTGGCATGAATATATCTACTCTAATTCAAAGAGAAGACAATTCATTAAGACGAAAATGTCTAGAAAGTTCTTTAATCGATCGGTCAGCCACAGCAAATTTACGTCCAGGTTCTAACAACGTTTCAGTATTCTTGACAGATTTTCTGTTATCACAATATGGGGTATTTAAAAACCAATATGATAGAAAGAAAAAGAAAAAAAATATAGATGAATTTGGCTAGAATGCAAAAAATTATTTCAAAAAATTTTGAAACTACCAGCATCTCTCGTTCATGCACATGTGTAGTCACAGCAACGTCAACAAACCCGTCTGGTGAAGTCCTAACGGATGAAACGCGTCACAAATAATTTTTTTCCGTTCAATATATGACTATGTATCTGTGTATATGTCATTCATGTAAATTTACATAAATAGCTTCATTTCTATTTGTATTGCTGTATGTCAATGTGTCTCATTTACACAAACACACACACACATACACATACACATATATATTAATGCATGTTTCCTTAAATAATATAGACAAATTTTGTCTATTTATTTTAAGTAAGTTCTTTTCATATTGTCTGATAAGCGTAATAACATTATCGCTGAAAGACGAAAGGAAATCACCATATTGATACATGTTTTTTAATCCTATCTAAGCTCCCGGCTTACATAAGCCACTATCAAAGATGACAATTTCAATAAATCAAACAACGGACGAAACAACAATGATAGTCCGCCCTTGTTGCATGAAAATTTGTATATGTATAAAATCAACTATATATATATATATATATATATATATATATATATATATATATAAAAAATTCATCGAGTCTAGAAGAAACCTCAACAGAATGCAGAAAGCACTGGACAGCCGTTTCCTCCTATATCTGGTACTCATCATGAATTAATTATAAGTATCTCAAATCCTCCTAATTTCTATCATTTGTATATCCTTGCTTGAACCGAGTTCTAATGCTCTGGATGGAGCGGCTCAGGGATAGTAGTCGTGGCTCGTGGGGACACAGTCCTATGAGTAAAAGAGAAACTCGGATGAGTTCCACCACGGAATATGTGATCAAGCAGCGTTATATCGAGTCTGATTCGCTACCTCTTCGTCACCGAGGCCCGTTGGTATGGCATTTGCCTCCTATTATAACGGTTCGGGTTTCAATTCTCGATAGTGGATGCGCACTGCTGATGTGTCCCAAATATAAGACGAAACGGCCGTCCACTGCTTTCTGCATTCTGTTGAGGTTTCTTTCAGACTCAATGAATTACTTAATTATAATTATCTCAAATCCTCCTAATTATATATATATATATATATATATATATATATATATATATATATATATATATTATGTTTTTTTTTCTATCATGATATGGATTCATGGTTTTCCCTAATTGATTAGTTCAAAGTGATCATCATCAACCTTAACTGATTCTCGATATGACCCAGGGAAGTGGTATGGTTTCATGAAATGGTATTTATGATGTATTCGCTCTCAATGATCATCTGCTGCCTCTCTCGATCGGCCATAAGACTAACGGAAGCCACAATTCATTCAAAGTGAGACTAAATTCCATTAACTCATTGGTCAATGGGACAGTAGGCAAGAATATGGATTTCTGACCTTTTCTCGACAGGGATTCAAACTACATTTGGCTAAACGTCGCGGCACCGATCTCCCCGTCGCGCTTTCATCTCTACTCAACTAGTGTGACCATTCGTTACACTAATATGGATCCAGTATAACCATGTTTGTCCGCTTATAAGAATATGTTTAAATTAATTCCATTTGCATACTTAAGTATTCAAAAGTTAAAAATTTAAACATGTTAAATTAGTGACGTAGTAAATAAATAACGAAACTTTGACTGGTGACGTGATAAATAAATAACGGAAACCTTTAATTGGTGACGTGATAAATAAATAACGAAACCTTAATTGGTGACGTGATAAATAAATAACGAAACCTTAATTGGTGACGTGCTAAATAAATAACGAAACCTCAATTAGTGACGTGCTAAATAAATAACGAAACCTTAATTGGTGACGTAAGAAAATAAATAACGAAATCTTTAATTGGTGATGTGATAAATAAATAACGAAACCTTAATTAGTGACCTAGTAAAAAATAGCGATACCTTAATTGCTGATAACGAAAAATTAATCGGTGACGTAATAAATGACAAAAACCTCAATTGTTGACGTAGTATTTATTGAGACACATCGTTAGGGTCTTTTTTTCTTTCAGTTTTAATGTTATAGAAACAAATTTACAAAGATGTATTAAAGAAATATGAATAAATATTTAATAGATTAATATAAAAGTCTGTATGAAGCTTACATTTTATCGAGAATTCAATAAAGAATATTTAATGATTGACTCGGTTTCCAAATTAAATTTCCTAATTTCTGTTTTTCTTTTACTTTTTATAACGCCTTTTTATTCTTTGGATAGAGATTGATTGTATCTTAAACGTGGAATATGGTTAAAACATAATCAGCAAAATAATTATTTAGTAACAAAGCGAAACTGCATGAGGTTCGACTGACTAAGTAGCCACTCAATAATTTTCGTATTAATAAAAGAATTTCTATTTCTCTCATTTTCCTTATAGCAATTTGTATGATAAACGTTGTTTATGGTCGCTGCAGATTTGCAATTAATATCTTAAATATCGCCTCGTTTTTTCGAACTAATATCGTCTACATCAAGTTGCTGCTTGCCATCCTTATCTGGTTGGATAATTAAAATGGTTGCAAATTGAGAAGCTAACATTTCCATGTCAACACAATATCTAATGGACCAGTTAGCGGAACTAAATTTTAACTTGTGAAGGAAATGGTTAACAGGATCGAAACACATTTGTAGCGTTTTCTAAATGAATTGCTACAATATTTACATTGTTCAGACTATTCTCTTCGTCTTTGTTTTCATATTCACGACGTTTCAACCGCTATACTCTCCGGTCTTCTCTATGTGATATATATTGGACTAAATAAAGAGTTCGGTTCGAAATTCCAACAATATTTGTACATAGATTTATATAATCACATATGTGCCATTTTATTTTGTTCCACTATTTTCTGATATGTAACACACCCATTAACTGATGACCCTGACGTGATAAATAACGAAACCTTAATTAGTGACGTGATAAATAAATAACGAAAACCTTAATTGGTGACGTGATAAATAAATAACGAAACCTCAATTAGTGACGTAGTAAAAAAATAACGAAACCTTAATTAGTGACGTGATAAATAAATAACGAAAACCCTAATTGGTGATGTGGTAAATAAATGACGAAACCTTAATTAGTGACGTGGTAAATAAATAACGAAAACCCTAATTGGTGACGCGGTAAATAAATAACGAAATCTTAATTAGTGACGTGGTAAATAAATAACGAAACCTCAATTAGTGACGTGGTAAATAAATAACGAAACCTTAATTAGTGACGTGGTAAATAAATAACGAAAACCTTAATTAGTGACGTGGTAAATAAATAACGAAACCTCAATTAGTGACGTGGTAAATAAATAACGAAACCTTAATTAGTGACGTGGTAAATAAATAACGAAATCTTAATTAGTGACGTGGTAAATAAATAACGAAATCTTAATTAGTGACGTGGTAAATAAATAACGAAATCTTAATTAGTGACGTGGTAAATAAATAACGAAACCTTAATTGGTGACGTGGTAAATAAATAACGAAACCTCAATTAGTGACGTGCTAAATAAATAACGAAACCTTAATTAGTGACGTGCTAAATAAATAAAGAAAACCTTAATTAGTGACGTGATAAATAAATAACGAAAACCTTAATTAGTGACGTGCTAAATAAATAACGAAACCTCAATTAGTGACGTGGTAAAATAAATATCAAACCTTAATTGGTAAATAAATAAATCGAAACCTTAATTAGTGACGTGGTAAATAAATAACGAAATCTTAATTAGTGACGTGGTAAATAAATAACGAAATCTTAATTAGTGACGTGGTAAATAAATAACGAAATCTTAATTAGTGACGTGGTAAATAAATAACGAAACCTCAATTAGTGACGTGGTAAATAAATAACGAAACCTTTAATTGGTGACGTAGTAAATGATAAAAACTTCAACTGGTGACCAAAACGCGAAAAATAACGAAATAATAAGTACAGACTTTTCTGACGTGTCAATCAACAATATAGTTTTATCAAGTATATTTCATAACAAAGTTCTATTATTTTTGTGGGGTGGTTGGGTCCTCCTAACATCTCTTGTGTTTAGTTTGAACGTTTTGTTATACTTTAGCTTCGTTTTCTAAGTTCATCCCCTCCTCATTCATTTCATGAGCATATATTTTTATATATTAAAAAAATGGAAAGAACAGACTTTTGAATTATTTGTGCAAATTGAAAGTTTATATCGTGTTTTTTTAAAGGTTCCCTGTATATTTGTGCTATTGTAGTATATGTATTATTGAATGGTGAGGTTTTTGTGGTGAATGAACACATTGTAATGAATGAATGGGCCAAAAATCAGATTAGCTAGCTCTAGGATAGAAAAGGCCGACCAGCCTTTCCCCATTTCCCATTTGATCTTGTGCCACAATTGTTTTAATTAAAACAATAAATATATATTTCATAACAACGTAAATATCAGAACGGAAATGACAATATTATCGACACAGAAAAGTTTAGCAACTCAGATCTTGTATTTTGCTTTCATACAAAATCATCGACCTTTCTTATAGCTTCAACTTCATGACGTTGCATTAAACACGGATCAGTCAATCTAGTAATTTTTACTTGTGGATTTTTTATCTTCGTCCACGTGTTCATTCAGAGGTCGTATAGAAGGACAAATCCGTTCTCCTCTGTTAGTTGCCTCTACTTTGTCACACGGAAACAATTATAGCAGATTATTTACATTATTCGGACTATTGTCCTCATCTTTGTCGCCATATTTATTACAACGTTTCGGCCGTTGTACGCTCCGGCCTTCTTCAGGTGGTTGGAATTTCGAACTGAACCCTTTATTTCGATCACTGGGGTAGACTGTTCTAGTTCCACGTGCCATGTTTAATGGATGTCAGTGATCAGTTTTCTCCTGTTAATTTCCCACTCCATGTCCTCCATTGCCTTAACTGGGTATTGAACTCACACTCTTTGGGTCCTGTCACTCGATCTAACCAACGCCTTTATCCACTGTGGTACTAGAACAGTCTACTCCAGTGAGCGAAATAAAGGGTTCAGTTCGACATTCCAACCACCTGAAAAAGGCCGGAGCGTACAACGGCCGAAACGTTGTAATAAATATGGCGACAAAGATGAGGACAATAGTCCGAATAATGTAAATAATGTACATAATACCTCATCTCAGAAATATAGACAGATACTGAAGGGTGATAAATATGGCGACAAAGATGAGGACAATAGTCCGAATAATGTAAATAATGTACATAATACCTCATCTCAGAAATATAGACAGATACTGAAGAGTGATAAATATGGCAACAGATATGAGTCCGAATAATGTAAATAGTGTACATAATACCTCATCTCAGAAATATAGACAGATACTGAAGGGTGATAAATATGGCGACAAAGATGAGGACAATAGTCCGAATAATGTAAATAGTGTACATAATACCTCATCTCAGAAAGATAGACAGATACTGAATTATAGAAGAGTTAAATATATGGTTTTCCTAATCGGTTAACATTAATTTTTATAGTATATCTTTTTTTTTACATTACTTCTTCCTAGGAATCACGTGGTTATTTTTTCGCTACATAAACACTTTCCATTATTAAATAGGTTAAGTGTATCGGGTACTTTTTTTCATATGCTACTCATTGGCGCATTTCCTCGTGTGTATTTCAGCTGAAAGATTTGGCAAGGTTTTTGAAAGACTCTTTTTCTGAGATCAACAGATTGACTTCAGCTGAGCGACGCATGCAGACAAGAAAATGCAATACCATCAAATCTACAACTGTCGCCTGCATTCTGTGTCTCCATTGCCAGACTAATTTTCGTACGAATTCACAAAATCCGATTCCTAACCCACGGCCTAGGATGTCCAGATGGCATTCATCGTATCATCGGACGAACGAACGTATATGTCACAGTGTGCTCAGATTACTATCCATAGAATATGAACGATACATCTAGTCATATATAAATGGCCCCCACTGGTATTTCAGCTTTTTCTTTAGTACCCGCCTAACACCACTACGAATATTAGCTAACGTAAAACTGGCAGTTGGTTTTGAAAATGACCTCCAATCAGTGGTTAACTATGACAAAGCATGGCTTGTAAATATTAACGTGTTGGGGTCATCAATCTGTAGGTATTAATGGATTTTCCTAACTAATTTATATTACGCCAATTACCACAAAATATGAATCAAGAATAAGAAACACATTCAACAAGAGAAGTTGCAAAACTAAATGGAATTTATATATGCATAATAACAATTGTACAAAACAGGAATTCGGTTGTGTTTGAAATTCTGAAATTTACTTGTTCTTGGAATTTGGGGTGCAGAAAATGTTCTTGTTGATAAACTGTGAAGTGTATTAAAAGGTGTGTGAGTTTGGAGAATTTTAATAAGATGTAGTGTTACTTGTAAAAGAATTAAACATTTTGAAAATAGTGCGAAAAAACGTGTGCGGTGTGACTCACAATGTTATGTTAAGAGATTCTGTCCTTGTAGTCGTAAGAGTGAATGTTCGTACGTACGTACGTACGTATGTATGTGCGTGCGTACGTGCGTGTATATATATATATATATATATATATGTGTGTGTGTGTGTGTGTGTGTGTGATGGCGTTTTTGGAAAAATGCAAATTCTCCACAGAGCTTACATTACTCGTAAGTGAGAACAGAAAAAAGAGACTGAGAGGAGATGTCGCCAAGTATTTATGAGTAATGTGAACCACGTGATAGGCTCGAGAACACGCTTCAAGATTTTTGGCGATTTTTGTGGGTTTAAACACTTGTTCGTAGGCGTTATTACGGCTTTGAGATATATTGACCAATCAGAAACGATTATTGTAAGACTTAAGTCTGGAACCTGCATTGTGTTTAACATGCACAAAAATCCATAACTAGCACATGAAAATATTCAGAAGAAATATTTTAATATTTGTTATCCAATGAAGACTTAGTTAACTCAGAGTAATATGGTAATTGGTTTTAATCCACTGAAATATAGAAGTTAGGTTCTACAAACGCCTCCAAACAAAACTGCTATCATTTATTCACCATACAGAAACTTTTACGTGTGTCTATCAGCATGGCTGATGCTAACCCACAGGAAAGTATCTTATTTCGCCCTGTTGGGCGCACGTGTTCCACTGATAAGAAGTGGAATGATTATATTGAATTAACTGCTAAGTCTGCAACTAGGAATGTTGGTTCACTGTGTGATGCCATACAATTTATCTCGTCAGGATCCATTTTTCACATTTATATATCTACCATTCGTTCGGGCATTGAACATTGCTGCCATATATGGTCTGGTACACCTGCTACATATCCCGATATTCTCGACAAAATCCATAGAAGTGTCCATAATGTAATCTGTCCTAAACTGGCATCTCGACTTCAGTCATTTTCTCACCACCATGACGTAACTTATCTCTGTCTTTTCTATAAATATTTTCAATGCGATTGATCTGATGAACTTTCCTTTTTGATACCTCGATCGCATGAACTTAAGTGACATTTACCTCGTTATGAAAAATATATTAGCAGCTAGATTTGTTTTACTGATGAAATAGTTAGATGGAACCGTAAGTTCTATTCTAATAGTTGCTTCTCTCGCACTTTTCATCTGTGGAATTTTCTTCAGGTTTCTTGTTTCTCTGCCGCCTACAATCTTCGAAATATTAAATGCAACGTCAATTGCCATTTTCTATATTCATGTTCTTTTATTGTGTCCTTTCTACTCACTAAAGTCTTCTCATTCTCTTTCACTCCCCGTAACCCTTTGCGTATTAATGGCATTATCGCCATCTTCTGTCTTCCTGAAAACTCTTCTTTTATTGTCCTTTCTCCTCACTAGAGTCTTCTTCTTCTTTCACTCCCAGTAACCACTTGCGTCTTAGTGGCACCATCGCCATCTTCTGTCTTCCTAAAACCTGTTCTTTTATTGTCCTTTTTCCCCACTAAAGTATTCTCATACCGTTTCACTCCACGTAAATCATTCTGTCTTAATGGCATTATCGCCATCTTCTGTCTTCCTGAACATGTTCTTTTATTGTCTTTTCTCTTTACTAAGGTCATCTCCTTCTCTTTCACTCCCAGTAATCCCTTGCTTCCTAGTAGCATTATTGCCATCTCCTGTCTTCCTGAAACCTGTTCTTTTATTGTCCTTTCTCCTCACTAGAGTTTTCACATTCTTTTTCACTCCCAGTAACACCTTGTGTCTTAGTGGCATTATCGCCATCTTCTGTCTTCCTGAAACCTGTTCTTTTATTGTCCTTTCTCCTCGCTAGAGTTTTCTCATTCTCTTTTACTCCCTGTAACTCCTTGCGTACTTGTGGCATTATCGCCTTGCTTGTGGCTAAATGATTTAAAAATTCTTTGGGCCAACAATGAATCAAATCTCAACAAATTTAATAATGTGACTGTATCTTTACTTTTTATTTTTTATTATTTCTCAAAAATACATTCACTGGTTTTGTGACGAGTGATTGTACTTAATGGATGCTTTAGATTTTGCTACAATTTTAAGGATAATTTTTTTAATTTTTCATTTTTGTCGGAGTTTCTGGGTGTTCTTGACGAAATCATATTCATATTCTGACGGCCATTTTTTTTTATTCGAAAATAAAGAAATTTTGATAAACTCTACCTTTTTGGAGTTATCGACAATAAAAGTTCGGACTCATTTGCGGCGCGGTAGCCATTATTGGCGTTGTTTGCATATATTTGCTGCGGGATAGTCATTCACTTATATCGATTATTGCGCACGTACTTATGCAAACAACGCCAACAATGGCTACCGTGCCGTAGCTGACAACGACACGAATGAGTCCAAACTTTTATTGTCGATAACTCCAAAACGCTAGACTTTATAAAACATTCTTTGTTATTTTCGTATTAAGCATGTAAATTTAGAATAAAAAATAACTGCTGGGGAAATTTTTAGTAGATACTTAGCGCGGGGTTTAAAAAGCAAATTACCCGAAATTTCTTATGGAATCATTGGCATAAATTAGTATAATTTTTTTTTGTTCATTTCGAGCCATTATCTATGGTATATATCACGAAATAGGGCAAATAGGGTCCCAAAATCAGGTAGATTTTCAACCTCTGATTATCGCCCATATCTCCCACAGCTACCGCAATTCACTTGCAGCGCAGGTCGGCCATCTTGGACCCCTAAGTTCCTCGCTGCAGCGGTGGACTACTGTATTCACATTGTCTGAACAAACTGTTATCGGAATCAAGTTCTGTAAATATGTATATAAAAGTATTTTCTTTCAAACCTATACACGTGTCTTTTTCTGTTATCAACCATGAACAAAGTGTTACAGGAAATAAACGTGCATAACCACATATATACCATATTAAAACACGCCCAAACTTTATTTTCTATCCAATAACAGTCAATATTATGAACATACCAAAAAGATTCCACAATACAAGACACACACAAAGTGTTAGAAATTAACATCACCATGTGAAATAGTTGACCAATCAGAGAAAACTAAAATCCTATTTTTCTTCAGGAAAAAAAAATTCTTATAAAAACCACAAATTTCGACTTTTAAAGAGTAGGGATGCGGCTGTCTCCAAGCAGTTTAAACATGAGAGAGGCGACTGCCTTCCTCTAGCTCGTGCTGAAAGAAACATCTGTCAGCGACTTCAAATGAATCATCTCCAACAATAACATGGACGGTCAGTGAATCTTCGCTAACGATAAAAGCCTTTCACCAAACACTGCTTTTTTTTTACTATGAAACCAACTATTTACAAGTCTTTCCTAAAATACAGATCTTTCTGTGCACCAATTATCAAAAAACTGTAGCTGAACTAAAAACTATTTTGAATATATTTTAACTCTTTTGAATTCCTGTGCATATTTGTTGTAACATACTTACGGACGATAATTGGTATGTCACCATTCACATAAATACAGTAGTAAATACTGTATGTTGGTCTGAAATTGGAGATGCGTCTCCTGCTGTGCTGGTCAAACTCTCTGCCTCCGAGGGTATGTTGTAGGGCAGAGTCTCATCTCGGGAAAGAACTACCCGACCCCGTTTTTTACGGAGTCTACGGGGAATTTTTGGCCGATCTTGTGTGAAGGTATGGTAACGCCATATTGAGATGGTAAGGTAGAGAGGCACGGTGGAGTAAAGGATAGCAGCTGGGGTTGAGGAATCGGAGAGCCGAGTTCGAATTCCAGTCGAATCCATACATTCACTTACGTGCATGTAGCTTTCTTCTCTTTCTTACTTCAGCTATGGGTAAATAGCAGGACTGACCGGGTTCTATAGCTTTAAATGGCAACTGGTCTACCTATTGCGGGAAAAAAATCTGCCTCGTCAGTTATGTATCGAAAGATACATGATCGCCTAAGCGTGTATCACGCATGACGCATAACTGGCTGAAGGCGGCATGGCGGAGTAATGGATAGCGGCTTCGATTGAGAGCCGAGTTCGAATTTCAGTCGATTCCGTTATATTCACTTACGTGCATGGACCTTTCTTCTCCTCTTTCTTACTCCAGCTATGGGTAAATAACAGGACAGACCAGGTTCTATAGCCATTTAATGGCAACTGGTCTACCTATTGCGGGAAAAAATCTGCCTCGTCAGTTATGTATCGAAAGAAAGGCATGATCGCCTAAAATTATATCACGCATGGCGCATAACTGGCTGAAGGCGGCATGGCGGAGTAATGGATAACCGCTTGGATTGAGAGCCGAATTCGAATTTCAGTCGAGTCCGTTACATTCACTTACGTGCTAATACCTATGAATCCTCTTCTTCTCCACTGGGTAAATAGCAGGACAGATCGGGTTCTATAGCCTTGGATGTTAACTGGTCAGAAAGAAATGGCAGCCTACTGCGGGGAAAAAATCTGCCAAATCAGTATGTATCGAAAGATACATGATCACCTAAGCGTGTATTACGCATGGCATATAACTGACTGACTAAAGGGAGGATATATTCCTCACCAGCAATTCCAATAATTCTTTCAAGTAAACAAGAAGTCAAGCTTAGATATCGTTTATGCCGTAAAATTTGAGTAAACTTCTTTAATCTACAATGTCTTCCTCCATTTTCACTACTGAAGAGCAATACAAACGTTATAATAGTTATTAAACGTCGTCACATTGATATTTAGATAACCACATTATGACATTGGTAATAACGCGCGATAGGATGTGATGGCTGCGCAACAGCTATCGGTGCAGACAGTCAAAATCAGCCAACCGAAATCAAATCAGTCAACCGAAATCAAATTCTCATCGAATCCGGTGCACTCATTTTCTCATGAATATCCTTGGGAAAGTATGAATTTAAATCGCAGGGTAGACTGGCCTCTCCAGCTTGGGTGGCAACTAGCCTCAGGGAAGGAAAGCTTTGAATCCGAACGGGAAGCTACATTATTATAATTTCCAGAAAGTCGCGGCAATTCACAGATAATAAAGACAAGGAAACTGTGTAGAGCCATGATCGCCTAGATCCATGGCATTAAAGAAAGACAATTCCAGAAATATTACAACAGCATTTTACGCATCATTCAACGTTATCCTAGTTCTTTATTCACTCTGTATTTAATCTTAATATCCGACGAGGAAAATGAATGACAAAATTCAAGGATAAATTTTGCTACCTTTTCACAGTCAAGGTTGAAAGTCGATTTTTACTGAGAAATTCAGGAAGGAGCGTCTTTATCACCTCATTTGCTCAATTGCCACATTTTTTCCCTTGAACATAAACCTTTCTAACAATATTCGGCAAAATGGCGTAAAAAAAAAAGAAACAAAACAAAAAGACAAAAACAACAGAAAAAAAACAAACAAACCCTCATCTCCCACAAAAAAAATAAAATAAAAAATCACCTCAACAGAAATGAGAGAATTTTTGAATATCAACCAC
Source organism: Acanthosepion pharaonis (assembly GCA_903632075.3). Taxonomy (NCBI): domain Eukaryota; kingdom Metazoa; phylum Mollusca; class Cephalopoda; order Sepiida; family Sepiidae; genus Acanthosepion; species Acanthosepion pharaonis. The sequence goes on along the minus strand of CAHIKZ030001661.1, from coordinate 478,752 downwards.
CAAAACCTTTTTTTTTTTTTCTTTTCCATCCTTTTCCGTCCTCTTTTTTTTCCCCATTTCTTCCTATTTTCGCTTACAGACTCGTTGCGCATTGATTTGCAGTGAAGTGATTTCAGGTGTTGTTAGGTTTGCACGTGAAAGAAAGAGTCCTCGCAGGGAAGCAAACGGTCTTGTGGGTGGAGACGGGAGGGAGGTTTTTACAATGAGAGGAACGACGAGTGAAGTTGACGAGAGCCGAGTTCTTTTGTTTGCTTATATGAGTAGTGGTGGTGGTGGTGGTGCGAAGTGGGAAGCAATGGAAAAGTAAAAGAGAGGCGGGTTGTGTCCTTGGGTTTGGGGTAAGAATCGAAGGTTGTATTACACGCATGCGCACACACATAGGATGAAATGAAAGTGAATGAAAAAGTCGAAGGAGAAAAAAAAAAGGAAAAGAAAAATGGCGATATGAAGAAAAAATGGAAGCGAGTGAATAGGCAAAAAATAATGATAGAATATGAACGAACTATCTGAAAACTGATTGTAAAGAAGGAGAGAAGAAGGAAGAAAAAGAAAAAAGAATGAAAACAAAAAAATTAAAAAAAATGGAAACTAAATAGAAGAAATCGAATCGGACAGAAGAATTGGGAAGTGAAGCATTCGAATTAATGAGAAACAAAAAAAGGCTGTAGAATCGTTGAAAGGAAATAATAATAAAAAGACAAAATAAAACAAAACTGAGAAATTATAGAAATGAATGGTAAAAATGAATCAAAATGCCTCGAAAAGGAAAGAAGGCGGGGATTATGCAAAGCAGTAAGGAATTGTGGGTAGGATGGGTAGAGAGAGAGAGAGAAAAGGAGATAAGGAATAAATGGAAGGAAAGAGAGGATAAGGTAAGAAAAGAAAATGAATGAAAGAAAGATTGCATCTGGGAAGGAAGAAAAAATGGAGGGTGAGAAGTAATCCAAGATGGTTGAACTCATCAGAGAGGATTTAGAACGAAATTTAAACTGAAGAAAATAATTTGTCAAAGACATTAAGAATAGTTTTCAAGAGGTGAATTTGAATTTATTAATCGCATATAAACTGAAGTATCAAAAATTACACAATAACGTATAGTTTCCTCCATTAGCTAGAATAACGGCGGCTACATTGCATGGCTGTACGAAAGAGTCAATACATAAGAATGACTATTCAGGCACAGTTCAGATCTGGAATTCAAGTGAGTCCTGTTTGTTTGCAGTGTCTGCGGGGAATTTAGCGAGATCTGCAACACGTTCCATACGTGTTCAGCGGGAATTGAATCTGACGAATATGAGAATGAGTGGAGAATCAGCCTAATTTTCCTGGAATCAGTTTATTGTCTCTCACGCTAGATGGCGAATTCCGTTACCATTCCCGGAGGGGTGGGATGGGGAAATCACCATAGGGAAAGATGGCGGGCAAAAGCAGTTGCAACAAGATCAACTTCACTTGTGGTCCTTGTGAATTCCAACTGAACAGAGTCAAAATGCAATAACAATTTGCACCACATCCACTTTAGAAGTTGGATTTATAACTCCATAGAGAATCCTCCACTAACGAACTCCTACGTCTGGTCGAAAGTGTTGCAAATGTGACGCAGACCAGGAGATGCTGCGTTGGTTCGCCACTGAGATCGGACTGTTCAAAGACGACTGTTCCTCCTGTTGGTAAAAAAAAAAAGTCACTGAGAAGCTGGTTCCCAGTCAAGTGGCTTTTTAATGTTGGGGAACAGATGATAGTCAAATCAGGAGAATAGGGAGGGTGATCAACCAATTGAAAGACATACTCTCGCCCAGCAGCCATGGTAATATTCTTTGGTCCACATGAAATACAATAAGCGATTGTATGGCGCCAATGATAGTGTAGGGGTGATGCGACATATATTTATCTTTTGACTAGGAAAGGCGTGATTAAGGAAAGCAAAGACGCTGGAGGTTATTATCCAATGTGGCGGTCACAATGCAATTTATATTTGACATATAATAGCACATAGTATAAAATACAAGACAGAATGTAATGATTCAAAACATAACAATTGAATTTATTAGTGTTTTGTGTACATGCATATAAGCTGAAGGTTTGACAGAGTTATGTCTCTTAGATTTGGAAATATTTGTACCTGAGCTCATAAAGTGAATTAATTATTAAACTGTAGTTTAGAAGAATAAAGTTCCTTTAGCATGTAAGGAAATGTGAGTTGTAAAAGTTGGTAAGAGTTCAGAAAAGATTTTAGGGTTCGTACTTGCGTGAAATGGTAATGTTCTTTAACGTCTGACCGCAAGGTTAAGACGAGAGTTCTTGAAGGTCACATTTTAGCAGCAAGGAATGAGACGCAAGAGTGACGAAAGAGAGAGAGAGAGAGAGAGAGAGAGAGAGAGAGCTTACACGTGTTTTGTTTATATAAGGCTGGGTATCACGTGATCGGCTCAACGTGAGTGAGCGGAAAATTTCATTCCTCGCGTGCAGGATATCTGATTGATCGGAATTGACCGAGGAGATCAACCAATGAATGCTTGTCGCATGATGTCTATGTACTGTGTGTATGTAATGGTGGTGGTAATTAGCACAGTAGTATTCTTATTATTCGATGACTAAGAATCTTCACAGAGTTCTGTGTACACAATGTCGTGTGTTGAATGATGCTTTGAGCAGTACGCACTAGTGTTGAGTTTGAACGGGATTTGATGTAACGCTCTTCTCTCTTTTAAATCACTTACAGTCTTGTTCTTACATCTCCTGTGGGGGACCGAAGTCTTCACATGCCATTGATATCGGTCCGTATTCCTAGTATAATTTTATTGTTGTAGTCCGAAAAAAACCTAGAGCAGTTGACATGTTAGAGCACAACAACCATTTCGTAATCAAACGGTGTTAAAAATCCCGTTCTGGCTGCCACAGCTACACTGTATATTTATCTATTACGTCATATACACGTCATCAGTCGTGTTCAACAAGTGCAAAAAATGAAATCATCTTTGGCACTTCTATTTATTTCTGATGGTTTTGTCTGTTCAATAATGAACGAATAGTGAGGAACCCAGTGAGAATCGAACTCACTACAATAGTAATTGTCTATGAGGCTATACTGCGTGCAAAATTATTATCGAGATAACTTTTTTCTAATATTTCAAAAACCGTACGATCAATTCACAAAAATTTTCACACAATGTTGGAAGCACTGACCTGCGCAATCACTGAAATTTTCGTTTTCTTTTCAGCATCACTTAAACTGCTTTTACGGCCCATCTTTTCACTAAATTCTTACACTTTTCTAATAATTTGGCACGCTCAAATCACCGTGCTGATAACAAACATGGCGTCAGTTTGTTTACATTGCGCAGATCAGTACGAAAATTTCAGTGATTGCGCAGGTTAGTGTTGCCAACAGTGTGTGGAAATTTTGTGTGAATTGATTGGACGGTTTTTGAAATATTAGAAAAAGAGTTATCTCGATAATAATTTTGCATGCAGTGTAGTTGGCTAACGATCACACTTATTTGCTTAATTTTATTTAGTCTAACAGAAGGGCACATTTGCGGGTCAGCTTGAAAATTGGTCTTTGATGTCCGATGGATTCTCTGAAAGAAATTCTTCATGATTTCCGTATGAAACTCAACAGACACAGGAAATAAAATAGTACTGTCGGAAAGAATAAGTTATCAGTCACGAAAATATATTTTCCAAAGAGTCTCTACCATTGGCTATTCATTTTTGCCAGCAATGAACAAAAGTCGGCATTATCTCCACTACTGATACAACTGTTCTCATGTTCAGCAAGTGTTGATGAGGAGTGAATTTTTTTTTACCCATAGATGAATTAAATAACACATTTCTGTTTCGTATCTTCTTTCATGTCAGACACCATTTTACCAGACTGCCGCTCAGTTGCTATATGTAAAAAGGCGAAAAAAAATTCTGATTTACTAATGGGGAGGTTCAATCTCTACTACCGTACCACTGACGTCCGCCTTTTTTTTGTAGGGCTACCCTTGTGTAAGGTGATTTTAAAAGAAAGGAAACTATGAGTTTTCACGTTGCGCATGACATTGTCGTCTTATCAAGAATATTTTAGAAGACATTGTAAACTCTCGACTTGGATGTCTTGGACAGCTATATAGGGGGGGGCAAATATGCCATGAAAACGTAAGGATGACCAATTGCGGGAAGTAAATTAACACTACAATTTGTTCTGCAAAAGCAATCCTATTTATAGGCTGGCCAATTACGAGGAAAGATAGGTTGAAGTAGGTTCATTGTACGCGGCGATCACTCTGTGGATACAAGTAAACAAAACTGATATCATATTCCTCTATAATAAGAACTGCTATTTTGACTTTTCATTGTGGATTTTTTGCTCTATGCAGAAATACATGTGAAATAAAAAGGCCCATAAAATATTCGAAAACAGAAAATCGGTTCTTCCCAACAAAACGAATGGATCAAGATTATTTTATAACCTCCAACTCTATCAAAACTACAATTAAAAAGAATTAACCTAAAATTTGTCAGAACTGTCTCTAAAACAATAATATACTTAATTAATACAAAACAAAATAATAAACTAAAACCTGTAATAATTAGCACAATGAATATATCGGATAAACCATAAGGAATTAAAATTAAAGATTCTATGAATACAAAAGGGATCTTTTACAAAACAACACGTTAAATGCATTAGTTGGTCAACATAACGAGACTGGCCATAATTTTGATTTTAAAAATGCTAGTTTAATTAAGTAAAAAACAATTGACTAAGACAAAAATATTTAGAAAGTGGTTTAATCGCTAGATCTATGAAGGTTAACAATGTTGTGTGCTTGTGTGTATTTTAGGTGGGGGTGCGTGTTCAATATGTAAATAAAGAAGAGAGAAGCATTTGCATTTCTACTACAGACGTTTATTCTTTTTATGGTGACTGTAGTGAAACAAAGTTCTCAGTGTCTCTTGAATATGTTCGTCCCCCTTCTGGTTCAGAAGTTAGGGTAGGTAAGCACAGGTATCGTATTCGTCAACATCAACTTTGCGCAGAGTTAGAACAACCAAAGGAAATTTTCTAATTACTTTATCGTTGGAAGGTTAAACATGCTTATGAGAAAACAGTGCAGTCGTAAGTTGGACGGGGAAAGTATGTTCCCAGCGGAGATATAATTAATATGTGATACTACATCTTAGATCAATCGGAAGGTGGGGAAGAAGAAGAGGGTGAGGCAAGAAATGTTTGCATTTTTATAAGCTTCAACAACGCCACTTAACGACATTTTTCGAAACCAAGTGGGGTAATCATATCCTTTACTCTTAGCATCATGGGAAAATGTATTTCTTTTTCTTCTTCTTTTTATTATTATTATTTTTTTATTTATCGATTTTATTTCATTTTCCCAGAGATCATCCCCAGTTTACAAGGTTTCACTATACGTTATTATGATGTGGGATATTTAATAACAAAAATGATGGAAGCATAAACAAAACAAATAAAGAATCAAAATGAAATCGGTTAGATTATATACCCAAAATACATATTCCCCCGCCAAATATTTTTAAATCTAAAATTCTCAGCGTCTCATTCATTCCTGCGCATGCGCAATCGCATCAGCATAAACATAGACTTAGTCCGATGATGTTCTAAAGGGCGAAACGCTTCACACGAAAACTTTTTTCCACTTTGCATACTTCTTTCCTCGAAAACATATATATATATATATATAGGTAACTATACTCGTTTAGAAAAACCTTCGAATTTTTGATTTGCCAATAATCAAATCAATCTCGAGGGAAAAAAGGTTTTTAAAAAAGAAAGAGCTAGAAACATGAAAGTCTGTGGAAAAAATCGCGCATATATGGTTTAAAGCCCAAAGAAAAAACCCGACACGAGTAAACAACTAACTAACAAAAGAGCTCAATACAACCGTAGAGCAGACCTAGATAAACCTAGTGAGCCAGACAAACCTACCCAGGTTTCATCTAAGCGGATCGTCAGGGAAAGCTGGCTCTTTCCCTGACGATCTGCTTAGGTGAAACCTGGGTAGGTTTGTCTGGCTCACTAGGCATATATATATACAGTTGTGAAACAAATAATCGTACACATACAAACTTTTAATTTATTGTATTTTCAACTAATGAATAAACATACTTTTCATATAATTAACTGTACACTGATACATAATAATTAAATATGCATAGAAAAATGAAATAAAAAATGATTTCATAGATTTTAATTGGTGAAAAAAGAATTCGTACAATACAAAAAGAATACATACTCTTCATTTAATACTTTGTAGAGTAGCTAAAATAAACCTCTTTTTGTCGTTCTCAATTAGTGATCTGTAAATTTTAGTTGATATTTTTTTCCATTCTTCTTCGCATATGGTCTTCAGATTCGAGATGTTTGTTGGAGCTCTCGATTGAATTTGAATTTTCAAATAACGCCACAGATTGGGTTTATATCTGGAGACTGACTTGGCCATTTAGGGATATTTATATTATTTTCAGTATGCCATTTTTTCGTAGATTTTGCAGTGTACTTAGGATCATTATTTTGTTGGAAGATCCAATCAGGAGGGTGTTCAAGATTTTAATCCGAAATCATTAAATTTGCTTCCAAAATATTTTGATATGCTGCAGCATTCATTCTGCCATATATTACTGATATGTTGCCAGTACCCTTTGCAGAAAAAAAAAACATCCCCAAACCATGATGCTGCCACCAACAAATTTCACTGTCGGAACTGTGTTTTTTGTTTGTTTGTTTGAAAGCATCGCCATCTTTCCTCGATCCATAATTTCTAGAATTACGTCCAAACAATCCAATTTTGGTTTCGTTTGTCCATAATACTCTTTCCCAATACTAATTTTCCATGTCCTTATTAACGAATTTCAACCTGCCATCTCTGTGTCTTTTCAATAGTAGTGAAGTTTTTCGAGGGGAGCGTGACTTTAGATTGTTCCTAAGAATTTCATTGCTTATTGTCTGTTTAGTGACACATATTCCTAATGAAAACAAATCATCCTGAAACTCTTGACGAGTAACCATTGGATTTTGTTTAATTTGGCGCATTAATTTCCTCAAAGATCTTGAAGAAATCTTTCCGTGGACCGTGGAGTACGTGTTCTTCTTTGGTTTTCAAAAGTTTTGAGCTTTTATACCTTGCAATAAATGAACTAATAGTAGTAAATGGAATATTCAGGTTGTCTGAGATTTTCATGCTATTTTTCCCTATTTCCAGATCTTAACAGTTCTTTTTGCGAATTTGTCAATTCTTTACCTCTTGCCAGGATGATAACCTTCTTGCATGAATATCAATTACAGATTTTTCTGTATGTATTTTAGACTAAAAATAACTACTGATAAAATTATTGGAACATTCTCGTATATTGCACTTGAATAATCTAGAGTATTAAAGCAATTTAAAAGTTTTAAATCTGAAATTTGCATTGTACGAATACTTTTTTCAACCATTAAAATGGATAAATGAGATTTATTTCTATTAAATGAAATTTTTCTGTTTTTTTTTCTGCATATTTAGTTATTATTGCTTGAGGGGGTTAGCCAGCTGGTGTTTGAGTTTAATATTATTTTGAAACTTTCTCGGCCGAAGCCAAGGAAGTATGGAGTTTAAAGTAATGTAATGTAATTGGGTATTAGAATATATTGTCAACGTTTCGTTCAATAAGAACATCACCAGAACAACTGAAAAATTTAGGTAAAATCGTTACCATGACAATCTTGACACTCTAAAAACGATCTGGTCTTTGAGAAGGCACCCGATCCGGTTCATAAATGAAGGCCATTTTAATGTTACGCGGCATGTACCAGTCTGGAAATGAAAAAAGGCTCGTGGCGATTCAGAGTGAGCTGACCTCTTGAAAATTGGCTGGTTCTTCGCGCTCATTTACAGGAACGCGCTGGAGGCCTGTCGGGGATGTGTCAAACGTGGCCAAGAGAAAGAAACCCCCAAAGCGGTCAGAGGTCATAAAGGAGAGCCAGGTTTATGCAACAGATCAAGGACATCATCAGCTACGAACATAAGTCAAAGGGGAGCATTGCCGAACAGCTCAATATGGCGGATATCAGACGTGTGCTTCACGGGTACATTAGATCCAAGTTTTGTGTGGTAAGGAGAGAGTGCTTAAAAAATGGCAGAATCAGGTGAATCGATAAAAAAAAAGACATTTGGAGGTTCTTGACATTCTCTGGTTCTCCAAGACCTGAAGGTTAAGAAGTTGTTATACTGGAACACACCTATTCTATAGTTAATAGACTCTCCCACCTATAATAGTTAGTAGTAGTAGCAGTCGCAAAGTCGCTGAGTGTGTTGGTCAGTCAGTCAGTCGATGTAAAAGTATCAGCCACCACAACTAGATTGCTGCGTCATTAACTATTATATCAAGTTCCTAACGTTTTGTACGTCGAACCTTTTTTTTCAACTTAGTGAAATTTAAGCCTCCACTGTGAAACTACTCTACAACAGAAGTGCCAACAGGTAGTCCTGCGTGAAACTGGTCACATTGATGCACACAATTGTCTTTGATGGTCCTAAGGCTTGGGAACAACGAATGTCATATTGTACTGTCTTATTTCTTCCCGCAAGTCCTAGGCAACAGTGTCATCGCCTACATTGAGAAACTGGAAACGATGATCAAATCCTGCACCAAGAGGGTTGTCCCGACAGGACTTTGCTCTCTCTCCCAGATGGCTCGCGTTACCCAAAAGTGGTTCTCCGGAGATTTAGTCGATCGTATCTCATTTTACCTCTCCCTGATATGAATTGGAGCAAGAGAGAGAGAGAGAGAGAGAGAGAGAGAGAGAGAGAGAGAGAGAGAGAGAGAGCGAGAGGAAAAGACTCATGGACGCAATGGTTAACCCTAGAACAATAACCATGGGTATATAGTACCCAGCGTAAATTTTTCTATTTTTAATTACAGTTTTCAGTACCTGATTTTCTTACCTATTAATGTTAACTCAAAGTACAAAGTTTGAAGTGCCTGCATATGAAATATTTCAAATAAAGATTTATATTTAATTTTTTTTTTTTTGATATTTTCAAAATCGGGTATGATATACCCATGGTTAGTAGTGGTGTAAATTTAATTGATGGTTAGTTTTCTAGGGTTAATGAGAATGAGAATCATTTATTCCGGCATGTACTCATTTGCGAAAACGCATCGAGGCCGTCATCAAGGCAGACAGTACTTTTTATTGAATAATCTCTCCTAATTTTACTAAGTTAAAACGTTGCATCTTTTTGCTTTTGTTTTTTGAAAATAAACTGTTTTTTTTTTCTATTAATTCTGTTCGCACGTATGACGCCATTTGTTACCCACCGAAGAGTAGTTCAATGAAAGAGGAAGCTTTGCTAGTCAATCAAATTTTGGTTTGGTGAAAAAAGTTCGGGGAACATTCGCATAGCAAAGTAGACTAAGCTCTTTAGTCATTGTTGTCAACCAACTTAGGAGAAGGAGATCGATGAATTCAAAAACATGGAGAAGGAAGCAGACAGAGCCCGTATTTGCTCGGTGTCGTAGCCGAAACGTAACCGTAGAAATTCCGTTTCCATCAGGGAATCACAACAGCAATCCTTTTCCAGGTTCATTTTTCAGCTCCGTATATATATATATATATATATATATATATATATATATATATATTTTAAGCATTACGACCCGAGCAAGGCGTGAAGCGACTAGTATGCAGGGGGTTGCAGAATATTTGGAGCGAGAGCAGATAGGAGAGATAGAAGAAAGGATGAGGAGAAGGATAGTGGGTAGATCAAGTTAACTGGAGGTGTCGATTGACATTACATTTGAATAGTTGGAGATTATAGCTCTCAGGGAAACAGTAATTGGGAAGGGTGTCTCACAGGTGAGAGGTGTGAGGTATGAAGCTTTTGGAGTAGAAGAGACGGCTACATATAAATATATATATATATATATTGTAGAGGTAACAAATACGTTGGTATATAATCCTAGTAATAAAAAAATATTAAAACTGCTTCCACCCTCCCCTGACCACTGTTTCGTGCCTTTCGTCTGAATGAAACATTGAAATGGATAAATTCTGTATTGGTTTTTCAACAGGTTGGATTTTTTTTTTGCTTCCACGGTTTAGTTCTATTTCCCGTCCCTCCTAATTGTATAGACACAAATTCAGTCCACACCGGAGTTGATAAGGCAGCTGACCGATATCTTCGTCTGCCGAAATAGGCTATTCCTCATATGAGGTAATTTGGGATTTTATTGTTTATTAATTATATATATATATATATATATATACAAGTATATGATTGGTGTATATTGAATAAATTTTTTTTAACCAACAATTACTATTCTTAAAAAAAATCTCAATACAGAGTAGAGCGAATATAATTATTTATTTAAAAAAATAACATAAATATATGCTGTCGCCGCCCATCTAGAGGATGGGTATGAGAGGTTGCTACGAAGAAGTGGGGAGGGAAGTTCACGCCCCTCTGAAGTATGGTGAGAAGGTGGGGAGTAAGAAAGCTCCCAAAATGGAAAAAAAAAGTGGAAAATTCTAACCAGAAAAAAAAGAGGTGGATATGTATTTAGAATTATCGAGGAACCCCAAACGCCGACAAACCCACCCCGGTTTTGGTCGGCGTCCATATAAGCAAAAGTCGCAGCGAGCAGAAATCAGTTCGAGTTAGAGTTTCAGTTCCAGTTCCAGCAGAGAGCACGAAGTTCGCAGTTGGAAGTTGGTTCCACCTCGCAGATAGCTGACTTGAAAGATTCACGCAAATTCCGGACTCCTCTTCAATTCAAGAACAATTAATTTGAAGAGCGACTTAGATCCAAACCACCAAAATAAGTTTTTTTTCGACTTTCGCCCGAAGACACACCAAAAACCATTTCTTAAAGAGCAAACAACTTGAAGCGTTAAAACTCGCCGAAGGGAAAACAACGTGTCACAATCCATAGAACGGGTCGGGAAATAGACGCAATCCTATGTATCCAACAACTAGACATAAAGTTTGTTATCCTTTTTTTGATACCTTGAATTTTTGAGTTATCATTTTATTTTCTTTTTATGCATATTTGTGCGGTGTCACCCCGTTTTGAACTCGATTTGCATTACGGCCCCAACTACTGATTGATCTCGTCTGCCTAAGATCAATTCACAACGTGGGTAGGCGGACTGGAGATCAATGCAGTTACTTTGGTAACCAGGCGTTGGAAGCGAGTTGGGAACGACGAGGCTGATATCGAATCTAACCAGATTCCCATCCGAATCACCAAAAGGTTAGAACGTCACATTTGGGTGCCGCGACCGATACCAAGCCAGTTGGTCGTCACAGGACGAGACAACACGACTGACGCGACAGGCGGACGTCACGCTTTGGAACGGAGCAGTGAGGAGCGAGCGAAGGCTGTGTTTAGGGACGTCGCAGCTGACGCCGCGACCAAGGACGTCACAGCTAGCGCTGCGACAAGGACGTCACAACCGAATATAATTATTTATTTAAAAATTATAACATAAATATGTTATAAAATCAGTACAAAAATAGCCATTTTGTTTCAACACCTCTGGTGTCTTAACAAGTGATAATGTTGAATGTAGATTGTAGAACCAGAGGTGTTGAAACAAAATGGCTACTTTTTGTAGCAGTTATAATTTTAAATAAATAATTATATATATATATATATATATATATATATATTGTTATGGGACCTTACCTATAATAACATAATGGACTATTCAATACGTAATAAATACTGCGCCTCAAGAGGAAGCAGGGAGTTCCGTCTGAAGTCTGGAGTGAGGTCTGAAGTCTGGAGTGAGGTCCGTCAGAAGTCCGTCAGTCAGTCAGAGCGAGCGAGTCAGTCAGTCGAGTCAGAGGCAGTCCGAAACAGAGTCACATTCAGACAATTACTACAAGACATTGGAATAGTGATACTGGTCGAAACTACATTGTTCTCCCTACTAAACCTGATTGTTCGTACTAACACTTTCTACTTCTCTGTATATATTCCTGTTTGTAATATATCTGTATTATCCCATATCCGTGTTCGAGTTCTTCTTTATCGGTTCTACCTTGGACTTTCACCGTGGTACAACGACCTAGACCATAACACACACACACACACACACACACACACACACATATATATATATATATATATATATACGTGCGAACTTATCTCTGATTATGTCTCCATCGTCAAAAGTGAAAAAAGGTTTAAAGCGACAGGAATTTTACATTCATCTAGTGAACATTTTCGAAAACTTAATGAGGAAAGAAATCTTGGAGAATTTAATACTCACAACGAACATTGAAAGGGTGAGATTCCGAGACAGTCAATGTGTAATATACTTGAACAAGTACTGCAAAGAGAAAGTATTGTTGTGAAAAAACAGAAGACAGGAAGTCATGGAGAGCCATGACTGCCGACCTACATAGAGCGATAGAGATAAACGTGTCTGTGTATGTGCGTGTTTACATGGGTGTGCTATAAAATGTCGCATGTTATCATTTATAATGTTCATACCAACTCCAATGCTTACGACTCGAAGCATCTGCTTTAGTCTTTAGTCAGACCAAACGTCCTTCTCTACCCCCACCCCCCGCGTTCCTTTTTCTTGAGGGTGAGGCGGCGGGGAACCTTCTAATTCTTTAGCTTCACTACCCACATTTCCTCTCGAGTCATTTCGGAAAAAAAAAAAAAAAAAAAAAAAAAAGAAAGACTGCCCCACCCGATTCGCCTCGAGGCTTTGATTGTCGTAATTTTTAATTGCTTCTACTGTTGGGAACGAGAAAGTAGAAAGGTGAGTCATGTTGATAATGAGGTTTCAACAATTACAAAGTCGAGAGAAACTGGATTTGAGAATCAGAATAGGAGAGTGGTATTATTATTATTATTATTATTATTATTATTATTATCATTATTTCGTTATAAAAACAAAAACTGTTCTTTCTTTCAACGCCTGATTACGACGCCAAAACAAGTTTCAACCCTCATTAGTGACTCTGGCTTCATTCTTTTCAAAGCGGACATGAACGAAACACTCAGAAATTTTAATTACTCCACATTGTACATCAGACCATTTTGAAATCAAATAAAAAATAAATAAAATTAAAAAAAAAAGGTAAATCCTCTTATTAATGTTGATTAATTTCTTTTTCCTTAATCCTATTAATGCTCCTTTTTAGCTCAGGTCGTTTTTATTCTCTACGACCATTAATTAAGTAGGGATCTGAACTGCCATCCTGTATCTTTAGAAGGTCGTCTAACATGCGACGAATTTAAGAGCCGTAGAGTCTTAAGATGTCTTGAACGTCGAAACAAAAAAAAAAAAAAAAAAAAACCAAAAAAACAAATAAACAAACAAAAAAAAAAAAAAAAAAGAAAAGCAAAAAACAAATATAAGATAAAATGAGTAACATTAAAAATGAAAATGCTTTCAAAACTGAATATCCGAAAATTATTTTCCCTTGTTTCATCAATAATTTAAACCGTAGAGAACATTTCCCCACATCAAGTCTAAGGATATAAGTAGTTTTCCCAAACATATAGAATCCAACTGACCAGTTCCCGTGGCTAATAAAAATAAGTCTGAACTGTTACGTGACATCTGTCTTCCTATACGGCAGCGAAAGTTGGACGATCTCCTCAAAGATGAAGAAGAGACTGGAGGCAGTGGAGATGTGGTTCTACAGAAGGATGCTGAGGATATCATGGATCGAGCGTGTGAGCAACGATTTGGTCTTGGAAAGGATGCAAACAAGGAGGAAGCTTATACTTAAAATAAAGAAGAGGCAGATGGAATTTCTGAGAAAGGAGGGCCTGGGGAATCTGATACTCACAGGTCGAATAGAGGGAAAAAGAGACAAGGGAAAGCAACGGGTGACATACCTGGCGAGTTTAAGCAAGTGGATGGCAGAACGTAGTGTGGGGGAGTTGCCAGAAGCACGAAACTTATTGAGAGCTACAAGGGATAGGAGAAAGTGGAGAGCCATGATCGCCTACATTCTGAAATGAGACGGCATATAAAAAGAAAGAAAGAAACAAAAGAATATGAGGATTATTGTTGATTCCTGATACAAACCTGTTTAAGTCCTTAAATCCTGATCTTTCGACTATGTTTGTTACTAATGATCATGTACAGACTGTACAAATCGCTGCTAGTCTCCATTCTCCTATGTGGATATGAAGCGTAGACACTTTTGGCAGAAACCGACAGAAGGATCCCAGCGTTTGAGAACAAATGCATGAGAAAATCATTGATATCTTCTATTGGGGACATAAAACCAATGAGTTTGAGTGAAAAAGGGTTGAACATTTTGTGGGCCACCAGGAACCTTTTCTCGCCACTGTCAAACAGAGAAAAAATGGCGTGGTCTGGAAGCCTTATAACGCACGACAGCCTGTGCAAGACCATCATGTAAGACACCGTTGAAGGTGGACGTAGGAGAGGACGTTGTTATAAAATAAAATGACATATCTCGGCTGATTTACAGGCAAATACTCAAGAGCGAGAACCGGATGTGAACGGGACAAAGCCCCGTCACAAAATGACCCTTAACTTTCCTTACAAATGTTTCCGACACGTGTTCCGGTCGAAAAATAAAATAATAATTAAAGTGCTCTATTTTCGTCCAATAAAAATGCTTCCTCCTAATTATACTCGCTTCGTTTCTCGAGCCTGTTAAGCCATTTAAAAAACGCTATAAAAGGGGTCAAAGGAAGTTCAGCAGCAGTCAACAGGTGGCCACCTCTGAACCGACTGTTCGGTTAAACTCTTCCTACAGGCGGGAGGAGGTAATCGGCCCTGAACCCGTTTATACGGGTTCAAATGGGCATTTTTTGGCCAGATCCTTATGGCTCGAATGCCCACGTTAAAAAGGCCTTGTGCCCAATGACACCCTCGTGGGTGGGTGACTGAATATCGTCAACAGGTGGCCATTTAGGAGACCGGTCACGTTTAAGAGCTGTCAACGTTGGAGAGCGTCAACCACCGTCAACATGTGTGAACTACTATGAAAGATCGACCTAGATCCGAAAGCCGGCTTATGAACTTTACCACACCAAGGTAGCTGTTCTAAACCCTTACGTTCCTGTTGAAATAAACCACGTAAATCTATTTCTACTGTTGTCGTATTTCTTTCTTGCAACCATACGCTTGTCTATAACAACATCAACGCAAAAACAGGTTGGACAACATCAAACAATGGACAGGTATGACTACTAGAATTGCTGATGCTTGCCGTTGATAGATCGTTGTGGAGGAGATATTAAGCGTTCGGATCCTCCCTACTATTACAAAAGTCAAGGGGATGATGATAATGATGGGCGATAATGGTCATTGATATTAGTATAATATCCTCCTGTCAGTCACACTCTTACTTGTCATGAATACAGAGGAAACCTCACAGAAATCTTCATCAATTATTCAACAGTTAGAAACACAGGTCGAACTACTTTCCAAGTCAACATTAATGAGAACGAATCTAAATTGAGGGCATCGCCATTCTTTAATTCAAAACACTGTATAATTAGGACAGGTAGATTTTTGAACCGTGGTATTGCACTCAATTTGAAAGTTGGGGTTTGACAGGATAAATAACATGATCATCACAGCGACGATCACCATGCACATCACCACCATCATCACCATGACCATCATCACCATGATCATTACTGCCACTATCACCACCATCATCATCAACATGATCATCACCGCCACGATCACCATGCACATCACCACCATCATCACCATGACCATCATTATCATAATAACCATAATCATTACCGCCACCACCACCACCACCACTATCATCATGATCATCACTGCCACAGTCATCATAATCATCATCACCATGATCATCATCACGATTACTATGGGCATCACCATCACCACGATCATCACCGCCATCATCACCATGAGCATCACCGCCACCATCACCATGACCATCACCACCATCATCCTTATCACCATCATCATCAAATAATGACGCGAAATATCTTCTTCCAAATCCTTACCTTCTTGAAAAAAACGTAGCGTTGGAATTTCATTCTGGTGACCAGTGAAAGCCTTATCGCATAGCCTTATAAAATTTATAATTTACTGAAGCTTTACCATTTATATATGGACAAGGTGCATGGCACAAGCCTATTATTACTAAATCATTGTGCCATCAGATAAGACCTTCATTTACTTCAAAGGGAATCTATAATGAACAATTTAGCTATATTATGATGTAATACATTATACAGTGCAGTAGTTTTAATGTGATTTTCAATAAACAATGCAAATTTAAAACATTTTGTCTTATAATTTGTACCCAGTACTATTGTGGTGTCATATACACTTTTATCTATTTTTTGTTTTTATTAATTATGATCTTACAAATGATATAACAAATCTTATTCATTGAGTAGCCTTTTTTTTTGTAATGTTTTACAATTTTTTTTACCCAGTTTTTACTTATCAAATACAGTAAAAAAACTGCATATTTTGCTTGGGGTGATTCATAATTAAAATTCTAGTTTGAAGATTTTTTCCATTCAATAGAAAAGATATCAATTTTATTTGGATTTATTTCTGAAATAGTAAATTGTTGAAGTCAGTTTGTAAATAAAAACCTGCGGAAATTAGGCATTTCTCTACCTTTTTTTTTTCAATCATTATAGATTAAATGTTCAAAATTGATAAAAGCTATGAATCTGATTTTTTTTTTTTTTCAATCATTCAGTCCTTGTCAAAATGAAATCGAATCTGATTTTTATACCTAATTATGCAATGTTGATTTTTTTACTAAAAAAAGAGTTTCTAAAAAAGTGTTTAAATCAACCTGCCCTACTCCACAACTAGAAATAATAAATCTTTCCTTATCGTTTTTGGTCCGTATAATCATTTTTCTATTTCTTCACAGGCTTCAACATTTTGCCGGTTTAAATGGAGATATGGTTCTACAGAAGGATGCTAAGGATATCATGGAGCGATCATTTGAGCAACGATGAAGTTTTGGGGAAGATGCAGACTAGAGAAAAGCTTATAATTAACACCAGGATGAGGCAGCTGAGGTTTCTGGGACATATAACGAGAAAGGGTGGCCTGGAGAATCTGATACTCACAGGTCAAATAGAGGGAAAGAGAGAAAAGGGAAAGCAGCGATTGACATATCTGGCAGGCTTAAGCAAGCGGATGACAGATCATGGTCTGGGGGACGTGGCAGGAGGACGAAACTTATTGAGAGCTACAAAGGATAGGGGAAAGTGGAGAGCCATGATCGCCTACGTCCCAAAGGGACAAGGGACATAGAAAGAAGTGAGGCTAAGTGCATTCACTTTCATCTAATTAATCTTCCACTACATTCGTAACGGACGTCTCGATAAACAACACGAAGTAATCGACAATGCAAATATTGTAATGGCTTCTGTAACTAGATGAACTCCTTGTGACTCCAACAATTTGGTAACCTCTGTTTGGAGTCTATAAAAGTAGTGAGTACATTGGAGGACTGAGAAGATGTAAAACAAAAAAAAAAAGTAAAAAAAAAAAGAAAAAAGAAGATGTAACACAAGAGGTAAAACAAGATGTAAAAGATGATGCAACGCACGATGTAAAAAGATGTCAGACGAAATGTAGCGTAAAATATTTTATAAGATTTTGTTGTAACCTAGAGAGGGTTACTGAATGAGGAAAAACCAAAATGGAGGTTGGAAATGAAATGGTAATCTTTATAACATCAGCAAAATACAATACTCGCCAGCGGCGTGAAGTAGGTAAACCACTCTTAGTGGTGGACTACTTAGACAGCATATACCCCCACTTACAATAGTGTCCAACGTATTTATGAGGATCTGGACATACCAATTAGCGTTCATAGGTATGGTATATAACACCGCCCTTTTTAGATTTACTCTGCACAGAGTCAATATCTCATCCTCGTCGCCAAAATGTTGTAACCTACAAAGAGTTACTGAATGACGAATAATCAAAACTGAGGTTGGAAATGAAATGGTAATCTTGAAATGGTAAACTCAACAAAATCAAATACTCGCCAGCAGCGTGAAGTAGGTAGACCACTGCTAGTGTTGGTCTATTTATCATATTACCCCCACTATAACAGATTTAAAACAAGATTTAGATTTATACAAAATTTAAAACAAAATGCATAAAAAAAATGTAACACAAGATGTAAAGCTAGATGCAAAAAGATGTAAAAGATGATGTAAAATAAGATACAATACAAGTAAAACAAATGTAACAAAACGTAAAACAAGATGTAGCATAACATATAAGATGCAGGTTACCTCGGCGTAGTGTAATGGCTAACAAGCTTGTCTCGCTAGAACAATTACAACTGAGTAATCAGTACGATCCTCACTGGGTGCCCCATACTTCCGGCCTTGTGCCACATCAAAGCGTAGTTTAGAAAATCACCATGACATATAAGTTGTAACAAAAAAGACAAAACAATGTGTAAGAACAAACTAATCGAGCAAACATTGATAGATATGAAACGAAAGCAGAAAACTACCCGAGAACTGTGGAAAATGGCGAGTGATGATTTTACTCATAATGATGGGAATTGCTCCCAGAAAGTGAATTGATAAAGCAGTCGATAGATTGAAAGACTGGAGAAACATTCCCGCTATCGCAGTGTGTCTGTGTTAGCAGAAGTGTTAAGGAAATCACGACATTCTTTTTTGCTATAAAGATGTAAGTGCAAATACTGACACAGAATAAAGCCGTTTATTATAATCACGGATAATGTTATCCAACGGTTATTGTTATCAAATTCAGTCGCTATTAAAACTGAATTAAATTAAAAAATGATTTCAATTCAATAATTTTCGCATTTATAATGTCAAAATATTTTTAATAATAATTTTATAACAATGTATATAAATGATTCCAATTACTATTTTCTTTGCGAACCGGTTCTTGTTATTTTTGTGATGTCAACGAACATTCGTTGCCACTTTCGTAATACTCATTGTAGTAGAGACTTTGTAATCGCAGATACAATTATAGTAACGCTTTTGAACAATGCTGGTGTCAGACGCCTTCGAATATCACTCGCACTAATAGTACTTGCTCGATAATACTCACTCGACTAGTAATCTGAATAGTGAACAGTATAGAGAAATAGTATAATGAATAGAGTAGAGGATAGCGGTTCGTATAGTAATAGAGGATAGACTAGAAATAGCGATCTGTATAGTAATATAGGATAGAGTAGACATAGCGATCCGAATAGTAATAGAGGATAGACTAGAAATGGCGATCGTTAGTTGTCAGCTACTTTCTACATATATGCGTTTCTTCTATGGTCACATGGTCTACTTAATTCAATAATGCGATCGCTTGTGTTTGCTCACTGGCGATATATGTTCAAACTCAAGTGTCGGCAGCGACACTTTATTCCTATATAACAGATATAAAAGCCGTCCTAAAGTGATTGTCATAAACAGACCATAGCAGTCTTGAACTCTGTGATAATACTGGGGAAGGTGCTGGAAATCTCAGAAAACTTGCTATCAGTTTTTATATTGTTTAATTGATTGATTGATTCGTTTTCTGTGGTTTATCAACCCTTTGCTGGTTAAAAATTCTTACAATATGAAAAATATTTTATATTGTAAGAACTTTTCTTTCCAGATAATAATAATTTATTGATACACGTCTTACTAATTAACCCATAGTTGGGGAGAAGAGGTGGATTCATACCTTACCCAAGGTTATTTGCATGTAAGTGCATATAACAAACCCAATATAGAATTGGAACTCGGCTCTCCAATGAACAATTCCGAGCCATTATCCATTACACCACCCCCACATACAAGCTTACAACACTTGGTATTCCCAAGCGGTCACCCATCTAGGCACTGACCAGCGTCGGTGTTACTTAACTTCGGTAATCGTATGGGAACCGGTGTTTGAATGTGATAATACTGTAAGCCTCATTCATCTGATGTTAACATTTAAGTGTTTACACTTGCATGGCTCTCCACTTTACCCTACCCTACAATAAGTTTCACCCCTCTGCCACCCACCCCCCAGACCACGTTCTGTCATCCATTTGCTTATAGCCGTTAGGTATGACATTTCCCTTGTCTCTCTTTCCTTCTATTCGACCCGTGAGTATCAGATTCTCCAGGCCCACCTGAACAATCCCTCCTCCTCCTCCTCCTCCCCCTTCTTCTTCTTTTTTTTTTCTTCTTCTTTCTATGTGCCGTGCCCTTTCAGGACGTAGGCGATCATGGCTCTCCACCTCCCTCTATCCCTTGCAGCTCTCAGCAAGCTCCTTCCCTCTGCCACCTCTCCCAGACCACGTTCTCTCATCCACTTGCTTAAATCCGCTAGGTATGACATTTCTTGTCTTCCCTTGTCTCTCGTTCCTTCTATTCGACCCGTGAGTATCGGATTCTCCAGGCCCTCCTGAACAACCCCTTCTTCTTCTTCTTTCTATGTGCCGTGTCCTTTCAGGACGTAGGGGATCATGGCTCTCCACCTCCTTCTATCCCTTGCAGCTCTCAAAAAGTTCCTTCCCTCTGCCACCTCCCCCAGACCACGTTCTGCCAACCACTTGCTTAAGCCCGCTAGGTATGTCATGCGTTGTTTTGCCTTGTCTCTCGTTCCTTCTACTCGATCTGTGAGTATCAGATTCTCCAGGCCATTTTTTTCTCATTACATATCCCAGAAACCTCAGTAAATAAATGCTGCTAGTACTACAACTACAACAACTACTACTACTACTACAACTGCTTCTACTACTACAACAGCTACCATTACTGTAAATGCTACTGCTAATAATCAAGCTATTATTGAGGGCGGTGTCAAATTTAGCAAATTGTTATGTTTATGATTTATATTAGGAACATTTTACTCCGAATATCAGTGTCAACCGAATAGATTTGGAAAATATATACGGAACAAACAGGAAAACCTCTTACGCAACTGACGGCTATAAAATCGTTCTTTGCCTGTTTAAAGCCTACATACCTGTTCATTATCAACAGCTAGCAGTACAGTCCGGCGTTGCCCCGGGGATGTAACAGTAAGAGATAGATCAAATATCGACCATCATAAAGACTGAAAAATAAAATTGACAAAGATTATTGTTTAAGGTTGACGGACACGCATGTCTTAATTAGTTTATTTTTTTTTTACGAATTGGTCAAACCCAAACTCAAACAAAAACATTGTTTTCAATCGTTATGAGTCTACCAATTGAATGAAATTTTATTATAAACAACTGTCTTGTAAATGGAATTTTTAAAGCATTCTGAATGTAAAAATAAAGAAAAAAGTGTGAAAGACAATAAGAAACACTACCTGCCAAAAAAAAGTGAAGTTTTGTTGAAATCGGTTGAAAAATGTAGGAAATCCGATCCCATATATAAACGAACACACACACACACACACACACACACACACACACACACACACAACCTGGGTTTTATAATAAGTATAACTCGATATGAGTTGTCCCCCTTCCATTCTCGCGACAGCGATGCCTCTTAATCGTGTTTTCAAATTGATTTCGTGCAAAAACAATTGTTTTTCCAATTTTTGACGCTGTCAGAACCACCGCAAGGTAATTTTACGTATTCCTGTGACGTTTTGTTGAAATCGGTTGAAAAATGTAGGAAATCCGATCCAATATATAAACGAACACACACACACACACACACACACACACACACACACACACACACACACACAACCTGGGTTTTATAATAAGTATGATGACTATCAATTTCAGTCCAACATGTTACTGGCGTGATTTTATTGTTTTCAACGTTCACCATCAGCTTTTGAGAAGTGAGCCTCGTTGTTTGAAAAGGGGACTATTGAAGAGAGATGCAAGGCTATATCTTAATATTTATTGGCATATAAGTACATCAATTTAGCACAGGGTCGGGAAAATCTAATATTAAAAAAAAATAAAATTACTCTCTTATTCATGTCATGCCCACAAACAATATTCCTTTCATTCGTCTCTTTCATCCGTCAGCTGACTCTCTATATTACCTGCAGATCAGCATTTATGCTATAAATACTAACATGCAAGAGAATAGGGGATATGAACAGTGGGGATAAGAGCGAACAGATCACACGTCAGGTTTCATTTTACCAGGCTGTTCGACTCCTGAGGGAGAGTAACAAGAAACGGAGTCTCTCACCTTATAACGGCACACAGTATCTAAAAACGCCCGGCTAATTTGTCACCTTTCACACGTACCAAATTGGTTACCGTCACCCATCTGTCACCGAAATCATCTTTGGACAGTCTTTGTGTCACATCTTGTGCACAGCAAGAGTAAAGGTCTGTTCAGGTTTGGTAGGATAAAATTCCCAAATTTATGTCTGTCATTAACTTCTTCATCTCGCTTCCATGACAGTTGTTCTCGCTTTACCGTTATGATTCGACTGTTAACATT
This sequence comes from Acanthosepion pharaonis, assembly GCA_903632075.3. Lineage (NCBI taxonomy): Eukaryota > Metazoa > Mollusca > Cephalopoda > Sepiida > Sepiidae > Acanthosepion > Acanthosepion pharaonis. Next base: position 456,339 of record CAHIKZ030001661.1, on the reverse strand, counting down.
GGTTTAATGTGGCGGCACTCATTACCTTACTTTTTAAAATCATCACGGCCGCCATTCGCTCCTATTGCAATATACCAATTTTGTTCGCTGCAACATCATATCAAGCCATCTTGTCGATAGCATCATCACCATGATCATCATCGCAACCATCACCACCATTATCAATATGATCATCACCGCACATCACCATACACATCACCATCATCACCATAACCATGATCATCACCACCACCATTATCATCGACATGATCATCACCGCCACGATCACCATGCACATCACCACCATCATCTCCATGACCATCATCATAATAGTAACCATGATCATCACCATCACCACCATCAACATCGACATGATCATCACCGCAACGATCACCATGCATTATCATGCAGTCTGTTTCACTCTTGAAAGCAATGTTCCTGCCTTAAATAAACCGTAACAATTTTTATTGGGTTGGTGCATAATTATCAGGCGTTTTTTAAACAATGTTTATTATGAAAAAAACAAAAAAAAAACATAACAATTCAACGATAACATTTTTAAATGATTATTTCGGAGTGCATGATTATCGACACGCATTTTTATAACCTGGAAATAAAATAATATTTTTATTAAAAAAAAAGTAAACAAAACATCAATTTTTATTAACAATTAACTCGCCTACAAGAACGCCTGATAATTATGCACCAACACAATAATATTTGCATACGTTCTATTACTGATACTGAGCGATTTTATTCAGAAATAAACCATACGTTAAAACTATATATATATATATATATATATATATATATATATATATATATATATATATATTTAAAAAAAAAACAGACCACTTTTTAAGGTTCCATTATAATAATTTATTTCACCAGAGCCCTTTTTAAAGGACGCCGGGTCATCAAATAACACTTCCAAAAGATGAAACGAAAAATGAAATGAAAATTGATGGGTACTGTAAGTTTTTGTAATTTAACAGAGAGTGTAATACGGAGTGGTTAGAGAGACATGGTAGAGTTTAGGGAGGTTTTAATTCAATATTTCTCTCAATCATACTTAGTATTGAGGGAGGAGGAGTGACCAGACCTTGACCTATTTAAACAAATAAAAATAGAAATAAAAAAAGAAAAAGGAAAAAGAAAGAAGGGGGAAGTAAAGAGAGAGAGGCTGTAATTGGGTTTTTTCATATGAAGGAGAGGGGTGGTAAGTTTTAGCAATTTATGTAAAAAATAGATTTTAATGTTTGATAGTAATTTAGATTGCTCTCTCTCTCTCTCTCTATATATGTGTGCGTGTCAGAGAGGGATTTTTATCACTTTTAAATGTTATATTTAGTGGCTACTAATATTTGAGTAGGCGCTGTTTATTTATTAGACAGTATTTTTTTTTATTATTTATTTTTCGTCTACCGGCTTGCTAGAACATTCAGGTGATAAATTTAGCCGCAAATAAGAAAAAAAAAATCTCATGAGAACTGAGATGTGATTTAAGTGAAGAATATTGAGAAGACGGTGTACAGAAATTGTGACAAGAATTTTTAACGATAGGAGTTACAAAAAAAATAGTAAAAACAAAACAAGACAACGTTGTTAACGATCAGAAAGTGGATGTCGAAATTTTGGAAAAAAGACGGAGAAGGAATATTTCGAGAATTTAACACTTACATGGCCATCACATGCTGCTGGGGGTGGGGAGATTACTACAAAGACAAGAATTAATTGTAAAGGAACAAACATTGCTGAGAACAGCAAAGACGTGGAATCTGTGACAAACAAGTATTTCCCATTTGCGGAAGGAGATGACACTCACTATCACACACACTCTCTTTCTCATTCACACACATTCACACAGATAGGTAGATAGAGGCAGGTAAAAAGACAGGCAGAGAGAGAGAGAAAGAAAAGAGAGAGAGAGAAAGAGGAAATTAAAGAATGAGAGAGAGAAAAGGAAGCAGAGAGAGAAAAGAGAGAATGTGTGTGCGTGAAGAAAGTGTATGTGTATGTAGAGAGGGAGAGAGAGAGAGGGAGAGAGAAAGAGAAAGAGAGAATGTGTGAGAATCGAGAGAGTGTGTGTGTATGAGAAAGAGAAAGAGCCAGAGAGAAAAGAAAGAAAGAGAGTGTAAGAATGAAAAAGAGGAGAGAGAAAGAATGTGTATGTGTGTGTATGGAGAGAGAGAGAGAGAGAGAGAGAGAGAGAGAGAGAGAGAGAGAGAAGAGAGAGAGAGAGAGAGAGAGAGAACCACCTTTTTTTTTTTTTGCACCTCAACTGACATTATAGACATCAGTCACCAACATTTTTTTTTTTTACATTTATAGACTATTAAAATTTCTAGGACACATAATGAGGAAAGAGGGCGGGGAAAGTTTAACACTCACAGGACATGTTGAAAAGCAAGTGCGATAAAAGGAAGCTGTGGATCTAGCGAGATTGTGTAAATAGTTAGCAGAACAGGGATTAGGAGAGATAAGATAAAGACAAACATTGCTGTCATATTTGTCAATTATTTCCTGTTAATTCCCTTTACCAAGTTCTCTACTGTCTTAACTGAGTATTGAACTCACACTCTTTGAGTCCTGTCACTGGATCTAACTAACGCCTTTATCCACTGTGCCATGTGTCCTTGAAGTTAAGGCAGTGGAGAACTTGGAGAGGGGAATTAGCAGGAGATTATTGACAAATGACATCCATTAAACATGGCACGTGGAACTAGAACAGTCTACTCCAGGGAGCGGAATAAAGGGTTCAGTTCGAAATTCCAACCACCTGAAGAAAACCGGAGCGTATAACGGCCGAAACGTTGTAATAAATATGGCGACAAAGAGGAGGACAGTAGTCTGAATAATGTAAATAAAGGACAGGAAGTTGTGAATAATTAGAAGAAGAAGAAGAAGAAGAAGAAGGCCGAGAAGAAGAAGAAGAAGAAGAAGAAGGCAGAGAAGAAGAAGAAGAAGAAGAAGAAGAAGAAGAAGAAGAAGAAGAAGAAGAAGAAGAAGAGAAGAAGAAGGCAGAAGGAGAAGAAGAAGAAGAAGAAGAAGAAGAAGAAGAAGAAGAAGAAGAAGAAGAAGAAGAAGAAGAAGAAGAAGGAGAAGGAGAAGAAGAAGAAGAGGAGAAGAAGAAGAAGAAGAAGAAGGCCGAGAAGAAGAAGAAGAAGAAGAAGAAGAAGAAGAAGAAGAAGAAGAAGAAGAAGAAGAAGAAGAAGGAAGGAGGAGGAGGAGGAGGAGAAGAAGAAGAAGAAGAAGAAGAAGAAGAAAGAGGAGAAGAAGGCAGAGGAGGAGGAGAAGAAGAAGAAGAAGAAGAAGAAGAAGAAGAAGAAGGCAGAGGAGAAGAGGAAGAAGGCGGAGGAGGAGAAGAAGAAGAAAAATGAAATAAGCCCTATTAAATAATCTCCACAATTACATCATTTCCTTTTTCTACCACCCGTGCCGTTATCTTTAGCTCCACCACCATCTCCATCGCCATGCTGAGGGACACTGTTCTCCCTCTTTTTTCAGCAATCATCACACTTTCTATATCATGAACTTCATAATACCTACTACCATCAACCTTACCACAATAATTATCTTCTTCACAGCCGTTTCACCCAACTTTTATTTCGATTTCTTCTACTTCTTCTTGGTTTTATAACAATCACTCTTCCACCATCACTTTTCTTATCTTTGCCCCTTTCTTTCTCTCTTTTAACTCCTATCTCTTAAGGCGACGACCACTTCTACCAATGTCAGCGTCATTTTATCGTTTTTTTTCTTCTTCATTTTTTTATTTTTAGTCTCATCTGAAAACGATCAACGTCATCACTGCCAAATTTCCTTCCCCAATTTGCTAATGATCTCCTCCCTCCCTCCCAATATACACCCAGTCATTTTCGAATCTTCGAATAACCCGGATCAGAGAGTGGCGTCTGCTATCGATGCCGAGATGGTCATTGGCTTACCTACGGATTTGGGAGACGAACGAAATTCTTGAGCGAAAATCAAATTATTCTTTTTGGAGCAAACGCTGCTTTTAAAATTTGCCTTGAAACTCATACCGTCTGCTTTCGTTTTCTCCGTGCACAATGGTCTGAAATTGGACGTGCAACTGTTCAAAAGACATTGCGTCGGATATCTCCGAGAGCTGAAAAAGTCCTTTTAAGAGGAAAACAGCAAAGACGGAAGCACGCGTTTAACTGAATTACAGTTCTTGTAAAGAACGAGGTGGGAGGAAATCTAATTGAAAAACATTAACAGTGGAAGGTAAGGCTTGGGTGGCCTTTTTTTTTGCAAGAGGTTTCATTTTTGGTTGTCGTTCAACAAACTTCTAGCTGCATATCAATGTATTAGCTTCTTTTTCTTAGTGTTTCGCCCAGCGAGATCTCTCCAGAAAGAGCTTCAGTACTTGCATTGCCCTGAAGGTGTATTCAAGCTTGGACAATGCAATTTCTGGTTGATGTTATGTCTGAACAAATAAGTGGCTTGTGAGACGAGACCAATGCGGGTTTTTCTTTGTGTATAAATGTGTGTATGTATCTGTGTGTATGTCTGTGTAGTTCTTTTTGTGTGTTAGTAGTTTTTTTTATTGTGTATGTGTGTGCGTATGTGTTGATACTGAGCACATAATTATATAACACAATAGCACACAACTATATACACACACACACGCATACACGCACACTTCTATGTGGGTCGGTAGGTGGGGGCACGTTTTTACTGTTTCTTTATAAAAAGCGCATACATGCGTATATGTATGTATGCGAGCGCATATGTATATGTATCTGAGTCTGTGTGTCCATGGATGTTTGTATACACATATGCATATGTGTGTGTGTGTGAGAGAGAGAGAGAGAAGAGAGAGAGATAGATAGATAGATAGAAAGAGAGATAGATAGAAAGATAGATAGATTCCAGAGAGAGAGAGAGAGAGAGAGAGTTCGTGGACACACCGAACAACAGAGCCAGGAGTATTTACATGAACATAAGCGAGAGTGTTTTGCATGTGCATGCGGGTTTGTCCACGTGACTGAAGTGGCGTGTGAAAATGCATACCTACAATGATCACTGGGCGTGTCATCTTCACGTTTCGGCGGTAGAACTATATCCGCGTGCGCCCACGAGAATTGACGTCTCCAACGATGAATACTCATTTTCTGAGGAATTGAAACTGACAATGAACGACACTTACGCAGCATCAACATCAGTTCAGCTCCTAGTATAGGAAAAAGCAAAAACAACAACAACAACAAAAAAAAAAAAAAATAAGCTTAGTAGTGAGACAGAAAAATGTGAATTAATTCCTTTCAGGAGAAATATAAAAGAATTTCAGGTATTTTGAAATCACTTCCCTTCGTACAGTTGGGTCACCGTTAACCTTTTTATTTTTTATTTTTTTTTTTTTTAAAAATTGCCCCAAACAAGGCGGGAGTGCCACTACCACGCAATGGGGTTACAAAAAGATTGAGATTAAGAATAAAAAAGAGTTTGAGAAAAAGGATAAAGAGGAGGACATGGATCAAGTTCAAGGCATCAGAAGATGTCGATTGACGTTACATTTGAATATTTCAAGATTATAACTATCAGGGAAGCAAGTGATAGGAAGGAGTTCAACTGACGAGAAGTGCGAGATAAGTAGCACGTTTACATTCATGCAGTTTGGGAACCAGTGAAAGTAGCTCGTCGGAGCAGTTGCCATGAAAATACTTGTAGAAAAGACAGAGGGAAGCCACAGCACGTCTGTGAGATAGCGACTACCCAAGAAACCTGTATCAAATAATCCCGGATGTTTTTTATACGTCTGTCTGTCTGTCTGTTTGACTGTCTGTCACTCTCTGTCTCTGTCTGTCTTTCTCTTAATTTCTCTCTCTCTCTCTCTCTATATATATATATATATATATATATATATGATAAAATATGGTTTTATGTATGTTATATTTATGGGGAAAAGTGCTCGATATCCGGAATAGAGCGTGTGTAAGGATGGAAGTTAACAGCTAGTGGCGACAGTCTGTTTCGTGCATAAACTTTATCTTTAGAACCTGATGATTGCATTCAATCATGAAAGACTGTAGCCACTCATTGATGATATCAGTGTCTATTCTTTACACACACACACACACACACACACACACATACATATATATATATATATATATATATATATATATGAGTGGAGACTGGAGCCAACACAGAGTTGTGACAGTCTGCTTCATGCTTGAATGCAATGTTCATGCCTTCAATAAACTGTAACGTTTATATTTATAATTGCATAAGCTGTATCCCTGATATTGTCGCTTTTATGCATAAATATACCTTAAAACTACATTTTTATCATATTTTAAAACCAACTTGAAAAAAATATCCAAATGTTGGAGAATTTTTGTCTTTATTTTCACCAGAAACTAATGCAAACATTTGAACATTAGAACGGCTCATGATCAGACATAATAAACATTCATTGTCTGATATATTTAACAATATATGTTTAAATATATATATATTTACATTTACAATATATGTTTAAATATATGTTTAAATATATATATATATATATATATATATATATATAGAGAGAGAGAGAGAGAGATAGAGAGATAGATATACAAGCAAAATAGATAGTAATAAGACAGACAGATAAATTGATAGATAGGTAGATCCTCGAATACGAGTGACCACACACACACACACACACACACACACACACATATATATATATATATATATATATATATATATCAATTATGTTGATCGGTCTGGAGGGGGACCATCCCACCGAGGATTTGAGTGTGATGGCCTTGTTGAGGTTGTTCATCACGCCAGATAACGCGTTCTCTCCCAGAAACTGCAACTAAGGTCTGCTCAGCAATATAAACCACACTTGGATTCTGTGGGTGTTGAACAAACACAAATCTGTCTGAGCGAGCGTCTGAAATAGCAGACGGGTATCCTCGAATACGAGTGGCCAGCTATTATATATATATATATATATATATATATATATATATAGATAGATAGATAGATAGATACATAGATATACAAGCAAAATAGATAGTAATAAGATAAGACAGACAGATAGATAAATTGATAGATAGGTAGATCCTCGAATAGGAGGGCATATATATATATATATATATATATATATATATATATATATATATATATATATATGAAGAATTGTTGGATTTATTCTTAATCGGCATTTTTAATACTTCAAACGTTATTTCAGGGTACGCTCGTATTTAAAATAGACGCCCTGTTTGTATTATGTCTATCGTTCTGTGAACTCCAGAAATCTCAACAACAAAAATTATATTGTCCCCACCCCACCGTCACTACGGCTTTTCGCTATTCCTCCATACTTAATTTTAGAGGCTGGCTTGTATCACTTTTACATTCTTTGCCACAACTGCAAGGAAGGGTGTACACACAGTTCTTCTTTGTGTCCTTCTCCCTGTTAAGCTTTACTCGACAGACGTTTTTCCATCGAGTGGAGCTTCTGAATATTGTCCAGATGTTGTATGAATAGCAGATCTTCTGAATCTTTTCCGATAAGCCCTTAACTTAATGCAGACAGACCGTAGCAATTTCATGGTTTTTCTCTTTGACCTTTCTGTTTCCATCTGTTTAAGGTGTGTGCAAGTAGTTGTTATTCTAAAGGCAGGTGTATGAAGATGTCATCTTCGTATCTCAGCCATACTGTTGCTTCTAGTAGCATCGTTTCTAAAGCTGTTCATGTACTTATTGACATAGTAATTGTGCGTTCAATCCCTGGGCCTGGCAGCGTGTATTTGGACTCACTGGAAACAGGACGAGCAATAACTGAGCAGCATTAAAAATAAAATCTAGACCAGATATCCCTAGACATGGGCAATAGAACAAGAAAAATCTAACCCCGTAGATTAAATATTTGATTGTTTCACCCCGCGTTACAACTTTTCGACGTTCTTCCAACTCCAGTTTATGGGGAGGGGGCTTGTTTCACCTTTTGATTATTTTTCGTAACTGCAAGGAATTGTGTACACAGTTTATGAAGTTGTGTTTTTGAATAATATTTTTGAATTGTATGGTATCATCTCGTATTAACTCTACTTTTATGTTGTATTCATACTTATTTAAAACTAAGAAAATGTTCGATTTATTTGCTTTTCTTATAATAATAGTGTGATAAATTTTGCGTTTGTATGCGGCCTTTTTCATTTTTGGATTGTATAAAAGTGAATAAGTGTTTATAAATAAATGTTTTTGATAGATTAGATATCCAAGAAGGCTAGCTGATCATTATTTTCTTCTTACATTGTGGACTAAATCGAATGTCTTAATAAGTTCAGATGATCCAGCAGTATTTGCACAGTTTCCTGTTGAAGCAGGAGTATGAAGATGTCATCTCTGTGTCTCAGCCATACTGTTGCTTCTAGTAGCATCGTTTCTAAAGCTGTTCATGTACTTATTGACATAGTAATTGTGCGTTCAATCCCTGGGCCTGGCAGCGTGTATTTGGACTCACTGGAAACAGGACGAGCAATAACTGAGCAGCATTAAAAATAAAATCTAGACCAGATATCCCTAGACATGGGCAATAGAACAAGAACAATTCTAACCCCGTAGATTAAATATTTCATTGTTTCACCCCGCGTTACAATTTTTCGACGTTCTTCCAACCTTAGTTTTAGTGGAGGCGGCTTGTTTCACGTTTATATTATTTTTCATATCTACAAGGAAGTGAGTACACACAGTTTTTAGTCATGTTTTCCCTGTGTTAGGTTTTATTTGGCAGAGATTGCTCTGTAGAGTGGAGCCGTTTCTGAATATTGTCTAGATGTTTTACGGACCGCGGATCTTCTGAGTCTTTTCCGATAAGCCCTCAACATAATGCAGACAGACCGTAGCAATTTCATGGTTCTTCTCTTTGATCTTTCTGTTTCCATCTGTTCATGGTGTAGGTAGCTGTTATTCTAAAGGGTACGTGTAGTCGGATTGCCATATAGGATGTTACCTATTTGCATATGTTGGTTATAAGAGAAATATAGATAGCGTAAAAAGTCAGATTAGGAGAAAAGTTAACTACTGATCACGTGTTGTAGAACAACACCATACAACAATATGGTGTCGCTGATAGGATGTTTAAGTCACTTGGACGAACTTGGATCCGGTGTTTTGAAGCACAGGCTAGGGCTAAAAAAATTGACAGATGGTAAGGCAAAGTGTTTGGGGCGAGGAGAAAATGTAAAAAAAAAATTATTCTTAGCTTCAAAAGGTTGTGAAGCTATAATGAAAATTTCTTTTATGACTTGCCCCCAGAATTTGGAAAATTTGACTTTCGTCGAAGTTTCATAAATAATAAAAATAAATTTACTTGTCACAGCGGAAAGAACAAAATTTCTGCCCATTAAATAGAAAAAATCCATTATAAAGTGTCTTCTCTGATTAAGAGAAGCTAGCAGATTCTGCGAATTTAAAAAACTTGGAACTCAAGATTTTACTATTGAGGACAAATTGATTCAATTACAGTTTATTGAAGGTTTGGCTGATATATTTCATAAATAGAAGATATTGGAACAATTACAATTGAATAATTTGTCTCTAACTGCATGTGTGGAAGTTATACAACAGCTTGAATTGATTAAAGACTATTTGCATATGTTGGCTATAGACAATACAAAGTATAGAATAAAGTATCATATAACAGAAAAGTTGACTACTAATCACGTGTTGTAGGACAACATCATACAACAATGTGACGTCATCAACAGGATGTTTAAGACGCTTGGACAAACCAGAATTTGTTGAGAATTGGATCCATTGTTTTGCAGCCCATGCTAGGGCTAAAAAATTGAAAAAAACAGTAAGGCATGAGCAAAGGGAAAATGAAATAACTGACCTCTTCTTAGTTTTGGCGGGTTGTAAACCTATAATGAACATTTCTGTTATGGCATACTTCAAACAATTGGAGAATTTCATTTTCATCGAAATTTCAGAAATGACACAAAGAAATTTACGACCTAAAAAGAAACTTGTCATAACAGAAAGAATCAAATTTTTGTTCATTAAACAGACAAAATATGATTCTGTTTTGACCTTGTTAGGGTCAGAAATAAAAACATGAGAGAGGAATTGAATTAAACAAATATATTAACAGAGACAGTAATACAAACATATACAAATGACAGTGTTACAGCAAGAATGTTCGGTCCGACTGTCAGAGCTGACTGCTGGAAACAGCAGTACCTGATCCTATTTATAGCTGGAGAGCCCATGCGTGCGTTGGTAAATTACCATAACAGATTCAATTATACAATATCTCACATTAAGAGAAGCTAGCAGATTCTGTGAATTTAAAAAACTTGGAACTCAAGATTTTACTATTGAGGACAAATTGATTCAATTACAGTTTATTGAAAGTTTGGCTGATATATTTTATAAATAGAAGATATTGGAACAATTACAATTGAATAATTTGTCTCTAACTGCATGTGTGGAAGTTATACAACAGCTTGAATTGATTAAAGAGTATAATTTTACCGAGGACAATGTTGAAACGTGCAGTATTAAAAAAAGAACGCAAGAAATGAAAATACTGTAAGTATGAGCTTGAAGTTGTTATGGTGAAACACCCCTATCCTATAGTTAATAGACTCTCCCATCTAATATAAGTAGGAGTAGTAAGAGAAACGAGGGTCAGTCGATGTTGGACGACCGGCTGAACGGTTGAACTCTCTACCTTCGGGCGGGGAGGAACCCGAACGAGGCTACGCCGAAGGGCGGAGTCCCGTTTGGGGAGGTAAACCGACCCTGAACCCGTTTATACGGGTTCAAAGGGTATATTTTTGACCGAGCTCACGGGCTCAGAGATCCTACGTTAAACCAGCCTTGTGCCACATGATGCCCTCGTTGGGGGGGGGGGTACTAAATATCCAGTCGATGTCGGACGACCGGCTGAACGGCTGAACTGTCTGCCTTCGGGCGGGGAGGAACCCGAACGAAGATACGCCGAAGGGCGGAGTCTCGTTCGGGGAGGTAAACCGACCCTGAACCCGTTTATATGGGTTCAAAGGGTATATTTTTGGCCGAGCTCACGGGCTTGGAGATCCCACGGGCCCGGAGATCTCACGTTAAACCGGCCTTTTGCCACATGATACCTTCGTGGGGTGGGGGATTAAATAATAGTCGATGTCGGACGACATTCGAACTCTCTGCCTTCGGGCAGAGAGGAACCCGGACGAGGCTATGCCGAAGGGCAGAGTTTCGTCCGGGGAGGTAGACAGACCCGATCTCGTTTATGCGGGTTCTACGGGGATTTTTGGCCCAAGCCTACGGGCTTGGGAACCCTACATTAAATTCGGCCTTGTGTCACATGTGACTGCGTGGGGCACTTACTAAATAGAGTCGATGTCGGACGACAGTAGTCGACAGTTAGTCGAATACGAAAGTAGTCAGCGACCACAACGAGATTACTCTGCGTAATACCTATTATATCAAGTTCCTAACGTTTTGTACGTCGAACCTATTTAGGACCGATTTAGTACAAATACAAGCCTCCACTGCGAAATAACTCCACAACAGAAATTGACAGAAGAAAACGGGCAGTTTTCTGACAATTTCACGCTCATACTTACATACTTACTAGAAGAAAAATAATTTTCAGTCTGTATGTAAAAGAATTCTTTTGAAAAAAATTAAATTAAATGGAATGACGTTTCCAATGCAAGTAGATACAGGGAGTGAGGTCACTGTAATCCCAAGAAATTTCTGGGAACAAATAGGTAAGCCAAAATTTAGAAAATGTCATCTGAAATTGAGACAATTTGATGGATCTTTTAATAAAACTTTTTTTTAAACTTCAATGGAACTTTTTCAACCTCTGACCGATTTGAAATGATTCTCATGGTCTACTAAGAACAAATATTCTAATGGTAGACACATCGAAATTAATCAATAATGTGAAATCAGAAAAAGTCAAAACAAGAGTGTTAAAGCGGGGAGTGTATAAAGCAAGCATACATTTAAATGAAAATAGTACCCTTTCCTCTTTCGAATCACATAAATTACCTATTCACCTTCTATCTTTAGTGGTTGCCCAATTAAAGAAAATAGTAGAGGAGGAAATTTTGAAGCATGTTCCTCCAGGTGGCAGTAAATGTGCCTCTCCCATTGTAGTTTTGCGAAAATCAGATGGAGACTTAAGAATATGCGGTGATTTGAAAATAGGTGTAAATATACTTGGATTTGTTTTCCATTTTCAGTATCGAAACCGCTATCCACAGATTTTGCAAAAATTGATTTAAAATCTGCCTATAATCAAATACAGATTGATGATAAATTCAAGGAAATTACCAAATAAACAACCTCAGAGTATTATTGAGAAGGACGAAAATTCCTTTTGGAATAAAAATGGCAAGTGTCATTTTTTAGAGAGCAATAGAAAATTTGTTAACGGACAAAATTAAATGAAACGAAATTTGATTAAATAAAAAATGCGGGGATGACAGTAAACAGACAAATGTGAATTTGATTGCAATACAATATCATATTTAGGTTACTAAACTTCAAAAGATGGTATTGCACCAGACTCAAAGTTAAGAAAGTTTCAAAGGTATCTGTGCCTATTAATAAAATAGTATTAGAATCCTTTTTAGGATTGGTTGCTGAACTGCGTAAACGAAATAGCGAGTTCAAATGAACACAAAGGCAAAGCTTAGCGTTTGAGGATTTAAAAAAAAAGATATAGAAAACCCATTGTAAATATTTTTGATCCCAAAAAGGAGGGTTACGTTAAGTACGGTTGTGAGTAAGCGAGCTGTGTCAGCAGTTTTTTCGCAAGAAGGCCATCCAATAATGCACCTTTCAAGAAGAATTTTAACAGAGAGAAAATATTCAAATACTGAAAACGTGGCATTGACCATTGTCTGGAGAACAGACAAAGCTCGATAATTTTCATTAGGTAAGAAGTTCCAATTAAATTCGGACCATAAATCTATAGAGTTTATTTTTAAAACTAAAAAGGAATTACCAAAAGTTACTTCTTCAGGAATTCTAAGATGGTCAATAAAATTGATGGCATATGATTTTAACATTGAGTAAGTAAAACGAAATGTCGATGTTCTGTCAAGGTTACAAATTAATAAAGATCAAAAAGACAAAAAAAAATGTAAAACTTGGATGAAGAAATATTAGACTGGATTGAAAATTGACATTATCTCTCCAAAGATTGGCATTGGAAGCTCTACAAGACCCGATATTAAACGAAATTCCCGGGAGAATAAAAAGAAATATGTGGAGTAATAGTTCGAAAGCTGAAACCTTATAAATAAAGCATAAATTAACGATGGAAAACGGCGCTATGTGCAATGGAGATGTGATAATACCACCAAAAACAGTAAGAAAAGATATTTTTAAAATTGTACATGATAGTGGGAATCATGGGATAAGAGCTACACAGACGAGATTAAAATTGAAGGCATGATGGCTGGGGTATTATTGAGATATAGAAAGATATGTACATTGATGTCCAAAATATATAGAAATAAAGAATTTCCAACAAAGGAGAATACACTCATGGCCTAAAGCAACGGATCCCTGGTTTCGTGTTTATATGGACCATGCACACATTAATGACATGGAGCTATTTCTAATTTTCGTCGACTGATTTTCTGGGTGGCCTGAAGTCGTTAAAATTAATAAAAAGAAAAACGACAAGAATAAAACAAATATTCAGTGATGTTTTCCTAGTAATGGGGTCCCTAAAACATTGGCATCAGATGCACCAGAATCTTGTGATGTAGATTTATGTAACTGGCTGAGGCGGATTGTCTACTTCCCTTATAAAGCACCACCATATCACCCATAATCTAAGGGCATTACAGAAAGAATGGTGCACACTGTAAAAATAGGATTAATACTATAGACATTTAATTACCAAAGTTATAGTATAGCTGGCCACTCGTATTCGAGGATACCCGTCTACTCGGGCGGCTAGACAATCCCTATTGAAGACGCTTGCTCAGGCACATTTGTGTTTATTCAACACCCACAGAGCCCACGTGTGGTTTATATTTCAACTATACTGAGTAAACCTTAGGTACAGTTTCTGGGAAAGAGTGTGTTGTCTTGCGTGATCAAGAATTTGAAAAAGGCCAGCACGCTCAACCTACAAGGCTTGGGTCAACCCGTGTTATGATTTTCAGGAACTTTCCAAACGATCGGCCTCGATAACATCTGGAAGTTTGACCATGGTGAGATTCATAGCCAGAATGCGAAGCGTTCTAATCACTCGGCCACGTGCCCATACTTACTGCTTAGTTATAGGACGATTCCACATGCAGACTGATTGCAAAGCCCATCTGCGTAATGGAGAGGCAAATCAGATCTTCATTTACAATGTCTTAATTGACAAATGAAAACATATAGTATAAAGTAGCAAGTCTTAAGAGAGCTAATTTCATCATGCAAAGGGGACATAATACGGCTATTATATCAAAGAAAGGAAAAGCCTAATAGCTCATTTTGACCGATTAAGACCAAGAATTGAAGAGGAAGATGTTGTGATGGAAGAAGATCTTCACGAAGAAGAAAGGATGAGTTCTTCAGATCATGACAATGCAAGAGAAAACGACAGCGGGTGTGACTCAGACACGGAAGAAGATGAGAGGAGAGCAAAATCTTCATTAAAAAGAACAGGACAAACCTCAAAGGGGGGGGGATGTAGAAGTTCAAGAACAACGAAAGGCATTAAACCTATTCGTTTCTGGGAGGTGTAATGGATTTTACCTATTTTGCATATGTTGAAATAAAGTGTAAAGAGTCAGATGACGGGAAGTTGACTACTGATCACGTGTGGTAGCACAACACTATACAGGAAGACACTTGATGTTTATCATTTCCTATTGGTATGTGTCCGGGTTACCATTTATAATTTTTGTATGGTGTTGTAGCCATCCGACAATCTCTTTCTTCACGTTGAATGAATGGTGGGTTTTGAAGTTGCGGTATTGTCCAGTGTATGTTGGCTTGTGATATACAAATGTCTGCGCAAGTTATTAGTACAACCAGGAAGACTAGCTGATTATTATTTTCTTCTTTCATTGCGAACTGGATCAAGGAGAATATTGAGGTCACGTGGTTCGGCAGGGTTTGTATATATTCCCGGTGCAGCCAGAGTATGAAGGTGTCATCTGCGTATGTCAGCCGTACTGTTGACTTCAGTGGTGCCGTTTCTAAAACCATTTCTTCGAAGTATTCCCTGAACGTGTTCGCTATCATTGGAGACAATGGTGACCCAATAGCCAAGCCTTCAACTTGCTTGTATATGCCAATATCTTGTGGGGAGAATGTTGTCTGTACAATGAACGTCAACATTTCCATAAGATTATCTATTGGAATGTTAGCACGTTCTGCAAGAGTGTGGTCAGATTTCGAACAACTGACAATGCCTCATTCAGAGGGACTCTGGTATACAGGCTCACCAAAGCTTGACATCGAATCAGTTTCACAAATTATTCTGAATTCCTAATATATGACGAGAAATTCCCTGCTAGTGGGTTGGCTATATTCACTAGGAATCTTCTCAGCGAGTGGCGTGCAAAGCACCCTAGTTGGCTATGTATGTATGTATGTATGTATGCATAGCTGGCCACTGGTATTCGAGGATACCTGTCTACTAGGTCTAGCCGCCCTAGTAGACAGGCATCCTCGGGCGCATTTTTGTTTATTCAACACCCACAGAGCGCACCAGTAGTTTATACTGCAACTATGCTGAGCAGACTTTAGTTACAGTTTCTGAAAGAGCGTGTTACCTAGCGTGATCAATAGTTTGAACGAAACCAGCACACTCAAGCCATCGGCCACGATGACTTATAACTTCGTGCTAGCACAGCTATCGACGGTACCCAAGGGTTCCGTCTACCCAATTTCATTCACTTGGGTCAAACCTTGGTATGTTTTGCCGCACACTGGGATCGACTCCTTCCGTCTCCATCCTGACAAGTCGACCATAATGAGATTCGAACCCGGGTGTCATTGTCAGAATGCAAACGTTCTAACCACTCGGCCAATTAATTTTTTCCCCCATAAATGAATTGTTTCCTCTATACCATATACAAGTAAATTTATTTTATGCAATTTCAGTTTTTCTTAGATAATTCTACGTGTCCTTTGAGGATTCATAATTTTTGCATGTTTTATTTTAAGCATCACAATGCCATGGAGTCTGTATCTTTCCTGCTACTGGGTCTATGTTAATGGGACAACTTGAGATATAGACCTGAATGATCATATATACTATCTCAGAAAATACATTGACAAATATTTAAAACTTAGAAAAAAAAAAAAATTGATTTTTTTGGGTTCAACAATGTGTATCAAAAACAGGAAAATAAAAGTGGCAAATATACTGATTGGCTCATAAATTCTCAGTAGCCTCTCTAACACAAGTTGTTTCAGAATCTTTTTTTTTTTTGTGGGGTGGCTGATTCTCCAATCCCTTCCTACCTAAGTAAAAAATCCATACTACATTGAAAAGTAGGCTGACCATTTTTAAGTCAATGGGTCACTTCAATTTTCTCACCTTCCTGTGTACTTGAACCTCATACAAAACAAAATAATGTGATCCCATCTTTCTATTTCTCCTTAGATATGTTTCTAAAATCTGACTTTAAAACAACTGGTCTCACCTTTACATTCTTTTCCACATATTATGTGAGGTTATAACTATTGTGATGCACCAACTATAGTATGGAGGTTGTGAAGAGTGGTTATGTTACTGGAAACCACTCTGATGTAACATCAAACAATCCTTTGAATTTTTCCAGATCTCTATTTATCTTCCACTTGCTTGCTTCACAAATTATGTAGGGTGGGCTGTTCTTTTCGAAGGTATTGTTTATATCAGTTAGCTATTCCTTTAAGATATCCAAGATGACATTTTGCTTGATGTTGAAGGCAACTATTCAGAAATAATTATTTGATTTAAAATTCAAATATAGCCTTGTGTGTGTTGATTTTCTCTATGCATGAATCCTATATTAAGTTTCCTTCCATGTTAATTAGATTTCTAAAAATACAAGTGGGTTGTACTTAAATCAATCAGAAATTGTATAAATTCTGAGTTCACATGACCGAATAGAAGTTACACGTTTGAGTTAGTGTATAAATCAAGATCAAGCCTTCCAACAGTACTTCCTCGGGCCAGTTTTCATGTGAGGTGAGAAAATTATGTGGAAAAGTGATGACCCCCATAGCTTTCTGCTGATATATACCAAGACCTATGTGGACAACACATTTCCAATTAGAGGCCCATCTAGTTTAATGCATCTTTTGAGTCACATTGACAGAATCACATTTGTCAACTATGGATTGTTTGGATTTAACACACTTGTATATCACAAGAAGAGATAATCTAGACTGACATGTTGAAATTAGTAACAGGTAAGACTCTTGCAAATTGGAAATCCCAACTGCAAAAGATAATAGTTAGAATATCCCTCAAGATTAACATCATCCTAGATTAAGATACACAACGTTGCATAAAATCTGGAGCCTTCAACTTGTCTTTTTAGTTTAGTTGATTCTAAATGGGGAAAATAGAGTTTGGAAAAGAGAACGGAAATTATTGAAATGTCACAAAGAATAACTTAACATGAAATCACTAACAAGCTTGAAGTATAAAGAATTGCTGTTCAAGTCAGCCAAAAGAATGATGATAGTTTAAGTGTTTTGTATCTGAAAAAAAGAACAGTATACCATTGAAATTAGACAAAAGTGATCAAAGAATTCTAATGAGGATATCAATCTCCAAACCAAAATTAAAAGCTTATCAAGTAATGGATGAAAGTAGCATTATTACTAAAGTATCAATTCTTATAATAAGACAGATAAAAGTAATCAAAATGGATGCACTGCTGTAAAAATGCCATCATTAACCAAAAAAAAAAACAAAAAAAAAAAAAAAACAACAACATCAAGATGAAAACACTGAGCAAAAGAACAATTGCTATAGGATAACGAAAAATGGGCAAATGTGATATATAATGATACCAACTGGTACAACCCCCCCCAACAACAACAACAATCCTAAATATACAAAGACAGTAAAATGTAAAGGCAAGAGTTTAATGGTTTGGGGCTACATTAAAAGCAGCAGTACAAGAAAGTTGATAAAATTCAATTGAACAGTGAACAGCAAAGATTTTTATTTTGTTAAAATCTCACCTATAACAAGAAAATAGCAAATGAAATATTTCAAGATGATGAATCTCCTTGCCATATATCACATGTAATGGAGAAGTTTCTCACTGGTGAAGACATTGCAATACTGCAAGATTGGCCTGTCCGAAGATCTTATTAGATCTTATTTTCTCTAATAAGATTTCTCGAATATTCAGGTCGGTGGACGAAAATAAATAAATATACACTAAATACCATATTCCTTACCAGATCAAAACCGTTACTGTGTCTGCTTCCTTTTTTATGGAAGAGTGTAGAACCGGAAGTTATCCGTGATTGGACTATAAATTGCCAAGAGGAGTCGCAATGTGTCATTAAAAATGAGGAAAATTGTAGCTGACCAACAGCACACAAGTCGATATCCGATCAGTATCGGCTGGGTTACGGGTTGAGTGGGGTATGATGTTGAAAGACCAGAAATCCCTAATAGACCTCGGCCAAAATAAAAAAAAAACACAAAAAAACTGGACTACTCAAATGCGTGCATCCACTAAAATAACATTTAAGTAATAAGATCATTTGGTCCCAAATCCTGATATAAGCATTGATTACGTTGACATCATTTTTTTAAAAGTACTAAACGACCTCACCCCACACGCCATCTTGATCGCGTCATGTGTTATAGTTAATGATGATCACGTAATTTAGCGTGCACCATCTGTTGAAAAAGTGTTACTGTAAATTAGCAGTTAATTCTAAATTTGCCGTCATTGCAAACTTTGCCTGAAGGTCTTCACAGTTTTTCTTCGCAATACAAAACTAGCTTTTTTTTTTTAAAACATCTTTTTATTCTTAGAATTCACTCCAAATGTAAGGTTATGAATGATGAAGCCCCCCCCCATCCCCTGAGGTCTTTTTCCGACTGGAATATTAGCATTTTCTGGTGGTTTGATTTCAAGAGATGCGCTAAGCGTTCTTTCGAGACACGAGAGACGCTGATTCAGGGATGATCAGATTGATCAAAACGTTCTGATTTTCTGGTCGAATCTTTTCATGGATTTCAAAAAACGTGTCATGGAACAATTTTGACCTTATTATACACCCTCGCACACACACTCCCCCACCCCACATAAATATGCAGGAACATGACTCCCTTTTTTTTTTTTTAACTAATTCTGATTGCCTTTCGGTGATTATTACCCCCAAACGGCCTGAATGAAAGCAGTACTTTTTAAAAAAAATCTGTTTCACACCATGCAAGGCAGAAAAGCCACTAAGACACAAAGGGTTATAGGATGTGGAAGAATTAGTAATTATTAGAATTAATAATGAGCAGGAACAGGAAGGAATAATCATGAGGTCAATTGATAGCGATTGATATTGATGTAAATTTTTGCAGATTAATGTTGGCTGGAAAGCCGGAAGGGGGTTCCACAAGCGAGAAGTGTGAGAAAAGAAACTGTTAGCATAGAACTTATGGCTACATCTAACCAACTCATCTGTAAATTGGTGAGATCTCGACGCCAGTCGAGTACTACGCTTAAATTAAAAAAAAGTCTTGGTACCAGAGAAAAGAGCAATATTTATTTTTAATGTAACAACACAAAATGTGGCGCAAGGCCAAAATGGAGATTAGGGGGAACAGAATGGTCTTCTTCTGTCTTATAATTAAACTTAGCTTTTTTGCAAATAAACCACAAACCCCAATATGTAACAAATGTGAATAAAACTAAGAATAATTCCAGTTACCATGAAAGTATTTACACAGAGAGGCAACCTGATGGCGGTGGGAATTGACTTGTTATTTTTCCAAAGAGTGAAACATGACCCAGTGAAGACAACCTGTCGTATGTTATTCAATTATCCCTACTTCGTATGTCCATTCCAATGAAACATGTCGTTCCTTGCAGATTGACCATTCATGATTTCGATTGGATTTAAATCAAATCAGAGTTTCCGGGTCAGTCTATAGTACTTTGATTTGCTCACTGGTAAGGCTTGCCAGTGTGTTCGTGCAGCGTTACAATTTTTCGTACGCTTCCTTGGAATAACGTCCATCGCAGACAATGGCCGTAGGACAAATAATCGACAATCGAGACAATAGTGTCTGGGCGTGATATAAATCTGATGCAATGACGGACGATACAATTTTCAAGGCCAAACAAATTTCATCATACACCCCGAAAATAGATTCATATTACTGCACACCACTGCAAATGACCTAATCTGAGGAAAAAAAAAAAGAAATCGATTACACCCTGTCACTCCAGTGGGTTTAAAACTGACCGTATGGTGAAAGAAAGGGAAACTAAAGCGGTTGTTTCAATTAATTTGCATGATAGCAATATTTTTTGAATGTTTCCAGAGGTTCAGTTTCTTGGATAACAGATACTACCCTCTTGTTGAAGGACAGAAACTGAAACTTGTTGGAGGATAGACCCTGCGACTTGTTGGAGTATAGATACCGCCACTTATCGGAGGATAGACACTGCAACTTGTCGTAGGATAGACACTGAAACTTGTTGCAGGACAGAAACTGCCACTTGGAGGATAGTCACTGCCACTTGTTAGAATTTTTAGAAATCTAAATCACTTGTTTCTTTTGATAGACCCTTGAGACTTCTTTGGGTGATAGACACTGTAACTGCTTATAAGATAGACACTGCCATTTGTTGGAGGACAGAATCTGCAACTTGTTGAAGGACAGAAACTGCCACTTGTTAGAGGATAGACACTGCCACTTGTTGGGGGATAGATAACTCAACTTGTTGAATATCAGAAACTGCAACTTGTTGAAAGACAAAAACTGCCACTTGTTGGAGGATAGACACTGCAACATTTTGAAGTATAAAAACTGTCACTTGGAGGATTGTCACTGCCACTTGTTGGAGTATAGATACTATCACTTGTTGGAGGATAGACATTGCCACTTGTTGGAGGATAGACACTGCAACTTGTTGGAGAACAGAAACTGCCACTTGGAGTATAGTCACTGCAACTTGTTGGAGGATAGTCACTGCAACTTGTTGGAGGATAGACACTGCAACCTGTTGGAGGATAGGCACTGCAACTTGTCGAAGGCCAGAAACTGCAACTTGTTGAAGGACAGAAACTACCACTTGTTGGAGGGTAAACACTGCCACTTGATGGAGCAGAGAAACTCCAAACTGTTCGAGTTATTGCCTTTCAACTATTCATATTTGATTCGACTACCGATAT
>CAHIKZ030001661.1:357500-430000 GCA_903632075.3 Acanthosepion pharaonis | reverse complement strand
CTATCTATCTATCTATCTATCTATCTATCTATCTATCTGTCGCATTGATCACTAGGTCTCAGCGTTTTACCGAAAAAATAGCTAGATGGAACCGTAAGTTCTATTCTAATAGTTCGTTCTCTCACACCTTTCACCTGTGGAAATCTCCTGCGTCTTTCCCAAGTACAATCGTCAAAAATATAATTTCAACATCAATGACCATGTTCTCTCTTCTTGAATTCAGTTTTATTCTTTTATTGCCTTTTCTCCTCACTAAAGACTTCTCATTCTCTCTTAATCCCTTGCGTCTTAGTGGCATTATCGACTTGCTTGGAATGAAATGGTTAAAAAAAACCCTTAAAAAAAAAAATTAAAAAAAAAACACAGAAAGAAATTCTGAGGGAGAAGTCTGACTCCAAAATGATTAACTGTTCTCGTCGCGTCGGGTTTTCGGCTCACTAGCTTGTTAACCATCGCTCTGCGGCGAGCCTCCCAGGGGACGAAGATTTCTATTGTGAGCGTGCCATAAGTGAATAATATCAAACACCCTTGAAATCTGCTTTCACCGATTTAAGACACAGCCCGAATTGACCCTTTATTTTTTTCTTCGGACGTGTACCGTATTAATTTCATACCAATTATTTTGTCAAGGGATTTGCATTTTCAAGAATATTACTCAGCAGAAAAGCCCAAAAAGAAATTAGCAGGTAAAAAAAAAAGAACATAACACATAATGGCGTTGTGGACTAAATCCAATTAGTGGAGGTGTCTGTTTTTTTTTTATCATTTGCTAGGTAGAAGGGCATTCACCTTTATGTTTTGGCTTCTGTCAAGATATTCTTTCTAGACATATTCTTTCTAGACACGTTCTTTCCATACTTATTCTTTCTAGACATTCTTTCTAGACATATACTTTATAGATATTCTTTCTAGACATGTTCTTTCTAGACATATTTTTCCAAAAAAATTCTTTCCATATATATTCTTCTTAGACATATTCTTTCCAGACACTCTTCTTTCTAGACATATACTTTTTAGACATTCTTTCTAGATATATACTTTGTAGACATATACTTTGTAAACATATTCTTTCCAAAAATATTCTTTCCATACATATTCTTTCTAGACATATTATTTCCAGACATATTCTTTCTAGACATATTGTTTCCAGACATATTCTTTCTAGGCATATTCTTTCCAAACATATTCTTTCCAGACATATTCTTTCTAGACCTACTCTTTTCAGACATATTTTCCCAGACATATTCTTTCTACACATATTCTTCCCTGAAATATTCTTTCCCGACATATTCTTCCTGGACATATTTTCTAGACATATACTTTCTAAACATTCTTTCTAGACACATTCTTTCCATACATATTCTTTCTAGGTATATTCTTTCCAGACATTCTTCTTTCTAGACAAACTTTCTAGACATAAACTTTCTAGACATTCTTTGTAGACATATACTTTGTAGACATATACTTTGTAAACATGTTCTTTGTAGACATATTCTTTCCAAACATTATTTCCATACATTTTCTTTCCAGACATATTCTTCCCAGAGATATTGTTTCCAGACATATTGTTTCTAGACATATTCTTCTTAGACATATTCTTTTCAAACATATTCTTTCCAGACATATTCTTTCCAGGCGTATTCTTTCTAGACATATTCTTTCCATACATATTCATTCTAGTCACATTCATTCCAGACATTCTTTCTAGACATATTCTTTCTAGACATATCTCGCTCAAACTTTTTTGCTACAACTCTCTACTGTTTTTTTCCTCTAAGACTCCTACCATTATTTTTTTTTCACGCCAAAAATCCATGGAAGATCCATTCTTTGAGCACGGAACCCTTTTATTTTGCTAGTTTCTATTAATGAGCAACACAGTCATTATATCTTTTCTTAGCGGAATAATATTTGTTTCAGAGGTGACCAGGTTTTATCAAGGGCTCCTGGGTAAATTACCATAACACGAAACAATCATGGAATTCCACGGCTATTTTATAATCGCAATGAGCTGATTTACTCATTAACTTCAGAATTAAATGTGATCTGAAAAGAACTGGTGATTCAACTTGACATGGTGTAAGTCTCGCAATCATGGAGGTGATTCAGGAACGGGTTCTTTGCGAAGAAAACTGAAGAGATGTAAGAGTAGGCTGGGAACTATGCAAGAGATATTTTGCCTTTTGAGTTGCGGACATTCACTCGCCCTCAAAGCCGAGAATGAGCAAAAGTGAAAATCATGTGGAATATGACCATGTTCACTGACAAACGCTAGGAGAGCAATTGCTCTGACATCAAACTTGTGCACAAGAGAGCAAACATAAATGGATTCTGATAGACATTGCGGTAAATTGGGATAAGAAAATGGCGGAGCTGGTGGGCATATGGAGATACCAAGACCTGATAGGGCCATTTAAAGAAATATATAAAACAGCAGCTCAATTTTTCTTTTTTGGGGTGGCACACTCTACACTATCTCCAAGAATCTTCTCACTGCTTCGCAAGACGCCATAACATCATTAGAAGTGTGCAAGTGGCAGCGCTGTTTGGAACAGTTCAAGGAAAATATTTGCCTCTTAGCTACAAGTAAAAATTGTGCTATGACCATCATCACCTGCCCTAAACATCTAAAAGTTCGTTTATGGATAGATTGTGTTATTTTTTTTTTTACGGTTTATGAAGCTTTTGCGCGTTATTTAAAGCCAGAAAATATTTTTACATTGTAAAAATTTTTTGGAGATAATAATTATTTAGGGATAAAATTCCTACTAATTAACCCATAGCTAGGGGGAGAAGTGATGGATTTATACACTTCCCAAGGCTATTTGCACATAAATGAATATAACGAACCAGATTGGGGTTGGAATCGAAACTAGTCTGCGATTTCCAATTCCAAAGCGTTTTCTATGACACCACCCGCACATCCAAACTTACAGTAGCTGGTATCTCTAAGCAGTCACTCATCTAACTACTGAACAGGCTCGACGTTGCTTAACTTCAGTTATCTTAGGGGAACAGGTGTTTGAACGTGATAATACCGTAAGCCTTGTAAGAGTCGGAGTTATATAAAGAGAACTGAAGCTTTTCGCTCTGGAAAATTCCGTTTAATTTGTTCTTCAGAAAGTTCTTTTCTGAAGTCTATACCATTCTCTA
This sequence comes from Acanthosepion pharaonis, assembly GCA_903632075.3. NCBI lineage: Eukaryota > Metazoa > Mollusca > Cephalopoda > Sepiida > Sepiidae > Acanthosepion > Acanthosepion pharaonis. Next base: position 426,847 of record CAHIKZ030001661.1, on the reverse strand, counting down.
ACTAGTCAGGCGGTTCGGTATGATTATTAAAATGCTCTTAACCACACCAAACGTATCTGTAAATCCACGAATATGCTACCAGATCTTACACCTTGCAATAATCTATTCAGGCCATAGACAATTTTGGCATTTACCTCCTGTAATTCTTAAGAATCTTCTTGTTAAACAGAAATTGTCTTTTAGTACCGCTTCAAAGTTTTCAACATCCATTCTGAACATCAGGAAGAAGATCAATTTTAGTAAGATACATTTTTTTAATCATCTAATTCATCGTAGAACGACTTTTGGTTTGTTCTGAACAAGTTGTTCTGAAAGAATTGAACGCATCGTTAATCATATGTCTGCTTTTCACCTGCTCTCTTACCTTCAGCAGGTGACTAAGGGAATTCCCATTTCAGTTCCTCTGTGCTACCTCGACTTCACTCATTTAAGCGCAGTACTAGATTGGCGGCAAGGTCTCATCATTTTACAGTTGAAATGGCTAGATAGAACCGTAAGTTCTATGCTAACAATTTCTTCACCCGCACTTCTCGCTTGTGGAACTTTCTTCCGGCTTCTTGGTTTCCAATCAATTTTTATCGTCTTTGACAGTGAATTTTGATCTTATTTGCTTTATTGCCTTGTTTGTGGCGAAATGATTAAAAAGAATATTCATATTTGATCCGTCTCTCCTAAGCTCATGTTAACACTCCAGAGCTTTTTGATTTTATTCAGGTACTTTCGCCAGAATTACTATGACAATTTTTCATCTTCCAAAAACGGTTTGTCTTCGCCTTTTCCCTTTTCAACTTTAGCAGCCGTTTTGTAGTGACCCCAGCAGCGATACAAAACACATCGAAAGCCGTTCTTAACCGATATCAATTCAACTGATTCATTTCTTTTCTGAACGTCTACTCTAAGAGACTTTTTCTCTTACGCGGCTTTTAGAGATGTTAACAGTCCACTCTCCCATTTTTCTGTTTCCCGAAGCAATCTGCCGCGTGGATTTATTGCCTTCTCACTTATGGCAACAGATTCTGTTGTTAACTTATTTTGGATCGCATTGCTTTTGTCCATGCAGCATCTTGTGCTAATTCTTGTATCATTGGGCGACTCGACTACCCCAGTTACAAGAGTATTGCCCATTATTCCACCACCAGGAGGCGGGGTATGACTCGGACACCTGCGCATTCCCATAGGCAGTACAGTTCCCCTAATCCGTTACATTGGTAATTTGATTCTTTGCAATAATAATAATAATAATAATAATAATAATTATTATTATTATCATTATTATTATTATTATTATTATTGCTAGTGTACGCAGGCCGTCAAAAATGACAGCTAATTTTTTGTCCGCCGCTATTATGTTGTTGATAATTGGCTTCAGTGAACAGAAGAATATTTACTCTAAGAATTCTGTCTTGTGCTTTTCTTGCATGTCTCATGGTGCCAATATTCTCATTCCTCATACTGTGGCGTTGCTCTTCTGTCTCTTGTCAAAGACGTTCCACCCACTTTTGCATTCACATGTTTCCACTTCTTCCTTTGTTTTATTTTGAATCTTTTCAGCTACACGATCTTACACAGCAGCTCTCCTTGCACCAGCTTCTTCCTCTGGTACATTTTCTCTTCTTTGCAATGCTCTCCCCCCTCTCTCTATCCAGCAGCTCTCCTCCCCTCTATCACCATCTTTTTCTCTTCGATTAAATCGCCCGGGAGCCTTGCGTTTTCTGGCTTGTGCTCTTATTGCTTCACGGTGTTCCTGCAATGCCTGTGAATATCTTTGCCTATTAGCCCCACCCACCGTGCCTATATCGGATCCTTAGACGGGCGTAATCGTCGCCCTCGCTCTCGTTCTAATCCCCTTCTTTCCTCAGAGAAAATTTTTCATTTTATGATGATCACTGCATAAAACTTTCTTAAATCCACAAAACAATGCAAAACATAGGGAATTATTTGAATTTAATTATACATTTATATAGCAAATTTATGTTGAATCTTGGATGTCTAAGTAAAAACTAAAATGTATTTAAATTATATGAGAACTTGTAATTACATCAGCAATATCAATACTAAATTTATCTCTTATATAGTTATTCAATTGTATATTTAGAATGTTAAACACGTGATGTAATGGTTAACAAGCCACGCGAGATCAATTACGGCTGAGTAGTGTGCTCAAATCTCACGGGGGATCCAATCTTTCGGCCTTGTGCCACATCTAAGCTATACTTAAATCAGCATATATTTAGTGTGCTACCTGTAGGACACTATAAGTCATATATTCCGGTAAAGTATGTAGTGACTGATGTTATGTTTGTTTGAAAGTAATTGTTACTTGTAAATAAATGCAGTCGTATCAATCATTCATTTATTACACCTGATATTCTGTAAATCGTGTTTTGCTCAATATCTTTTCATGTTAAAATGTTAAGTGTTTACTATAAGAGTGAAATGGAAATATCTACCGGAAGAAAAAAGATTAGCAACAGAACGATAGAGACGGCAACGACAAATCCTATTTCAGGAACAAGTTGAAGAAACAAAAAAACAAAGGTATCTGAGTGCCTCATATGAAAGGCTTGAACAAATAAGGCTGCAATCTAAGAAACGTATCAGTAAATGTAGTGATTAGTTAAACGGTTCATTTTGCTCGGGAAATAATTTTGACTAAATGCAGATAAATTCAATTGTATAGATTTGTGAAAATGGCCTACCTCGGAAACGCCCGCGAATCTGTGCGGCATGCAAACTCCAATTGTTCAACGATAAAAAGAACCAAAATGGCGGCGCCCATGTTTTATGCCGGGCGGTCTCAGACAGTTAACGCGAAATCTCGTTGTCTCGTCATTCGCATGCAAATTATGGTCGGTCCTCGGCTGTATAAAGCAGGCGCGTTTTTTGTTTCTGAGGACTGAGTTTTTTTGCTTGTGAGAAGGTTGGACGTGTGACACTATTTTGTCGATTACCCTCCTCGCAGTTCCTACTATCAGTTGAGTCGTTTCTTTACCACCACAAGATTATTAAAACAACTAAGGGAAGTAATCGGTCATAAATTCACTAAATTAAGTTGATTTACCTCCCTTCCCGATACAGAGTGGACAGGAAATATAGAAATCAATACACATTGATAATTCTTATATGGTATAATTATTATTAGTTTATTTTTTCTGGAAATAGAAAATTTAAAAAGCGTGTAAATTAATTTAAATTAACGAATGGAATGGAAGAGAAAAAAAAAACTTGATAAGTCCTGGGAAGAAACCAGTTGTTCTTTTTAGCTTTTTCTTTTAAAAATGCCTTATAATTTTTGTTTTTTCCTATATATAATTATTTTTTAATATAATACACTAGGAATCCATTTTTGATTTTTAAAATATAATTTCTCTTGTTTTGTATAAAGTGACGAATGATTGGCTCAGGTCTTTGCAAGAATTACCCATAGATTTTATCTTCGGTTTTACCATTTTCTTGTTATTCTCAGAAACAAAGCATATGTGTTATTTGCCAAGCGAAGATACGATGATGAACTCAAAATGATGTCATATTGTCCTTTCAGTTATGCGGGCCTTATTAGAATTTTCAAGAAAGCGATTGTCTATTGTGCGGATATCTTTGGTTCAATCATATAAATATTCAGACATTGTATATCATATTGACTTTGTATAGTGTTTTTTGTTAATTTTTTATAAGACGTGTTACTAGTGACGATAATATTCGATGTTTTTCATTTTTTTATAACAGATAATTACTCGGATACAGTTGTTAATCTCGTCGGGGGAGACGTTCTTGCATATGATATTCATAATAGCTATATCGTACTGTTTCTAACTGAGGTGTATATGGGTAGAATAAGGTTATTGTATTGATATTTTTATTAGGACTGTTGTGTGGATTGTTATTATTTTAATTAATTTATTTGGAGTAATTTCTATTTTTTCGTCGACAACGTAGTTGGAAAATGTTTAATTTTGATTCTAGTTTCTGTTGGAACGTTCACCGTTGAAATTAAAGAACTAAGTGTTTCAGCGCGATTTTTTTTGTTGTTGATAAAATGGCAAAAGTTTGAGTTTGTAATATTTTGTATAATGTGTGATTGCGGCTATTCGAATCGATTAAAAAAATCTAAAAAATGAAGCGTTTCTTATAATTTCAAACGTAAAATTGAAGACGGGATTATTTTTGAAAGTTTTACCTTTTTCTTATTTCGCTTAGATTTTTGGTTAATGCAAAACTATGTATTGGTTTTGGCTAGATTTTTAAATAGAAAATTTTTGGAGTGGGGCATAAAGGGAAACCCCATTGCGCAACCATCAATCTGTGTAGAGATGTTACCAAGTTGGTTGCAAAAGGGAACTTGTGCTGTGTCGACTAAAAGACAATTGCAAAAAAAAATATTGATATCTGTCACTCTTTCTTTCTTTCTTTCTTTCTTTCTTTCTTTCTTTCTCACGCTCTTTCTCTCTCTATATATTTGGGTTACTCTTTATCTCTTTCTCTCTTAACTTTTGTCTTCGATGTCTGTACCTCTATCTCCTCAGCCCATCGCTCTCTCTCTCTCTCTCTCTCTCTCTCTCTGTTCTTCTTTAACATATTTCTTACTCCCTCGGTGCCTGTAACCCCTCTCACTTTCTCTGTTACTGTTTTGTTTTTTTTTCTCTTTCCCATACTCCCTCTCACTCTCTCTTTTTCACCATCTTTTCAATTCTTTCACTTCTCAATCGAAATTTTTAACTTTCTCTCTCAGCTGCTTTAGCCTGACAACTTCCGCTTGTAAATCCACCCCCGGCCCCTGCACCCCCCCAATTTCTATTCTTAGAACAACTCAATCAACCTATTTCTCTTTGTACTCATATTCTACCCTCTCATCCTCCAGTCTGCTCCTCTACAACAGAGTTGTATTTACGCATTTTTAACATTTAAATGCAGGAAGTAATCTTCCTTGAATATTATTATTAAGGTGTACAGAGGTTGTACTGTGAGTGGGGAGGGTAGTAAAATTATAAGTGGGAGGGGGGAAGAGAAATAAAAAGGGGGAAGGTCAGGGATGCACTTTTAGTAGAACTGGTGATGTTGATAAATATACGATCATTTTTTGATATAGCTTTTCGTCATTTATTAAACTTAGCTTATTTTGGCACAAGGCCTCAAGAAAGGAGCACTCAGCGAGGCTCGCTACTCGGTAGTCATAATCAACCAAACTAGTTCGCAATGCAGAGCTTGACGCCGATAGACTGCTTCATTAGAAGTGACACAGATTTCTTTTAAAGTCTTATGCGCTATGACCATCCGGGACGTCGATAATCATGGCTCTCCACAACTTTCTTTTTTTTTTTTTTTTTATTCCTCCTCCTTCCTCTTTATTCGTCTTTGTCCTTGTTCTGCCAACCATTCACATAAACTCGTTGTGTACGTTGGTGAATGTTTTAATACATTTTCTCAAGAATTGGATGTTCCTGATTTTACAAGAACAATAATGCAAGATGCATCAAGAAGTAATATTGCAGAAGTACTTGCGCTTGTGCAAAGACACGAATTCACCTGTTGAATGTCATCACTTCATTGAGAATGAATGTCTTCGGAACTTACTGAGTGGAGACTGCCAATACCAGATGATCTGTCAATTCATAGGGCCATCCTTATTTTACCCTTACAGCTAATGGCAGGCATGAAAACTTTAGAACTAGAAACGCAAATACGCATACACATACAAACGTAATTGGGTGTTGAAAAGTTTTCGGTCCAACCAAAGATGTCCTTATACACAAAAAAATTTGATGCTTCGTCATTTGATCAAATTTTTGGAAGTGAGTCGACTTGAGAACTTTCAAGCATTCCTTTATATATATATATATATATATATATATATATATATATATATATATATATATAATTTATTTTTTAAAAAATATGATTCCATCGCGACACAGAAATTACTATGTTTCGAAACCGAATCTCAAGTCCTAAAGTTTAAAGTTTAAAATTAAACTTAAAATTTAGAGTACAGTTTCATTCCCAAGCGATGTTTAGAATAACTAACCGAAGAAATGTTTTGCTCATTTACAGGTTGGGAATGGAAGTGCAATCTAGGGTTTGTCATTCATCATCAAGGGGTCTCTGCTTTGATGATAGTAGGAATATTTATTATATGTCAAATTTTTGGAGTCGTGTAAGGTTGGGTATAAAAAGAATAATTATAATTTAAGCTCTACTTCTGTATCGAGCACTGTTTTTTAAAATAAAAACAAACACTAAAGAACCCTGGATTATTAATCTATCGGTTCTTTCCTATTACATCAATACACACACATACACACACACACACACACATATATATATATATATATAAATTTATATCTGAATGAATGTCCACTTAGATATAAAATAGGTGTCATAAAAAACTTCTTCAAGTGAAGACATGAGAATTCATCGTGAAACAGACCCTAGTTAATAACGGTTTTACGAACGACCTCATAGATAACCAAATTAGATTATTTTTTTTCTAAAGTAGGCATCAGAAAAAAACCCCAATAATATCAACATTTTTAATAAAAATCAAATCCACGTTAATTATAAGCAGAATGAATTTACCGTTAGAAATATCATTAAGAAATACAGAACCTCAGTCGACCAGAACAAGAAAATTAAGTGATCTAATATAAAAAAAAAATAACTTCATCCTTAACAATAACAATTCACCTGCAAAATCCAAATTACAGAGGACCAAAATCATTTATGAATTTACATGCAAAGAACTGCATTCCTGATCAAAACAAATTTATGAATAACTATATTGGTCATATTGCTGCATGCTTATCGAGAAGAATATATTCCATTTTTCAGATCAGAGCTCAGTTAGGAACCATCTAAAGACACACGGAAACCTACCAAGCACCACCCAGAAAATACTTGTGGAAAATAAGACCATAATAGTCTCATCCACACGAAAAAACGGCAAAAATAATGGAAGTCTTAATATTAAAAAACAAAAAGTCAACACTCAGTAATATCAACTATTAACAAGGTCACAACGTGATCAAAATGTTTGTAAAATAAAAAAATCCAGTCACTATATATATATATATATATATATATATATATTCACTTAAAAATAATAAATGAATTCTTGATAATTGCTAATAGAATAGCCGAAAACTCAGATACATAGAAAAATATTTGACGCTTTATATCCAGAAAAATATATTTGTACAGATGCAAGAAAATTGAATAAAAAGCTTATTCTCAGTACCTTATCAGTTGTCTTAAATAAAAATTCTCTCTCTCTCTCTCTCTCTCTCTCTCTCTCTATATATATATATATATATATATATATTCATAATAATTTAGACATATCATGTTGATTAGTTTTCGTTGTGATCCTTTCAAGTTCACAGATTAATTTATTGTTAGAATTAGAAAATTGAGTAAGAAAAATACCAAAATTTTCTTTCGAATAGTTTTTATTTTCCCAAGTAGTTTCAATCTCATCTGAGATATTCTTCAGGAAGTTAAATTGTCTGTGAATGTGTATACATATTTCTGTAAATTCTATCTATCTATCTATCTCCCGTCCTTTCTCTCTCTCTCTCTCTCTCTCTCTCTATATATATATATATATATATATATATATATATATATATATATATATATATATATTTATTCATTTAAACAGGTTTGGTTAAATAATTTAGACATATCATATTGATTAGTTTTCCTTGCGATCCTTTCAAGTTCGTGGATTCATTTTTTGTTAGACTTAGAAAATTGAGTAAGAAAAATACCAAAATTTTCTTTCGAATAGTTTTTATTGGCCCATGTACTTTCAATCTCATTTGAGACTATCTTTAGGGAGTTAAGTTGTCTTTAAGTATGCATATGTGTTTCTGTAAATTGAAAACATTTCAACTGTTCGTTTTTATTGCTTATGCAGCGTTCTTGATTTCAAAGTTGAAAGTTCGCTTGTTTTTTTTTCAGTATAAAAGTAACTTTTCCAGTTTTGCTCATACATATATATATATATATATATATATATATATATATATATATATATATATATATATATTTATATATACTTTTCTTTTCTATATACTCAGAGTTGGCTTTATTTTTGGGTTTTAATTCTCTTATATAATGAACTTCAAGGTTTTTAGTTTTTGCTTATTGTTGCTTTTATGTAATATATTTGTATTTTCAACTAATATCCGTCTAAGCTGTGAGTGTGGGCATGAGTGTTCCTTTAAATACTGAGATATTCAATTAATTATATATATATATATATATATATATATATATATATATATATATATATTAGACATGAGGGTACTGGGGAAGTAGAATGCGCGTATGTTCGACTGGGAAACGATTTGTGGACTTGAAGGGAGAAAATAATTTAAGAAAACAATAAAGGACTAAGAAGGACCATGGCGCTGAAACGTGTGTCTGTAAATTTGCGAGAGAGTGAAAGACAGACAGACAGACAGACAGAAAGAGAAAGAGTGAAGAAGAGAGGACACTAAAGTAGAGAGACTTGAGAAGTGAAAATGTAGGCATCAGGTTTTAATCAATGTTTCCCCATTCTTGGGGTTTTTTTTTTTGCTTTTCTCTGTGTTTTTAGCTTCCATCTCCATTTCTCTAGCTTCCTTTCTCTTCATGCGCACAGACATGGCCATTAAAAGAGAAAACGGATTAAAAAGAATATTTAAATTGCTAAAAACCGAATAAAAAGGAACGAATAGTTTTCGGGACAGAACATTTTTGGCGGGACTAGAAAGAGGGGGGTGTGTGGACATAATATGACTGATTCGTGTAGCAGGAGATGAACTGATTGATATTTTGATAATATACAAGAAGAGATAAATCGTTAGGTAGGTATGGGCAGAACGAAAGCGAGGTCGGGATAAATCATGAAACTATGGGGCGATAGGAACAGAGTAAGATTAACATGAAATGAACTGAGATAGATAGGGAGGTGTTAAGTGAGGTAGGGTAGAAATAAAGAAAGAAACGATGTATACGAAAGAAGAAAAGAAAAGACAGAAAGGGCAATAGAAGGAAGAAGAAATAAAGAAAGGAAAATCCCTAAGGGAAAGTGATGCAGTGTGATATGATTGAAATGGTTGTTTAAATGCCCGTTTTCTCTCTTCTCTCGTCTCTCTTCTTTCTGTTCCACTGAGCGTCGTTTGAGGCAAGTGAAGAGGCGAGTCGACCGAACGATGTGTGGAGCTGTTCGGCGAAGCGGAAAGCGCAATGATTTGTTAATAATCCGCTAATTTACTCGACACACATATCAGAAGCGGTCGGAAACAAACAAACAAAAACAAAAAAAAAAAAAAAAAACAAAAAACAAAAAAAAAACAGGAGAAAAACAAAACAAAACAAAACACAAACTCTCTTCTCTTCTCCTTCGATACTGCCGCCATTTTTATAATCCTTTCTTTCTTTATTTCTTTCTTGCCATCATTCGGTAAAGGACGGCTCTTTCTTCATATAAACCGTCATCCTTTATATCATTCTGTCCTTCCAACGAGATCCCAGAAAAATAAATAAATGAAACACACACTATATATATATAAACTAAAAAAATATATATAAAAAAGCAAGCTCGCTTGATGGACAACGAACGATTCCAATGTTTTGATCGTTAGATTCGACAGCTTTATTATTGTTGGTGTTATTGATTATTATTATTATTATTATTATTATTATTCAGTATTCTCTGCATTTATTGCTCACAATCTGCATCAGACCGAGAATAAATAAATGAATAAATAAATGAAAGGAGAAACGTGAAACCCTTTGTAGTTAACTGGGTATCACGCATTACATTAAATAAAAAAAAAAAAAACAACAACGAACAAACAAAATAAAAAAAAAAAAAAAAAAGATGCAGCGCTTATGGACCCAGAGGCAAAAAGAGTGTCGAGTGCGTGTGGGCCTTAACGTTTGGAAATTAATTTCTGCTGGGGGTGGTGAGTAGATAAAAACAGAAATGATCAGAAAATGCGTTTTACTTCCGTTGATATCTTCTTCTACTGATGGCTGCAGAAGACATGTTGAAGAGAGATCATCTTCAAATAGATCCTCATAGCAAACTATGTCTTGTAAATACTCATGTATTGAAAGAATTTCAATGTGTCGCAGGAAACACACTGAAACCTTTTTTGGCATTAACTCTCACAGATTTTGGCTGTTCTAACCAGTTAGTCTATCTATCTATTTTCTTTTTTTGTCATAGAAAACTTTCCAAGAATTCCAATGTTTTTGAAGCTTACCTAATGCTCTCCATAGAGCATATCAGATCTGAATATGGAACTCAATGTTTTCCCAATCCGATGTTGTTAATATTTTCAGGATATACTTATATTTATATGAATTTTATATTGTACTAGCAGACTTCGCCCGCTCGCTATTGCTTCGCAGAGCAAGATATGTTCACTACTTGAAATCTTTGAAACACAAATTTTAAATGAACAAAGGACAGAGTCGCAACTGAGGAAAATTATACTGAGAGGTGCCTGGCCCTGGGGAACAGCTGCCCGAGTCCGCGACTTCTCATTGCACTAGAGAGAAGGATCGGTGCACGCATCGAAGCCAGCGCAACCGACGGTTGCTGGGTCTCGGGGAATTTTTGTTCCTTGCCCGGGTGCACGCGCTCGGGCTCCCCACATTAAACCGACCTTGTGTCACAATCTGACCTCGTGGAGCGGGGGTGGTGACTTTTTTAGTAATTTCAAGTCTACTTATCATCTCTCAGTTGCGTCTCTGTCCTTGGGCAGAGTGCGCTCAGGAACTTCTCTGTCAAAGGACAGAGGGGCAACTGTGAAAATAAATACTGAAGAGGTGCCCAGCCCTGGGGAATAGCTGGCCGGGGCCGCGCCCTCCCATTGCACCAGAGGAAGTTTGAGTCCACAACCGAATGGAGGTCTTTTTCGAGACTAACGCCCAGGTTAGTTTTGTCGGCGATACCTCAGACTTGCTTTTGAGGCAGGAGTAAATAGTAGTATCGTCTGTATAGATGCCTACTTGGGAACTGATGACATCGGGAAGATCGTTAATGAAGATAAGGAACAGAGTAGGGCCCAGGATAAAGCCTTGGGAAACACCTGCGTTCGTGGGAAAGGAACTGGAGGAGAATCCGCAAAGGACGACCTTCATTACACGGTTTGACAGGAATTATTGTATTAAGTCAAATAATCGTCCTGAAATTCTGTATCCCTGAATCTTACGAAAGAGGCCGGCATGCCAAACCCTATCAAACGCTTTAGAGATATCTAGAGCCACGGCACGAGCTTCTCTGTTATTGTGAAGTGCTTGGTAAACAATTTCAGTTATGGCCGTGAGCACATCAGATGTAGAACGGGCAAAGCGGAAACCATTGTCAGAGAGCAGATCATGGGATATAAGGTGCTTGTTAAAGATATTGCTGGTATTCGGACTTCCAAATTTTCCGTTGCTCGGTGAAGTAGTAGATTTCCTCACACATTTCCTTAAAGATTTCGATCAACATGTTTCCTTACTTGATTGAGATTTGTGCTATTGAGGTTTCTTTGGTAAAAATGGACATCTAACCAACACCTTTATCCACTCGGCCATGTGTCCTTGAGAACATCTATGTATGAATTTCTGAGACTTATAAACAATCTACCCCGGTGTACGAAATAGTTCGGTTCGAAATTCCAATCACCTGAAGAAGTCTGGGGCGTACAACGACCAGCCAAAACGTTGTGAATATGGCAATAAAGATGAGGACAACAGTCCGAATAATGTAAATAATGTAAGTTATCATAAAACCTCATCTCAGAGATATAAACGAATATTTTCATGCTAATTCTTATGAGGAGCTTTTCCTCTTTGTTACCTCGACTTTACTATTTAAGCGCAATACTAGATGGGCAGTTAGGTCTCATCATCTTACAGTTGTAATTGCTGGATGCAACCACAAGTTCTATGCTAACAGTTTCTTCTCTAGCTATTCTCTTTTATGGAACTCTCTTCTGGCTTCTTGCTTTCCAATTTTGATCTTTAAAAATTTAAATGCGATGTCAATTGTCATGTTCTGTCTCCTTGAATCCTGTTCATCCATTGGCCTTTCTCCTTTCTAACGTTTTTTCGCAGATTCCTTCCGCACTCACTAACCCCTTGTGTCTTAATGGTTTTATCGGCTTGCTTGTGTGAAGGATTAAATAGCGGTTCAGATTGAGGAATCGGAGAGCCGAGTTCGAATTCCAGTCGTATCCGTTACATTCACTTACGTGCTAATCCACTTGGGAATGGTATGAATCCTCTTTTTCTCCCCCCCAGCTATGGGTAACTAGCAGGACAGACCGGGTTCTTGAGTATTGGATGGCAACTGGTCTACTGCAAAAATAAATGGCAACCTACTGAAGGGAAAAAATATGCCTCGTCAGTCATGTATGGAAAGATACATGATCGCCTAAGCGTGTATCACGCATGGCCCATAACTGTCTGAAAGTCACTTACGTGCTAATCCACTTGGGAATGGTATGAATCCTCTTTTTCTCCCCCCAGCTATGGGTAAATAGCAGGGCAATCCGAGTTCTATAACCTTGGATGGCAACTGGTCTACCACAGAAAGAAAAGGCAACCTACAGCGGGGAAAAAAATCTGCCTCATCAGTCATGTATCGAAAGATACATGATCGCTTAAGCGTGTATTACGCATGGCACATAACTGACTGACTGATATATATATATTTGCTTGACTGATATCTTTTGGATTTATTTATGAATAGATTCATGAAGTTTGGATAATTTAGCCTGACACCGCCAAAATCAATTATTATCAATATTTTTTTACAAAAATCGAGAAGATTCTAAAGATTTTACCAACATCGGTTGATTTGATACCCGGTTTTATTTAGAAAATTGAATAGTGTAGGCTGACCTTGTGTCGATGATCCTTGTTCTTTTTGAAAAGTTTCCTCACATTCACTATTCGTACTTACATTAATGCGAATCAAAAACACAACCCCTTAATGGTAAAATTACTAAACTGAATCAATCTCATCTACAAGAAAAAAAAAATCTGTTGGATACCTCCCTATATCGACATCTGCAGAAATTGAAACACTGAAATGGCAGAAGAGGAAACCTTAAAAATGAATATTTTAAATTTGAAAATCCGCTGTACAGACTTCAAACCAACTATCAACTCATATACAGTGTAACCCGGATATAAGAGACCCGGATATAAGAGAAACTCGGATATAAGAGAGATTTTCTCTGGTCCCAAATTAGAGCCTGTGTTAATGTATATCAAATAGACCAAACCCGGATATAAGAAAAACCCGGATATAAGAGACGTCTTCTCCGGTCCCGACAACTCTCTTATATCCGGGTTACACTGTATTCCAGACAAGTGGCTAGCAAAGGTTGGTGCTAGGATCTCGCCTCTACCTACACTTTATTACATGGCGATGTCAAATTTTTCCCAACCTGGGGGCCACAAACCCTGAAAGGAAAATAGTGGGGGGGGATTTTTTAAAATTACCACAAATCGGAATTATCCAATTTAAATTAAAATTTCAGTACATATTCATTAATTAGTTGTTTTTTTTTTAAATAGTTTTTTATTTGAAAAAAAAATCTGACAAAATATTATTCTTTTTGCAATAACCACCAACATTTTCGTGACTAAATTTTACTCGAAAAAAATGTTTAAGTCACAAATTTTTACATTTCCATAAAGATTAATCACCAACGCATCTCCTTTGAAAAACAAAAGTTTTACAAAGATTACAAACATAACACAGGAAAAAAACATCGAAAAAAAAAAAATTTCTTTAAAAAAATAACAAAAAATAAAATAAATAAACGGTGTTAAAATGCATGACAGGACTTGATGTATCTACTGTTTTGCCAATTGTTTCACTGAAAAACTGGGGTCAATTAGAGTTTTTTTTAGGGTTAGTGGTAGGCTAGGGTTAAAACGTTTCCGTAAACATTTGACAAATGAGATCATTCGCAATTTAAATTGATACATGGTTTTTTTTAGCGTCTCTTACTAGCGTCTCTTTCACCTGGTGCTGTTATGCATTTGTGCAAAAAACAACAACAAAAAGACAAAAAAAAAACCTCAACAAATATTTCCCCTATAATACAATTCATAGCTAGATAAATGCATTTGTACATTTTCAGTGAGATGCTTTAACAATTCAACTCGTTGTACTTACCTTTCACCACTATCCCCAAAAAAAGCAAGAGAGAAATAGGAAAGAGAAAGATAATATAAGGGATACACCGGGAGAGAGAGAGAGAGAGAGAGAGAGAGGTCGTGTCTCTAAGTGTAATACATCGGACTGACGAACCACCATAATCGAAAAAAGTAAATTCAGTTGAATAAAATCATTTTTTAAAAATAGCAACGAAAATTATCTCATAATTTTTAGCCATTTATAATAGGCGGAAAACTTAGCCTCTATTCCGAAATTTCTCAAACAATTTTCTATAAATAAATAATCCATGCCGTAAATAATGAAATAACAAAAATATTCTTTCATAAAATAATTCGTAAGATTTTGGAAATTGAAGTTTAATGAATGTTTTTAGTTTTTGGTTTGGTTTGGTTTGGTTTGGTTTGGTTTGGTTCGGTTTGGTTTGTTATGGTTAGGTTTGGTTTTGTTCGGTTCGGATCTTTTTGGTTTGTATTGCTTTGGTTCGGTTTGGTTTACTGCATATCAACCTCAATGTGTTATTTCATGCCGACAAGATTTTTATTACTGGTAATTTTTTTTCAAAAATGTATTGCTGGTAATATTTTTTCTTCAAACATTTATTGCTGGTAATAATTTTTTTACAAAGTATTTCTGGTATTAAAACCTATTTTTACACTTTCATAGTGTTTTGACTCTAGTTTGGGGGTTAACTGTTTGCCCATAGCTGGGACCCTAACAGTTGCTACCACCTTGGGTCAGAGTCGACCTGGGAACACTAGCAAATAAAAGGTAGTTCCACGCTTCTCAAAACCTCCTGATCAGAGGCCTTGCTGTTGGACGTAGTTTATCGTCTTATCTAGAACGCGGATGTAGTTTATCTTCTTACCCAGGAAGCGGATGTAGTTTATCGTGTTACTCAAGGCGCGGATGTAGTTTATCGTCTTACCCAGGACGGTCAAGAAGACAGCTTTTCAACAAGACAGCTTTCAAGTATTAACTTCAGATACCAGGACGCTTCTCGATCGTACAGTCTGTGGGTTAACTATTTGTCCATAACTGGGACCCGAACAGGTGCTGCCACAACGGGCCAGAGTCGACCTGGGAACACTAGTAATTAAAAAGTGGTTCCACGCTTCTCAAAACCTCCTAATCAGAAAAAAAATGTTCGACGTAGTTTATCGTCTTACCCAGGACGCGGATATAGTTTCTCGTCATATCCAGGACGGATTTTATTTACCCTATCGGAATGACCAGTGCCAACTTGTCAGGCGAAGATGCCAGAAGGAAGAACTACGCTCTGCTACGATATCCACTGCGAACCTGAACTACGCTTTCCTACTGTCGCCGAAATATTCACTGCCAACCTCTGGATTCTATACTCGAAGACGACCGTCATGAATTTGTAACAAGGGATGAACAGATTTCTCGTTTCCTTTTTTTATCACAAATCACAGGACATGTATATGGAATCTGAAGTGTGTATGAAATAGATGAGTACCACGGAATTGCTCTATTCGGAAAAAAATACTCCACTGGCATTAATCGACGCTTGTTGAACATTTATGGAGATCAACTAGTGGGTATGAGCACTGGCATCGTGTCTTGCAATCGTAAGGTGTCTGACAAAGCGAGTTTCAAGCGACTCTGAGTAGCTGTCAATCCACAAAATGAATACCTCGTCGATCAGTGCGTCATTTTCCTGACAACGACGCATTCTTCGTTGATGTGAAAAAGTTACTAAAAGATGTTTACCAGCGCGTGGTATTCAACCACGGGTATTTCCCTGGACGAAAATGAGATGAAACTGAAGCGGACAAACGGCTTTATTTTCTTCCCCATCGTATTTCGTCCATTTGAGGAAATTTATCAGAGGAAATTTTATGAAATAAAAATCCATTTCCACATTTACCTTGATAAATTCCCTTAAGGTTTATTTACATACACACGCGTATATATATATATATATATATATATATATATATATATATATAATTTTTATCACATTATATATTTTACTGTTATACGTTATTTATATAGAAACAAATAAGTAAATGCTTTGTTTATAATAAACAGTACTAACAGCATTTAGCAGCCCGAACGTCCCAGAAATTTTCATAGAAAATATGTGTCCTCCGACAGGAATCGAACCTTTATCCTACATGAAACCGTCATCTAGACTGACGTGCTATACCAGATTAGCTACAGAGAAGTGTCTGGTTAGCAAGGTCGATTTTACTGCTTTTAAACTACAATTTTCTATGATTTTCATCGAACGATCATATCTGCTCGAAGCGTATCTAAACGTAAACAATGTATATAAATAACGTATAACAATAAAATATATTAAAATAATTGTCGGACTTTGTTCATTTTCGTAGTGTGTGACGTCATTTCAATTACTAATTGTCAGATTTTAAGATGTTCAGGCCGATAAATTTTCAGGATTCCCTTGTAGTAATGGCTATGTAGATATATATATAGAAGACGTCACATAAAAATGAACGTGTTAGATTGAGGAATTCAGTGGCAAATCATGTTCTTACCTCATTTTTTATTGAGTGCCCCATATTTGTGTCCTTGTGCCAGACTAAGTAGTGTCTAGATAATCCCCTACATTTAGACATCCAATCAAAATGAGACACGTATACACAATCATACAGGAATATAAACAACGTTCTGTACTGAGTATGCGTCCAACTTTTAAACTGTACTCACTACCGGTCGCAAAAGCCTGCATAATTCTATTTTCTACCCGGTGGCTAACATCTGTTTAGTTGCTTCGTCTCAAAGTGACCCTTTTTTCTCCCCTAAACTTCTGCCTCACCCAACCAGAGAGCGGGTCAATCGGCACATGCGCAGTCGGGTCCAGCCTCCATGTTCATTGAGTGTAAAGACAATTTCACAGTCGACTAAACTTCGCGATGGAGTGTAGGAAAAGAAAGAAGGTAAACAGAGGAGAAGGTGTGGATGTGTGTAGGGAAGGGTGAGGCAAATGCGGACAATCGGTCGGTGTTCAGGTTTTCTTGTTCTTCTGAGAGAGGGGATGGTTGTTTCGCTTCTACACGTACGCCGCCCTTCACCCAAATATATTCACATTCATGTTATGTACCTATATAAATAATTTATAGCTATTCGGTACAATTTACAGATAGTAAATATATAAAAGTACACACACACACACACACACACACACACACACACACACACACATATATATATATATATTAATAGATATACATATTGTTCCTCACCGATAGCATGACTCGGATTTTTATGCACAACGCAATCTTCATGTGCTGAGACTCAGCACATGAAGACTACTTTAATCATGAAACTCTGTGTCGTGTTATATGTAAGATATATAATATATATATATATATATATATATATATATATATATATATATATATGAAATAAATCCTAAAGAGCCAGGGACAACCTACCTAGGTTCACCTAAACGGATTTTCAGGGTAACCAAGTATTACTTGTAGTATACATACATACACACACACACATATATATATATATATATATATATATATATATATATATATATATATATATATATATATATATGTGTGTGTGTATTATATATGTGTATGTATATATATGTTTATATATATATATATATAAGCAAATATATGGATATAGATCCGACAGTATGAAGAAAAATATACGGAAAAAACAAACAAAAATCCTAATATGCAATTATGCTGTATTAATGTTAATATCTGTTTGGATTAGTTGTGCTCTTATGTCCATCGTCTTTTTCATGTTGAATTTTATATGTTCTAATGTTAATTATGTTTTATGAATATGTCCTGATGATGGTCTAAAATAGACCGAAACGTCCGACGATGACTTTATATTAACATTAATACTTCATAATTGCATATTAAGATTTTTGTTTGTTCTTTTCTGTATATATTTTCATATATATATATATATATATATTCATATATATATATATATATATATATATATATATATATATATATATATATATATATATATATATACATATATATATATACATATATACACATATATATACATAAATAAATATAAACTATATATCTATATACATATATATATATATATATATAATATATATATACATATATACATATATATATATATATATATATATATATATATATATATATATATATATATATATATATATATATATATATAGTCATAAAAATGTTCAAATTATTGAGGTTCACCAAAGTTGGAAAAATAAGCGTATCACCTTCGATTATTAAATGACTAATTATGTAAGTATATGGTGCGCCAAGTAATTGAAATCAAATTATAATACCACTTGGTTCTGAAATGTTTTCGGCCTGACCAAGAAAATATTATTAATATCTGATGGTTGGAGATTTAGCAAGATTTTTTGAAGTAATCTAGGCCAAGAACGTTTTTGAAAAAAAAAAAAAAGAAGAGAAATAAAAAGCAAAAAAATAAATAAATAAAAAATAATAGAAAAAGATCAACTCAGAAAAATAGATAAACTTTATTAAATTAAACCATCTTTAGCCTTCCTCAGTTACTCGTCAGGTCACATTATGCACTCTCTGCTCGAAACTGTTATTAATTTCTGCTCAGAATAGTTGCAGTATAAACCGCAGGTTGGCTCGCCGGGTGTCTGCAACATGGATTATGCAGCATGCATCCAAGCAGACAGGCATACTCGGAAATTGAGCAGACCGCCATTAAATATATTGAAGTATATCAATTTTGCATTTTTGCATATACGTCTATGCGTTAATCTTGGTTTGTTCTGTTGGTAGACGTGCGCATGCGTGCGTCACACAAGAGGAAATGAATTTAAATTAGCGAAGAATGAATAGAAGAAAAAACGTAAAATAAATAAATGTTGATAAAAAAAGACGAAGGGAAAAAAAAACAAATGAAATGAAAAGCAATTCAAAAACATGTCAAGAGAAAATTGTCGAAATATTTCAAAACGCGATGGATGATAAGATGAAAGGAAATAATAGCTGAAAATTAAGAGTAGGAGGGGGCAGCGAAATGGCGGGTAAGATTGCTAGGTAAGGAAACGGTAAAGAAAATGGGAGAGAAAGAGACAGAGGAAGATAGGGAGACAGAAGAAAAAGAGAGGAAGCGGAAAGAAGAGAAAAGAAAAGGATAAAGATAGATAGATAGATAGATAGAGAGATAGAGAGAGAGAGAGAGAGAGAGAGAGAGAGAAGAGAGAGAGAGAAATGGATAACGAGGAAGTGTAGGGAAATAAGAGAGTGAGAGTGTGTGAGAAAGAAAAAATAAAGTGAAAGATCTATCTATCTATCTGTATATATATATATATATATATATATATATATATATACATATATGATGTCATCCACATACAGGCCTGTTTCGCTGTATCACAGCTCATCAGTGCAATTAGGCATCCAATTGCTTCAAGCCGGGATCGAAACCCGACCGATTTGGCATCAATCGAAGTTTCTACTCCTGAGCTTTCAGCGTACGGCAGAGGGAAAGAGAAATTCTAACGTATTATTTTTTTTTATCAATATAAACAAACGCCAAACAGCTATAGTGCTCAATTCATTTTCAATGAAGTGCGTATATATATATATATATATATATATATATATATATATATATATTGTTACGATAGATATTCGCACTTGCCCGATCCAACGCGCCCGAAGTGTCTGGCCTGCCGAACCGCCATTTACGAGAGGTGCAAGGCGCATGCGTGATGTTGAGCCTTTTTATAAACGTCGATCATTCGCATACGTGGAGGACCACCCGCTTTAAAATGCGGCATGCAACGATTTTGAAAGGCAGAGAAAAATTGGAAATAGAAGTGAGAAGACGTGGCAGTTTTTTTTTTTGTTGCAACGACTACTATTCATTAACAAGCTATGGACGGCCAGTTCGACCTGAAAATTATTCCTGAATTTGACGGGACTAGAGCTGTGATTGAATCGAGAAGCTGGAATTTGGGTGTGACCTATGTAGGGTGAAGTGTCTTGATCGTGTCAACCCTCCTCGTCCAACTGGGGGAGAGTACAATTGTTCAAGGATGAGAAATCAGACGCGGCCCGAATCGAGGAAGCACTAATCACCGCCTTTGCCGCTGATAGAGTCACGGCATACGAGAAGTTTGAGCCACGTGTTTTGTGTCCAGGTGAGACTGTAGATATGTATTTGGCGGTACTTTTCGGAGGAATCTCAGACCGTGCAATGGCATGCGTATTCGTGTTGGGGTTTCCGGGCCCCGTGAACAGGCACCTGCCGTCCTCCTCTAGAGTGGATGATATGTCTTTCGAGGATCTGTTAGCTCGGGCGCTTATCAAGGACGAAGCTGCAGTGGAGGAACCAGTCGTTGCTGCAGTGCAGCCTGCCCGAATTGTTCAACCGTCCCCGGGCGTGATCCCACCTTTTACATGCTATAAGTCCAATGGTTCCAATCATTTCGCGAGTGACTGCGTGCGGAGAGAGCAGACCAGTCGTGGGCATTGTTACCGGTGCAACAAGACCTGCCTCCTGGCCAGAGATTGTCCGGGAAATGAAATTGAGGACGAGACATCAGCGCCGGTCTTTCTCCAGGCAACAAGTGAACTCTGATCTACCTATTGTCACTGTCTACGTTGATGGCGTACCATGCTCGGCTCTCATCGACTCTGGATGCTCACGTTTCATTCTGAGCGTAAAGCGATGTCTGTCTTGGTTGAAGCAGGACATGGTGGTAGCCACATTAACCGGAACCACTCAGGCCTGCTGTGGAAGCGGCACTATTAGGATCCGCATAGCAAACGGTAACACTGTCACAATCAATGTGCTGGTTATGCGAGGGAAGCCTCTGGATTTCGATTTATTGCTTGGCATCGATTCCATTAAGGGGATCGGTGGCTTTCGCATCACGCAGTCTGAAAGCGTGAAGTTTAAGGAAACATGGCCCGTCTGTGCAGCGCTTCGCATCAACGAAACCGATTTTAGAGCGAAATTCAACGAGCGACAGGGACTGTGGTGGGCAGCCTAGTAGAGGTCAGCGTGTCGTGCACCAGAGAAATTTGGGAAGTGGATCTCTGAATATCCGGTGTCTAGTGAGTTAAGGGAGAAGTACGAGCGTGAGTTGCAGACCTGAATGGACAACGGTTGGCTGCTGCCGTATATTGATGAGGAGTTTGCCCCTCCCAAGGGACTGATATCGCCGATGGTCGTACAACAAACAATATACATTCTGTAATAGACTATCGCGAACTAATCACCTATATGACACATTCCCGGGTGCTGCGGACGTCTGCACGGAGAAACTGCGAGAAAAGAAACAACAGGGCGCAAACATATCCATTCTAGACCTTAGGAAAGCATACCTACAGGTTCACGTTGAGAGTTCCATGTGGCCGTACCAGAAAAGGAAAGAGATATTGTCTAACCAGGTTGAGGCTCGGCCTGAATATGGCGTCCCTGATAATGCGGTCTGTGCGGGAGGCCGTGTTAGTACAGGACGTGACGATAAACAGAGCGTTGTCGGCATATATTGATATATATATTTAAATGAGGATGTAGCGTCGGCGGAATCTGCGAAGAAGCCTCTTGAACTGTACGGACTGATTAACAAGTATCCAGAGAAGTTGCAGTACGGTACCAGAGTAGTGGAACTAGAAATCTAGGGGCAGCATGGTCGACTGCAATGTCGACGAAGAAGTAGTGTGGTGGACGGTCCTATGACCATGACGCGTAGTGGCATCTTTTCCATATGTGGGACACTTTCCCGTCTGTGGATGACTTCATCAAACGTCGAGTTAAAAAACGAAAAAAATCAGTGATGCTCCTTTGGGACACACTCGCCCGGGTACAACAACAATATCTTGCCCTGGGAGAGTGGTACATGGACTCGAGTGAGCTGAGCGGGAGGTGGTCGCGTGTTCACAGACTGTGGGAGTGCCGCTTTACGCCGATGGTGCCATCATTGAAGACGCATGTTGGTTGCGGCTGATAAAAGGACACCCAGCATATCAACGTGGGCGAAGATGGATGCCGTGCTAAGAGGAGTCAACCTCGCGCTCAAGTGGCGGACTACGGTATTACACGTGACAACAGACTTCCACTGCGTGTACCACTGGTTGACCAATGCCCTTACAGGCAAGTCTCGGCTGAACACCAAACACGCGAGCGAGATGCTCATAAGGCGGCGACTGGACACGCTGTTCTCACTTGTGAAGGAGTACAACCTTTCAGTCGATATAGTGCTAGTAAAATCCGACCAGAACCGGGCAGACTTACTGACTAGAGTTCTACAATGTTGGCTCAACGATGTGCAGAAGGAGATCGAACCTATACAGTCGGGGTGTTTTTGCTGCGGATAACCCCAGCCGTGCAAATCTGATGGAGGATGTGCGTGTTTAAAAGGATTCTAATGGAGCTGTGGTCGGATAGATGTAATGTAAGGCATGTGGGTAGGTATGTAGTTGTGTGACCAATGGAATTATTTATGAATTCGGTTTGAACAGGAACACGGATACTTAAGGGTCATATGAACACATAAATAATGTTCATTTGTTGTAATTTTGATTTTTGCTGGTGTGTTGATATTTTTGAGGATAAAGTTAGCTGTTTTAAATTTTTTGTAGTAGATAATTAATTTGATTTTTTTTGTTCGGGTCAATTGGGGTAATTTAATTCATTAAGATATTTCTAAGTGAAGATTCATCTTGTTTGTAGTTAACGTGTATTTGGCTTTTGTCGAAAATGTTATTTTTGACTGTATGTACACTATTATTATTATTATTATTTAATTTGGGAAGAACTAGTCTAATTTGGTGGTCTATGAGATGAAAATAACACAAAAGCAATCCTGAGTCGTGTGTTATCCAGAAATTGCTCGATTCCCCTATTGCCGCAGATACCAGGCTATACGGTTAGTTCAGCTTTTTCTTAGTGGAATGGATCCAGTCACCGGGCATCCCACCTCATCTAAACCCTATTTTATAAATGGTGCCAATTGAGGTTTACTGCAACACAGCGCTCACATTCCAAGAATTCAACTGACGGAGGAATTGGTAAGGACTAAATAATAATAATAATAATAATAAGAAGAATAGTTTGCTGATATGAGATGGAAAGACTACATTGAATCCATTGCTAGATCAGCTGATAAGAAAGTCGGTTCACTGTGTCAGGTGAGACAATTTTTCTCTCCTGAATCTATTTTGTATTTCAATAAGTCTACCATTCATCCATGCTTGGAATATTGCTGCCATATATGGTCTGGTGCCCCTATAATTTACCTAGATCTCCTTGATGAGACCCAAAAAAGAATCAGCAATATTATTGGTACTGATCTGGCGGTTCGGCATCAGTCACTTTTCCACCACCGTATGTTGGCCTGTCTGTGTCTTTTCTATAAATACTATCATGGTAATTGGTTGGATGCTCCCTTAGCTCTTTGACAAAATCCAAAGAAGAATCAGCAATATTTGTTATGGTCCGGTTCCTTGTACCACGGTGATAGTCCAAGGTAGAACCAATAAAGAAGAACTCGAACACGTATATGGAATAACACAGATATATTACAAACAGGAATATATACAGAGAAGTAGAAAGTGTTAGTACGAACAATCAGGTTTAGTAGTAATTGTCTGAACGCGACTGTGTTTCGGACTGCCACTGACTCGACTGACTGACTCGACTTCTGACGGACTTCACAGACTTCAGACTTCAGACTTCAACAGTATTTAGTCACTGCAGACCACCACCACCACGAGGGCATCATGTGGCACAAGGCCGGTTTAACGTGGGATCTCCATAGCCCATGGGATCGACCAAAATATATATCCATTGAACCCGTATAAACGGGTTCATTCGGTTTACCTCCCCGAAAGAGACTCCGCCCTTCGGC
Organism: Acanthosepion pharaonis; assembly: GCA_903632075.3. Taxonomy (NCBI): domain Eukaryota; kingdom Metazoa; phylum Mollusca; class Cephalopoda; order Sepiida; family Sepiidae; genus Acanthosepion; species Acanthosepion pharaonis. Next base: position 402,806 of record CAHIKZ030001661.1, on the reverse strand, counting down.
GTAGCCTCGATCGGGTTCCTCCCCAAAAAAGGCAGAGAGTTCAACCGATCAGCCGATCAGCCGGTCGCCCGACTTCAGACTGAACTCTCTGCTTCCTCTTTAGGCGCAGTATTTATTACGTATGGAATAGTCCATTATGTTATTATGGGTAAGGTCCCCTAACAATATTATTGGTACTGGCAGCCCGGCTTCAGTCATTTGCCCACCGCCGTAAGGTTGCTCCCGCCCCGCATTTTTTTTTTTATAAATACTTTCATGGTAACAATTTGGATGAACTCTTTACTAGGGTACTTAGACTCTGTGAATTTGAGCGCAGTACTAAACTGGCGGCGAGATCTCATCAATGTAAAATGGAGCCAGGCTAAATGTAACCGTAACTTCTATGTTAACAATTTTCTATCTCGCACTTCTACTATCCTCTTGAATTTTCGATTTCTCATCATTATTCATGTTTCTGTTTCTGTTTCTAATTCCTCCACACCCTGTAACCTCTTGTGTCTTAGTGGCTTTACTGCCTTGCTTGAGGTGACACTGACTAAAAAAAAAATAAAAATAAAAAATAATAATATTTAGAGAAGAAAACGATTTAAGAATAGAAAAAGAAAAAGAAAAAAATAGTGTTTGATAACGTTCAAGAAGATTTCGATAATATATGTGCCTGACTTCTTCAAGCCATATTGTATACAAGCGAAAAAAAAATCTAAAAAAAAAGTTGTCCTCGTGTGTTTTAAGAGTCGCAAAGTCGATGAATTCTGGATATATTTATATAAACTGTTATGAACATTTTATGAGAAACAACTGTAATTTCGATGAACATCTTAAGGGGCACATTCTGAAAAAATATCCAGTATCCTGTTACAAATTCCTGACGGTCGTCTTCGAGTATAGAATCCAGAGTTTGGCAGTGAATATTTCGGAGACAGTAGGAAAGCGTAGTTCAGGTTCGCAGTGGATATCGTCGCAGAGCGTAGTTCTTCCTTCTGGCATGTTCGCCTGACACGTTGCCTCTGGTCATTCCGGTAGGATAAACAAAGATGGCCGCCTTTATACACGACGGATACAATGTTCTGCGGCTTCTGATTGGTCAACCTTCTATTGGTAGACTATAAAGGGAATTAAGTCATTTTGACTAACTCACTAGTTACACCTATATATATATACACAAAAAAACTGTAACATATCCACCATCCTCGTGACCCTTAAAACGCAAGAGGATAGTTACATATGCAAACTTCTACTAGCTTCCAACCTCTGGGAATGAATAGTATGACGGTAGATTTCAGTAAGATTTATATTAAGCTCTTTGATTAATTCCTCTTAGTAACTAAGCAACTGACTGAAAAATCCAAGATGAACAAGATCACTATTCATATTAAGCACGCCATTTACGGTGGTTTTGTTTCAATCGTTTTGACGCGTTGCTTACCACTACAACCGTTTTTTTCAAGACAAGTGACGTTCGTAGATTTTTTTTTATATATTTTATACTTGTGTGGAATACTGTCGAAATATTGTTGAATATTGTTGAACATTCTCTAAACGTTCATAATAATAATAATAACTCCCCGTGGCCTAGATATTGTACTGATTCCTATTTGATACACGTCACCCAATCTACCAAACATGACTTAATTTATGCGGTTTGCACGATGGATAAATTAAATATAAGATTCAATGGTAACAGGTATGATTTCAGACATAATAATTTGACATCAGCGATGCTTGTGGAACATTTTATTAGAAACGACTTTAATTTCGATAAACATCTTATTGTGCACATTCTGAAAAATTTCAGTATCTACTGTCCTTGTGACCCTTAAAACGCAGGCGGATTGTTACGTATACAAAATGCTAATTTTTTGTCCCTGAAGAGGGAATGAAAAGAACGACAATTCATTTCCATAAGATTTATACTAAAGCTGTTTGATTAATTCCTCTTAGTAAATAAATAAACAACTGATCAATTTCAAATTTCAAGATGAGCAAGATCACTATTCATATTTTGCACACCATTCACGCTGGAGGTGTTTCATTCATTTTGAATTAGACATTGAAAATCCACTTACAACCGTTTTTCATTAGACAAGCGGCATTTGTACAAAGAATTTTACAAATTTTATAGATTTTTATATTATTCTATTAGTCTAATATATATAATTTTTTTTTAATATAACTAGAAGACGACACATAACTGTTCAAATATCGTTGAACATTGTCATACAAAAAAAATTCTTTTCTTTTTTCTATTCTTAAATCGTGCTTTTCTCTAAAGTTGAAAGATATTGGACGAGTTAGGATAATCATTTTGTTTTTTTTTCAATAATAATAATAATAATAATTATAACAACAACAACAACAACAATAATAATAATAATTTGAGTATCTATAAAGATCTTCAAAAAACCATCAAAATACAAGGATCTTGAAGTAGAAATCTCGAAATCTGACATCAATAATTCCAGTTGTAGTTGGAGCACTCGGATTGATTGGAAAAGGTTCATTGAAGGGATTCCTGGTAGGCAATGCCTTAAAGAGATATAAAACTTTTTACTCACAAGTACTGATCACACATTACAAAGAACTTTATGTAAAATGTGTGTGATCTTAATTTTTTTTTTTTTTTTACAAAAAGCCATTTTTGATCTTAGGTCTCTGGTTGGGACCCGGTAGTTAATAAGTATACAACAGAAATCAAAGGAAGTAATAATAATAATAACCGAGGCCTCTAAACCAAGCATTACCGTTGTTGTCAAGGGAACAAGAAAATTCCTCCTCGGTGACGTGGCTCTTCCTCGTGACCATAATATCAAGTTCGAAGAAATTAACAAGCTCAAGAAATACACTGCCCTTCGGATTAAAGTTGCTAGAATATGCGACGTCCAGTCCTCTATTGTGCTAGTTATCATTGGGGCGTTGGGGGTCTATACCATAGAAAGTTCTACATTGAGAGAATCGGAATAACACCTCGGATCCCGTCGCTTCAGGAGTCCGCGTTGCTTGGCACTCAAAATATTCCGCTAATTTGTTTCTACGACTTGCTTGTGACAGTGGCGTAGCTAAGGGGAAAGACCGCCCCTGGTTCCAACACAGGAGGGGTGACACAATGTCACCCCCAACAAAAAAAATTTCAACCAGGCTAAAAAAACGAAATAGTCTGGTAACAGTGGTGGAGACACAGGGTTTCGCAGGCGGGCATATGACCCCCAGAAATAATTTATGACCCCCAGTTTTGTCCCCCCCATCAGAAATTTTCTAATAAATTGTCGGGAAATTTGTGAGTAGGAAAAATAGCAATGTTTTTCAGCTTTCATGTGTTTCATTGCTAAAATCTTGGTTACTAACAAGAGACATTGTTGTAACATTTTATCGAATGATATGGTGTTTAACTCTGCATCATTAATAACAACAAAGCGAAATACGAAGCCAAAAGTGCAACAATTTCAGTCTTGCCTGTGTATCAATTCGCTGAGATACAATTTTCCATTGAGTGAGCGATATACTTTTGAATATATCTACTAGTGTTGGGACGATTAATCGGAATCAAAATCGAGAATCGGAAAAATCGGAACTTTTTGGGGTATCGGAATCGAAAAAATTTGTGCCTATTTTCCGATTCCAAAAACGATTCTTTTAAATTTTTAACTTAATTTTCCATTATTGATACTAATGATAAATATTTATTGTTTTTAAATTATCACTAAAACTAAAATCATAATAACATCAAAATACGATGTAAATTTATTTTACTTGTATAAAGAAAAACAAAAAAAATAAACTTTGCATAAATTCTCTAGGTAACCTTTAAAAGAATGCAGTTGATTTACAATGTTCCGAAAAATGTTTAAAAATTTTTGTCAAGAAAAATACTTTCAAACATCATTGATAATTAAATGGTACCCAGAAAATGATGCAACGGAAAATTGGACACCGGAAAATTAGCAACAGAAAATTACGTCAACCATAAGCCAGTCGAGACTGTCGGATCTGGCTGTGCTGTCCATTGAAAACGAGCTTACAAGACAAACAGATTTTGACGATGTCATTGACCAGTTTGCCACAATGAAAACAAGAAAACATTCATTCTAAGACTATAATGTCATTCTTTTGTGTATTGCTGTGTTTTGTATTTAGTTGTTCTGAAAGTGAACAGTTGCATTTTAAAAATCTTTTGATTTGAACTGATTATTTTGTGGTATTGGATTTTGTCTTCGATCATACATGTAAACAGTAACGTACAGGTCAGTAGAGTAAAGTAGAGGTAGAGCATGTATGAAAATTTAGCTACAGCTAACCATTCAGCATAGGGTGAATCGGGGTCATTGGGGTGACATTTGAGCGGACCGCCCCGGGTGACGTTTACTCTAGCTACGCCACTGGCTTGAGAACAGCCATTAGTCAAGATCCCCGCTAAAAACGAAAATCGTGCGAAATAATAAGAAGGTGATAATAATAATAGTATTAGTAGTAGCAATAATAATAATAGTAGTATTAGTAGTAGCAATAATAATAATAATAATAAATTACCTGATGCTACAGCAGGTATGGCGCTTGTGCTTTATAAGTTTAACAGATTGGACGTATTAACATGCATATGGCTACGAAAGCTAACGTTTGTAATTTTAAAGTACGGAAGCTTAAAATGAAGGAAAAAAATATTATGTTTTATGTTTTGGGACTTTCCGTTAATTTTTTACCAAACACTAACGACTGATATTATAATGAAGCGAATATTAAAGAAGGAAAATATAAAAGATTAAACTTTTTTTTCGTTAGTCCTTTTTTGCATTTTTTTCTTTAGTCCTTTTTTTGTTAATCCTTTTTTCATTAGTCCTTTTTTCGTTAGTCCATTTTTCGTCAATCTTTTTTTTACGTTAATCCTTTTTTTCGTTAATCCTTTTTTTCTTTAGTCCTTTTTTCGTCAATATTTTTTTTAAGTTAATCCTTTTTTTCGTTAGTCCTTTTTTCGTCAATCCTTTTTTTCGTTAATCCTTTTTTTCTTTAGTCCTTTTTTTGTTAATCCTTTTTTTTCGTTATTCCTTTTTTTCGTCAATCATTTTTTTACGCTAATCCTTTTTTCGTTGATCTTTTTTTTTTAGTCCTTTTTTGTTAATCCTTTTTTTCTTTAGTTCTTCTTTTTTGTTAATCCTTTTTTTTCATAACTCCTTTTTTTCGTTAGTCCTTTTTTCTTTTTTTTTTTTTTCGTTAGTCTTTTTTTTTATTTTTTTCGTTAGTCTTTTTCTTTCGTTAGTCCTTTTTCTTTTTTTCGGTAGTCCTTTTTTCCCCGTTAGTCCTTATCAAAATCTAACGCCTGTAACTTTAAAGTGCTGAACTCTAGAAAAAGGTAAAAAGGTCAAATTATATTTTCTGGGTCTCTACCAAAAAGCTATCATGAAGCCTAATATGAATCTAAAAATCTAAAAATGCTATTCCTTTTATTATTATTGTTATTATTATATTTTTTTCTTATTGTAATTTTTTTTTACCAACATTCGTCTCTTCTTCAATCAAAGGCTCAAAACCCTGACTACTTATCTGGCAATTGATTTATCTAGAATCTGAAGAAAAACGATATGCAAAATTGATTGTTTGGGAGATAAACGTTGAAATGTTTCGAATCTCTAAAATTAAATTGCTTTTATAATTATGTAATAACAAAATCCCACGAATTAAGTTTTGAGTTGATAAGAAAAAGAAAACGAAACATGTTCATTTTTTTTATATTTTCAAATTATTGACGTTAGCTTTCTGTCGGGGCGAAAAGGTTCATTTCAATAAAATGATCATTGGTTATTTGTATATATTTCTTAAGTACCGTATTTGACGGCATATAAGACGCACGGGTGTATAAAACGCACCCCAATTTCAGCAGGAAAAATCAAGAAAAAATAGTAATTAGTAAAATTATTAGTAAATGGTACAGCCTAGGCTATATTTATGAGGTATTATTTTGGTTAAACAAGCCATGATGACAATTAAACGAAAAATAATAGGAAAAAAAGAACACAAGCCTATAAAAACTTTATTATATCCAAAGGTAAGAAAACAAAATAAAAATCAAGCAATTATTAGAATTGAGCAAAAAAACAGTAGAGTTACCATTAAAATTTTATTCATCTTCAAATCCATAAAATTCGTCGTCTTCGTTATCAAAACTCTGACACTCATTTCCAAACTACTATCATCGTCGTTAAATAATGCGTCATCTTCTGTTCCATTGAGATATATATAAGAAAAATTGAACTGATTATTTATAAATGAATTTATTAATGAACGTTGAACATTTGCGATAATAAAGTTAGTTTTAGGCAATCTAAGAAGCATTACAAAGACTACACAAGTGAATACAACTGCTTTACTATCCTTTCTTTCAACATGTGGTCAGTTTTAAACTCACTCGAGTGTCAGGATGTAACCATTTTCTATTTTTCCTCAGATTAGGTCATTTGCAGTAGTGTACAGTAATATGAATCTATTTTCGGGGTTATGATGAAATTTGTTTGGCCTTGAAAAATATTGCGTTATCCGTGATTGCATCAGATTTTTATCACGCCCAGACACTACTGTCTCGATTATCGATTAGTTGACCTACGGCCATTGTCTGCGATGGTCGTTACTCCAAGGAAGCGTGCGGAAATTGTAACGCTGCACGAAGACATTGTCAAGCCTTACCAGTGAGCAAATCAAAGACTGGCCGGGAAACTCATCTGATTTAAATCCAGTCGAGAATCTGTGGTCAATCTGCAAGGAACAACTTTGTTGAATGGGCATACGAAATACTAACATGTGCATTGGGTCATGTTTCATTGAGAAAATACGAAGAAAAGTAAATAATAACGGAATTATTTGTTTTGTTTCAATTAATTTGCACATAGGTGTATATATTTAGAAATTATTGATACATTTCAGACAAGAAACTGAAATATTATTGGTCCTGATTTAGCATCTCGACTTCAACCACTTTCCTAACACCGTATCGTAGCTTCCCTCTGTCTTTTCTATAGATACTTTCATGGTAACTGTTTTGACTAATTTTCCTTTGGTACTTAGACTCTATGAATTTAAGCGTAGTGCTAGATTGGCGGCAAGGTCTCATCATTTTACAGTTGAAATGGCTAGATAGAACCGTAAGTCCTATGCTAACAGTTTCTTCTCTCGGACTTTGCGCTTGTGGAAATCTTTTCCAGCTTCATTCTTCCCAGTAAACTTTGATCGTCAAAACTTTAAATCCAATGTCAGTTGTTATCTTCTGTCTTCTTAATTCTTGTCCTTTTAGTGTTATCTCTTTAATAGTTTTTTTTTCTCCCTCATATTCTGTAACACTCAGTAACCCCTTGCATCTTAGTAGCTTTATTGCCTTATTTGGGGTGAAATGATTATATATGTATCAATACTGAAATGAAGAAAAAAATGCTTTTCGGTATCTTAAAAATCTGGTATTTAGTATAGTTACATTTCGTTCAGAACAAGTACAAACAAAGACCAGTCGTTAAGGGGCAAATACTGTTGTTAGCTTAAAAGACAGGGAATTTTGGAGAGCAATAGGCGAGTACGTCCCAAAGAAAGTGAAAGGTTATAATCAATGGTCTGCATAAAGACAATGACTGTCCTTGTAGAAGCAATCAGAAGAAGAAAAGAAAAAGGAAAATATATTTGAAATAAAACCAAATCAGCACCATGGAATATTCCAAACATTCTTGTGTCCAAAATAAATATTGTGATTAGAAATTGACTTGTCCAGCATAAATGTTACTCCCCTGCAGTATATAAAAATGTTATTTACTCAAATAAGTGTTCAATTTTGATGAGGACAGGCGGTAACAAGCATGAACGAACGAACAGAGCATAGAGATAGATAGAGAGATAGAATGAAAAACAGAGAGTTCCAGGCGAGGGATAAAAAGGGAGAGACAGACAAAAACATACAGAGGAAGACAAGGAAAGAGAAAGACAGGCAGACAGAAAAAAGGGTGAGAGGCAGAAAGGAAGACAGGGACAGAGAGACACAGCGAGAGAGAGAGAGAGAAGAGAGAAAAGAGAAAGATAGAGAGACAGAGGAGAAAGAGGGGGAGTAAAATAAAAGAAAGTTTGAAAGATAAACCCAAACCATTGATAATAATCTTCAGTTTTCACAGCATTACATCAATTCTCTGCTCACGAGTGAAAAGGAGAATTGGTTTATACAAAGCGAATGAGAGGAGGCGGAAGAATAGTAAAGAAACGAGGAGACAGTGTACGTCATTTTACGTTTAAAGCAATGACGTGGCAAATCTTCATTGGGTAGTTATTCCAATATCCACTTCTCTTTTCATCTAATTTCACTGAAGCCATCTTTTTTTTTTAATTTTTTTATCGGCATTGAATTAAGATGAAGGAAACGATTTTTCGGATGGATGAACTTGCGATATGTTCACTGACTGTTATCGCTAAACAGATCCACTTTAGGCATCCTGTCCCTGTCTGCTAACTCTTCGCAAACCAATCTATCGATGTCGTTATTATCATCATAATTATTATTATTAGTAGTAGTGGTGGTAGTAGTAGTAGTAATATTAGTAAGGCTGTCATCATTAAAGTTGTTATTGTTGTTAATATAGAAAAGATCAAAGAGGAAAATAGGACGTTAGTGTGACGATTAATGGCGTCTGTTTGCCCTTGGGCTTCCTTAGCCGTGTGTGAGTGTGTGTCTGTGTGTGTGACATAGAGAGAGAGAGAGAGAGAGAGAGAGAGAGAGAGAGAGAGAGAGAGAGATACACAAAGAAGAACGAGCAAAGGAAGATAGACAGGAAGTTAAAAAGAAGAATAAAGAGGGAGTGGAAGTACAAGCCATAAACGGTGAAAATGAGTGCGGATTGTTCAAAAGGAACCGAGAGTGATTCCAGGGAAAAGTCGGACTGTTCCTACACTGAAGAATATCAATCATCTGCCCCCCTATCAATATCTTGCCAATCATCTGCCCCCTATCAATATCTTGTCAATCATCTGCCCGCTATCAATATCTTGTTAATCATCTTCTCCCTATCAATACAATGACAATCATCTTCCCCCTATCAATATCTTGTCAGTCATCTTCCCCCTATCAATATCTTGTCAATGATCTTCTCCCTATCAATATAATTACAATCATCTACCCCTATCAATATCTTGTCAGTCATCTGCCGCCCATCAATATCTTGTCAATCATCTTCCCCATATCAATATCTTGTCAATCATCTTCTTCCTATCAAGACAATGACAATCATATTCCCCCTATCAATATCTTGTTAATCATCTTCTCCCTATCAATATAATGAAAATCATCTACCGCCTATCAATATCTTGTCAGTCATCTGCCCCCATCAATATCTTGTTAATCATGTTCGCCCTTTCAATATCTTATCAATCCTCTTCCCCCTATAAATATAATGACAAACATCTTCCCTGTATCAATATCTTGTCAGTCATCTTCCCCCTATCAATACCTTGTCAATCATCTTCTCCCAATCATTTCAGTCTGAATGAAAGATTTCTTCAAAATCTTGTCACAAATACAGGGACCCCATCTCCAACCACTTGTCATCAATCATCTGCTCCTAATCCCTCAATAAAAATGAAATTTTTCTTCCCCTAAGCTTATCTTGTCAGGGACCGGCCCCCATCATCTCCAACCATCTTCCCCATCAATATCTGCTCCAGGGAATCCCCCAATGTCATTTTCTGAGTCTGAATGAAAGATTTCTTCAGAAAAAGCTCAACAAATACAATGACCGCCATTTTCATCTCCAACCACTTCCCCCATCAATATCTGCTCAGGGAATCCCATCAATGTCATTTTTCAATCATCTATCTTCAGAAAATAATGACAATCATTTCATCCCAACCAATTCCCCATCAATATCATGCTTCCCCTATCAATCCTCAATGTCATTTTCTGAGTCTCAATGAAAATTTCTTCAGAAAAGCAATCAAATCTTCCGCCATTTTCATCTCCAACCACCCCCATCAATATCTGCTCCAGGGAATCCCTCAATGTCTTTTCTGAGTCAATATTTCTTCCAGAAAAGCTTCCCCAAATACAGGGACCGCCATTTTCATCTCCCCATCTTCCCCATCAATATCTGCTCCAGGGAATCCCTCAATGTCATTTTCTGAGTCTGAATGAAAGATTTCTTCCAGAAAAGCTTCAACAAATACAGGGACCGCCATTTTCATCTCCAACCACTTCCCCATCAATATCTGCTCCAGGGAATCCCTCAATGTCATTTTCTGAGTCTGAATGAAAGATTTCTTCAGAAAAAGCTTCAACAAATACAGGGACCGCCATTTCATCTCCAACCACTCCCCATCAATATCTGCTCCAGGGAATCCCTCAATGTCATTTTCTGAGTCTGAATGAAAGATTTCTTCCAGAAAAAGCTTCAACAAATACAGGGACCGCCATTTTCATCTCCAATCAATATCCCATCAATATTTTCTGAGTCCAATGAAAGGAAAAAAAGCTCCAACAAATCAATGTCATTTTCTGAGTCTGAATGAATGAAAGATTTCTTCCAGAAAAAGCTTCAACAAATACAGGGACCGCCATTTTCATCTCCAACCACTTCCCCATCAATATCTGCTCCAGGGAATCCTTCAATGTCATTTTCTGAGTCTGAATGAAAGATTTCTTCAGAAAAAATTCAACAAATACAGGGACCGCCATTTTCATCTCCAACCACTTCCCCATCAATATCTGCTCCAGGAATCCCTCAATGTCATTTTCTGAGTCTGAATGAAAGATTTCTTCCAGAAAAAGCTTGTCAATCAAATACAGGGACCTTCCATTTTCATCTCCAACCACTTCCCCATCAATATCTGCTCCAGGGAATCCCCAATGTCATTTTCTGAGTCTGAATGAAAGATTTCTTCCAAAAAAAGCTTCAACAAATACAGGGACCGCCATTTTCATCTCCAACCACTTCCCCATCAATATCTGCCCCAGGGAATCCCTCAATGTCATTTTTCTGAGTCTGAATGAAAGTCATTTTCTTCCCTTCAAATAAATACAGGGACCGCCATTTTCATCTCCAACCACTTCCCCATCAATATCTGCTCCAGGGAATCCCCTCAATGTCATTTTCTGAGTCTGAATGAAAGATTTCTTCCAGAAAAAGCTTCAACAAATACAGGGACCGCCATTTTCATCTCCAACCACTTCCCCATCAATATCTGCTCCAGGGAATCCTTCAATGTCATTTTCTGAGTCTGAATGAAAGATTTCTTCAGAAAAAAGCTTCAACAAATACAGGGACCGCCATTTTCATTTCCAACCACTTCCCCAACAATATCTGCTCCAGGGAATCCTCAATGTCATTTTCAAATGAAAGATTTCTTCAGTCAACAAATACAGGGAATTTCATCTCCAACCACTGTCAATATCTGCTCCAGGAATCCCTCAATATCATTTTCTGAGTCTGAATGAAAGATTTTTCCAGAAAAGCTTCAACAAATACAGGGACCGCCATTTTCATCTCCAACCACTTCCCCCATCAATATCTGCTCCAGGGAATCCCTCAATGTCATTTTCTGAGTCTGAATGAAAGATTTCTTCAGAAAAGCTTCAACAAATACAGGGACCGCCATTTTCATCTCCAACCACTTCCCCATCAATATCTGCTCCAGGGAATCCTTCAATGTCATTTTCTGAGTCTGAATGAAAGATTTCTTCCAGAAAAGCTTCAACAAATACAGGGACCCATTTTCATCTCCAACCACTTCCCCATCAATATCTGCTCCAGGGAATCCTCAATGTCATTTTCTGAGTCTGAATGAAAGATTTCTTCAGAAAAGCTTCAACAAATACAGGGACCGCCATTTTCATCTCCAACCACTTCCCCATCAATATCTGCTCCAGGAATCCCTCAATGTCATTTTCTGAGTCTGAATGAAAGATTTCTTCAGAAAAAGCTTCAACAAATACAGGGACCGCCATTTTCATCTCCAACCACTTCCCCATCAATATCTGCTCCAGGGAATCCCTCAATGTCATTTTCTGAGTCTGAATGAAAGATTTCTTCAGAAAAAGCTTCAAACCGCCTTCAACAAAATACAGGGACCATCTCATTTTCATCTCCAACCTTCAACAAATACAGGGACCGCCATTTTCATCCCCATCAATCATCTGCTCCAGGGAATCCCCCATTTTCTGAGTCTGAATGAAAGATTTCTTCCAGAAAAATGCTTCAACAAATACAGGGACCGCCATTTTCATCTCCAACCACTTCCCCCATCAATATCTGCTCCAGGAATCCTCAATGTCATTTTCTGAGTCTGAATGAAGATTTCTTCAGAAAAAGCTTCAACAAATACAGGGACCGCCATTTTCATCTCCAACCACTTCCCCATCAATATCTGCTCCAGTGAATCCTTCAATGTCATTTTCTGAGTCTGAATGAAAAATACAGATTTCTTCCAGAAAAATCTGCTTCAATGTCAAATACAGGGACCGCCATTTTTTCATCTCCAACCACTTCCCCATCAATATCTGCTCCAGTGAATCCTTCAATATCATTTTCTGAGTCTGAATGAAAGATTTCTTCAGAAAAAGCTTCAACAAATACAGGGACCGCCATTTTCATCTCCAACCACTTCCCCATCAATATCTGCTCCAGGGAATCCCTCAATGTCATTTTCTGAGTCTGAATGAAAGATTTCTTCAGAAAAAGCTTCAACAAATACAGGGACCATTTTTCATCTCCAACCACTTCCCCCATCAATATCTGCTCCAGGGAATCCCTCAATGTCATTTTCTGAGTCTGAATGAAAGATTTCTTCAGAAAAGCTTCAACAAATACAGGGACCGCCATTTTTCATCTCCAACCACTTCCCCATCAATATCTGCTCCAGGGAATCCCTCAATGTCATTTTCTGAGTCTGAATGAAAGATTTCTTCAGAAAAGCTTCAACAAATACAGGGACCGCCATTTTCATCTCCAACCACTTCCCCATCAATATCTGCTCCAGGAATCCCCTCAATGTCATTTTCTGAGTCTGAATGAAAGATTTCTTCAGAAAAAGCTTCAACAAATACAGGGACCGCCATTTTCATCTCCAACCACTTCCCCATCAATATCTGCTCCAGGGAATCCCTCAATGTCATTTTCTGAGTCTGAATGAAAAGATTTCTTCAGAAAAAGCTTCAACAAATACAGGGACCGCCATTTTTTCATCTCCAACCACTTCCCCATCAATATCTGCTCCAGGAATCCCTCAATGTCATTTTCTGAGTCTGAATGAAAGATTTCTTCAGAAAAGCTTCAACAAATACAGGGACCGCCATTTTCATCTCCAACCACTTCCCCATCAATATCTGCTCCAGGGAATCCCTCAATGTCATTTTCTGAGTCTGAATGAAAGATTTCTTCAGAAAAGCTTTTTCACAAATACATATCTGGGGACCAATGTCATTTTCTGAGTTTTTTTCATCTCAACCACTTCCCCATCAATATCTGCTCCAGGGAATCCCTCAATGTCATTTTTCTGAGTCTGAATGAAAAGATTTCTCAGAAAAGCTTTCTTCAAATAAAGGGATTTTCATCTCCAACCCAAAAATACAGGGACCGCATTTCTGATTTTCATCTCCAACCACTTCCCCATCAATATCTGCTCCAGGGAATCCCTCAATGTCATTTTCTGAGTCTGAATGAAAGATTTCTTCAGAAAAAAGCTTCAACAAATACAGGGACCGCCATTTTCATCTCCAACCACTTCCCCATCAATATCTGCTCCAGGGAATCCCTCAATGTCATTTTCTGAGTCTGAATGAAAGATTTCTTCAGAAAAGCTTCAACAAATACAGGGACCGCCATTTTCATCTCCAACCACTTCCCCATCAATATCTGCTCCAGGGAATCCCTCAATGTCATTTTCTGAGTCTGAATGAAAGATTTCTTCAGAAAAAGCTTCAACAAATACAGGGACCGCCATTTTCATCTCCAACCACTTCCCCATCAATATCTGCTCCATTTTCTGGGAATTTCTCAAAAAGCTGTCATTTTCATGAGTCTGAATATCTGAAAGATTTCTTCTGAAAAAAGCTTCAACAAATACAGGGACCGCCATTTTCATCTCCAACCACTTCCCCATCAATATCTGCTCCAGGGAATCCCTCAATGTCATTTTCTGAGTCTGAATGAAAGATTTCTTCAGAAAAAGCTTCAACAAATACAGGGACCGCCATTTTCATCTCCAACCACTTCCCCATCAATATCTGCTCCAGGGAATCCCTCAATGTCATTTTCTGAGTCTGAATGAAAGATTTCTTCCAGAAAAGCTTCAACAAATACAGGGACCGCCATTTTCATCTCCAACCACTTCCCCATCAATATCTGCTCCAGTGAATCCCTCAATGTCATTTTCTGAGTCTGAATGAAAGATTTCTTCCAGAAAAGCTTCAACAAATACAGGGACCCCATTTTCATCTCCAACCACTTCCCCATCAATATCTGCTCCAGGAATCCCTCAATGTCATTTTCTGAGTCTGAATGAAAGATTTCTTCAGAAAAGCTTCAACAAATACAGGGACCGCCATTTTCATCTCCAACCACTTCCCCCATCAATATCTGCTCCAGGGAATCCCTCAATGTCATTTTCTGAGTCTGAATGAAAGATTTCTTCCAGAAAAGGTTCAACAAATACAGGGACCGCCATTTTCATCTCCAACCACTTCCCATCAATATCTGCTCCAGGAATCCCTCAATGTCATTTTCTGAGTCTGAATGAAAGATTTCTTCCAGAAAAGCTTCCAAAAATACAGGGACCGCCATTTTCATCTCCAACCACTTCCCCATCAATATCTGCTCCAGGGAATCCTCAATGTCATTTTCTGAGTCTGAATGAAAGATTTCTTCCAGAAAAAGCTTCAACAAATACAGGGACCGCCATTTCATCTCCAACCACTTCCCCATCAATATCTGCTCCAGGAATCCCTCAATGTCATTTTCTGAGTCTGAATGAAAGATTTCTTCCAGAAAAAGCTTCAACTTCAATCAAATATCAATATCTGGGACCGCCATTTTCATCTCCTTCAAAAAGCCACTTTTCCCCATCAATATCTGCTCCAGGGAATCCCTCAATGTCATTTTCTGAGTCTGAATGAAAGATTTCTTCAGAAAAAGCTTCAACAAATACAGGGACCGCCATTTTCATCTCCAACCACTTCCCCATCAATATCTGCTCCAGGGAATCCCTCAATGTCATTTTCTGAGTCTGAATGAAAGATTTCTTCCAGAAAAGCTTCAACAAATACAGGGACCGCCATTTTCATCTCCAACCACTTCCCATCAATATCTGAATCCCTCAATGTCAGAAAAAGCTCCAGGGAATCCCCTTTTCATCCCTGAATGAAAGATTTCTTCAAAAGCTCATCTCCAACCACTTCCCATCAATCTCATTTCTGAGTCTGAATGAAAGATTTCTTCCAGAAAAGCTTCAACAAATACAGGGACCATCTCCAACCACTTCCCCATCATCTCCCAATGTCATTTTCCCTGAATGAAAATTTCTTCAGAAAAAGCTTCAACAAATACAGGGAATTTCATCTCCAACCACTTCCCCATCAATATCTTCCAGGAATCCCTCAATGTCATTTTCTGAGTCTGAATGAAAGATTTCTTCCAGAAAAGCTTCAACAAATACAGGGACCGCCATTTTCATCTCCAACCACTTCCCCATCAATATCTGCTCCAGGGAATCCCTCAATGTCATTTTCTGAGTCTGAATGAAAGATTTCTTCAAGAAAAGCTTCAACAAATACAGGGACCGCCATTTTCATCTCCAACCACTTCCCCATCAATATCTGCTCCAGGGAATCCCTCAATGTCATTTTCTGAGTCTGAATGAAAGATTTCTTCAGAAAAAGCTTCAACAAATACAGGGACCGCCATTTTCATCTCCAACCACTTCCCCATCAATATCTGCTCCAGGGAATCCCTCAATGTCATTTTCTGAGTCTGAATGAAAGATTTCTTCAGAAAAAAGCTTCAACAAATACAGGGACCGCCATTTTCATCTCCAACCACTTCCCCATCAATATCTGCTCCAGGGAATCCCTCAATGTCATTTTCTGAGTCTGAATGAAAGATTTCTTCCAAAAAGCTTCAACAAATACAGGGACCGCCATTTTCATCTCCAACCACTTCCCCATCAATATCTGCTCCAGGAATCCCCTCAATGTCATTTTCTGAGTCTGAATGAAAGATTTCTTCAGAAAAAGCTTCAACAAATACAGGGACATTTTCATCTCCAACCACTTCCCCATCAATATCTGCTCCAGGGAATCCCTCAATGTCATTTTCTGAGTCTGAATGAAAGATTTCTTCCAAAAGCTTCAACAAATACAGGGACCGCCATTTTCATCTCCAACCACTTCCCCATCAATATCTGCTCCAGGGAATCCCTCAATGTCATTTTCTGAGTCTGAATGAAAGATTTCTTCCAGAAAAGCTTCAACAAATACAGGGACCGCCATTTTCATCTCCAACCACTTCCCCATCAATATCTGCTCCAGGGAATCCCTCAATGTCATTTTCTGAGTCTGAATGAAAGATTTCTTCCAGAAAAGATTTCAAATACAGGGAATTTTCATCTCCAACCACTTCCCCATCAATATCTGCTCCAGGGAATCCTCAATGTCATTTTCTGAGTCTGAATGAAAAATTTCTTCAGAAAAGCTTCTCCGCCATTTTCATCTCCAACTACTCCCCCATCAATATCTGCTCCAGGGAATCCCTCAATGTCATTTTCTGAGTCTGAATGAAAGATTTCTTCCAGAAAAGCTTCAACAAATACAGGGACCGCCATTTTCATCTCCAACCACTTCCCCATCAATATCTTTTCTCAGAGTCTCCTTCCAGGGAATCCCTCAATGTCATTTTCTGAGTCTGAATGAAAGATTTCTTCCAGAAAAAGCTTCAACAAATACAGGGACCGCCATTTTCATCTCCAACCACTTCCCCATCAATATCTGCTCCAGGGAATCCCTCAATGTCATTTTCTGAGTCTGAATGAAAGATTTCTTCAGAAAAAGCTTCCACAAATACAGGGACCGCCATTTTCATCTCTCCAACCACTTCCCCATCAATATCTGCTCCAGGAATCCCTCAATGTCATTTTCTGAGTCTGAATGAAAGATTTCTTCAGAAAAAGCTCAACAAATACAGGGACCGCCATTTTCATCTCCAACCACTTCCCATCAATATCTGCTCCAGGGAATCCCTCAATGTCATTTTCTGAGTCTGAATGAAAGATTTCTTCCAGAAAAGCTTCAACAAATACAGGGACCGCCATTTTCATCTCCAACCACTTCCCCATCAATATCTGCTCCAGTGAATCCCTCAATGTCATTTTCTGAGTCTGAATGAAAGATTTCTTCCAGAAAAGCTTCAACAAATACAGGGACCGCCATTTTCATCTCCAACCACTCCCCCATCAATATCTGCTCCAGTGAATCCTTCAATATCATTTTCTGAGTCTGAATGAAAGATTTCTTCCAGAAAAGCTTCAACAAATACAGGGACCGCCATTTTCATCTCCAACCACTTCCCCATCAATATCTGCTCCAGGGAATCCCTCAATGTCATTTTCTGAGTCTGAATGAAAGATTTCTTCAGAAAAAGCTTCAACAAATACAGGGACCGCCATTTTCATCTCCAACCACTTCCCCATCAATATCTGCTCCAGGGAATCCCTCAATGTCATTTTCTGAGTCTGAATGAAAGATTTCTTCCAGAAAAGCTTCAACAAATACAGGGACCGCCATTTTCATCTCCAACCACTTCCCATCAATATCTGCTCCAGGGAATCCTTCAATGTCATTTTCTGAGTCTGAATGAAAGATTTCTTCCAGAAAAGCTTCAACAAATACAGGGACCGCCATTTTCATCTCCAACCACTTCCCCATCAATATCTGCTCCAGGGAATCCTCAATGTCATTTTCTGAGTCTGAATGAAAGATTTCTTCCAGAAAAGCTTCAACAAATACAGGGACCGCCATTTCATCTCCAACCACTTCCCCATCAATATCTGCTCAGGGAATCCCCAACCACTCAATGTCATTTTCTGAGTCTGAATGAAAGATTTCTTCCAGAAAAAGCTTCAACAAATACAGGGACCGCCATTTTCATCTCCAACCACTTCCCCATCAATATCTGCTCCAGGGAATCCCTCAATGTCATTTCTTCAGAAAAAGCTTCAAGTCTGAATGAAAGATTTCCCTTTCAGAAAAGTTTCAACAAATACAGGGACCTTTTCATCTCCAACCATCTCCCCATCAATATCTGCTCCAGGAATCCCTCAATGTCATTTTCTGAGTCTGAATGAAAAGATTTCTTCCAGAAAAGCTTCAACAAATACAGGGACCGCCATTTTCATCTCCAACCACTTCCCCATCATCAATATCTGTCATTTTCTGAGTCTGAATGAAGATTTCTTCCTTCAATACAGGGGACATTTTCATCTCCAACCACTGATCAATATCTGCTCCAAATCCCTCAATGTCATTTTTGGAGTCTGAATGAAAGCTTCAACAAATACAGGGACCGCCATTTTCATCTCCAACCACTTCCCCATCAATATCTGCTCCAGGGAATCCCTCAATGTCATTTTCTGAGTCTGAATGAAAGATTTCTTCTTCATCTTCCCCAAATAAGGGAATCCCATTCATCTCTCCAAAAACCAACTTCCCCCATCAATATCCCCAATATCTCCAGGGAATCCTCAATGTCATTTTCTGAGTCTGAATGAAAGATTTCTTCAGAAAAAGCTTCAACAAATACAGGGACCATTTTCATCTCCAACCACTTCCCCATCAATATCTGCTCCAGGGAATCCCTCAATGTCATTTTCTGAGTCTGAATGAAAGATTTCTTCCAGAAAAGCTTCCAACAAATACAGGGACCGCCATTTTCATCTCTCAACCACTTCCCATCAATATCTGCTCCAGGGAATCCCTCAATGTCATTTTCTGAGTCTGAATGAAAGATTTCTTCAGAAAAGCTTCAACAAATACAGGGACCGCCATTTTCATCTCAACCACTTCCCCATCAATATCTGCTCCAGGAATCCTCAATGTCATTTTCTGAGTCTGAATGAAAGATTTCTTCAGAAAAAGCTTCAACAAATACAGGGACCGCCATTTTCATCTCCAACCACTTCCCCATCAATATCTGCTCCAGGGAATCCCTCAATGTCATTTTTCTGAGTCTGAATAAAAAGATTTCTTCCCTTCAACAAATACAGGGACCCCATTTTCATCTCCAACCACTTCCCCATCAATATCTGCTCCAGGAATCCCTCAATGTCATTTTCTGAGTCTGAATGAAAGATTTTTCAGAAAAGCTTCAACAAATACAGGGACCGCCATTTTCACAAAATTCCCCTCAACCGCCATCATCTCCAACCACTTCCCATCAATATCTGCTCCAGGAATCCCTCAATGTCATTTTCTGAGTCTGAATGAAAGATTTCTTCCCCAAAAAACTTCCAAATACAGGGACCCATTTTCATCTCCAACCACTTCCCCATCAATATCTTGTCAGTCATCTTCCCCCTCAATGTCATTTTCTCATCTGAATCCTATCATTTCTTCCAAAAAGCTTCTACCCCAGGGACCGCCATTTTCATCTCCAACCACTTCCCCATCAATATCTGCTCCAGGGAATCCCTCAATCTCCCTTTCTGATCTGAATGAAATCATTCTTCCCTACCGCCATTTTTCATTCCCAAAAAATGTCAGGGACCGCCATTTCATCTCCAACCATATCTGCTCCAATTTTCTGATCTTTCAACAAATACAGGGACCGCCATTTTCATCTCAACCACTCCCCATCAATATCTGCCCTAATCAATATTTTCTGAGTGAATGATCATCTACCCCCATTTTCATCTCCAACCACTTCCCCATCAATATCTGCTCCAGGAATCCCTCAATGTCATTTTCTGAGTCTGAATGAAAGATTTCTTCATCAACAAATACTTTTCATCTCCAACCACTCCCCATCAATATCTTGCTCCAAATCCTCTTCCAATCTGATGAATTTCTTCAGAAAAGCTTCAATCATCATCTCCAACCACTCTCAATATTTGTCAGGGATCTGCCCCCAATCTGAGTCTTGTGAAAAGATCTTCTTCTAACAAATAATGGGAATTTTCATCTCAACCCACTTCCCATCAATATCTTGTCCAGTGAATCTTCATTTTCTGAGTCAATATAAAGATTTCATCTTCCCCCCTATCAATAAATTTCAGGGACTCATCTACTCCATCAATCAATATCTTCCTCGAGGGAAATCTTCTCAATCATCATCTCCCCATCAATAACTTGTCAATCATCTTCCACCTCACAATATAATGACAATCATCTACCCCCTATCAATATCTTGTCAGTCATCTGCCCCCTATCAATATCATGACAATCATCTTCTCCCTATCAATTTTCACCCCCCCCCATCAATATCTTGACCAGTCATCTTCAATATCTTTTCTTGTCAATTATCTTCTTCCTATCAATATCTTTTCAATCATCTTCCCCCTATCAATATCTTGTCAATCATCTGAGTCTGAATGAAAGATTTCCCCAACAATATCTTGACAATCATTTTCCCCTATCAATATAATGACCCCATGTATCTTCAGTCATCTGCCCCCTATCAATATCTTGTCAATCATCTTCTCCCTATCAATATAATGACAATCATCTACCCCCTATCAATATCTTGTCAGTCATCCCTCCCTCATTTCTTGTCTGAATGATCTTTCTTCACCCATATCTTGTCAATCATCTGCCATCAATATCTTGTCAATCATCTTCAACTATCAATACAATCACCATTTTCATCTCCAACCAATTCCCCATCAATATCTTGACAATCATGTTACCCCATCACAATATCATGTCAGTCATCTACCTTCCCCCTATCAATATGTTGACAATCATATTCCCCTATTAATATAAATTCAATCATCTACTCCCTATCAATATCTTGTCAATCATTTACCCCCTATCAATATAATGACAATCATCTACTCCGTATCAACATAATGATAATCATCTACCCCCTATCAATATCTTGTCAATCATCTACTCCCTATCAATATAATGACAATCATCTATCCCCTATCAATATCTTGTCAATCATCTACTCCCTATCAATATAATGACAATCATCTACTCCCAATCAATATCTTGTCAATCATCTTCCCCCATATCAAAATCTTGTCAATCATCTTCTTCTTATCAATATAATGGCAATCATCTTCCTCCCATCAAGATCACATCAATCATCTACCCCGCTTCTATCTCCATATTTTCATTTGTGTATTACCTTGATGTAAGTGTTAGCAGTGCCATCTTTTGCTTAATTCTAGTGAAATCTTCGAAGTGTTTTGAAAGTTTACTAAGCTCTTGATATTTTACTCATTCAGTCGACCGTGGTACGTCGTTTACAAGTCCTTAAATTTCGAAGCAAGGAAATGGGGTTCGACATGTACTTTCTCAAATGAAACTGCGGTCCGAGTTGAAGCACTTTTCCTTTTATTCTTGTCATTTAAGATAATCATTTTTGACATTTTTTTTTTTTTTTAACTACGGATGAAAAATACTATCTGATGAGAACTGAAAGTAAAAGAAATTTTGTTCGGATGCACTATTTTCTTTTTTCGCATTTCATTTTAAATGATATTTTCTAGAGGAGAAATTTCTTTCTGTTTCTTAAAATAAATTACTGGAAGCATAATCAGTTGTTATTATGCAACTCAACAACGAAAATGTCGCTTGTCTGAAGCTTTGGATGAGAAAAAACTGTTTTCTCTCTATATCTCTATGTCACACACATACATACATAAACACACACACACACACACACACACACACACACACACACACACACACACACACACACACACACACACCCGGCTATGGAAGCCCAAAGGCAAACAGACGCCATTAATCGTCACACCAACATCCCATATTGAATTTTTTTTAATTAATTTCTCCCAAGCAACAGAGCCACTAACACACAGGTGGGAGAAGAGGTGTTTATTAAGTGTGAAAGAATTCAAGAAAACCTTATTAAAGAGCGAGAACAATAAAACAACAGAATTTAGGACAGTCGATGGCGATTGACATTGCATTTAAATTTTTGAAAATGAAACTTGATTGGAAAGCAAGAAGTTCGAGAGAAGAAATATACAACTTATGGTTACAAGTAGCCATTTCGCTTGTAAAATGGTGAGACCTTGCCGCCAATCTAGTACTGCACTTAAATTCATAAAGTCTAGGTAACATAGTTTCTCGGAAGTTTTAAAATATACTTTGCTTTGGTTTTAGTAATTAAACCTATTTGAATCTTGCCAATATCTATTTCTATATTTTATTGCTTACTGTGGCCACGACAATTAATCACTTTACTGGTTCGATTATTGGCGTTAAACGGAAAAAGAAAAAATGGTTTTCTTTTTAAGCGATTATTGACAAATCCGCGTCTTTTTGTGGTAATGTTAATATTAGCCGTTGCCTTATAAGGAAACACTTGGCATTCATTGACCGAAAAGTCAAGGAAATAAGTTTCACAAGTTCACTCACTGTTCTTCCTCTCTCCCGCATTGGCTTTCTTTCCTAACCTTTGGTTCGAAGTTGTGTGGAACATCAAATTCTTGGTTATGTAATTATTTTTCATTATTTTAGGTTATTGAAAGTGCTCAAGTAATGTGCTTTTTGTGATTTAATATAGTTCTTTGTGATTATATAGCGCCAGTCAACAAGGTTCGTGGACAGATGACCCTCGCTAAAACTTACAGGTTTCATTTGCTCGTAGTGACTTTTAACCTTTGATATGAGAAAGCGTTTGTATAATGTTGACAGATTTGGGATTTCCGATGTAAGTGACAAAGATACGGACAACTCAGTCTGACTCATTTTCCATAGGTTCTGCTTTTATTCGGAGAAACTTCATTGTTCTGAATTTCCGATATCTTAGAGGCTGAATTTCTGATATCTTACTGGCTGAATTTCTGATATCACACTGACTGAATTTCCGATATCTTACAGGCTGAATATCTGATATCTTACTGGCTAAATTTCTGGTATCTTACAGGCTGAATATCTGATATCTTACTGGCTGAGTTTCTGATATCTTACAGGCTGAATTTCTGATATCTTACTGGCTGAATATCTGATATCTTACTGGCTGAATTTCCGATATCTTACAGGCTGAATATCTGATATCTTACTGGCTGAATTTCTGATATCATACTGGCTGAATTTCTGATATCTTACAGGCTGAATTTCTGATATCACACTGGCTGAATTTCCGATATCTTA
Organism: Acanthosepion pharaonis; assembly: GCA_903632075.3. Classification (NCBI taxonomy): domain Eukaryota; kingdom Metazoa; phylum Mollusca; class Cephalopoda; order Sepiida; family Sepiidae; genus Acanthosepion; species Acanthosepion pharaonis. The sequence goes on along the minus strand of CAHIKZ030001661.1, from coordinate 379,474 downwards.
CAGGCTGAATATCTGATATCTTACTGGCTGAATTTCTGATATCTTACAGGCTGAATTTCCGATATCTTACTAGCTGAATTTCTGATATCATACTGGCTGAATTTCTGATATCACACTGGCTGAATTTCCGATATCTTACAGATTAAATTTTTGATAGCTTACAGGCTGAATTTCTGATATCTTACAGGCTGAAGATTAAATCGACTGAGAAACATTAAACATGATAATATTACTTAAAAAAAAATTATGGATTAATAAAGATATTTAATCTCAAATGCTTGGCGAAGACATAAAAATTATTACAGAACCTATATGATTGTGTTGCATCAGCTCCTCCTCCAAGTTATGATGGCCTGTTGATCTAGAAATCAGAATTCGAAATCTTGGATTTTCTTGATCTCGAACACTAGTCTCTGACATCGGTGGGAAATGTATGTCAGCAGGTGACAATGTTATGAAGCAGATGATAGATCGGTGTGGAATAAATCATTAAAAAGTCTTTTTTTTTTTTTAATTAAAAACAATCTGGATACTGCGTTTTCAGCTCCAAAATGTTTTTGTTTTAACCAAATATCACCCAATATAAAGCTCGCGAGCCACTCAAGATAGAGGTTACACTTGAAATGCTAATGATGAACGAGGTATATGATATGAATATATCACACGATAGTAGTAAGTAAGGATTCTGCAGATATATAATGATAGACGCATGACCTGAAGAGGTCAAGATTAAAGTTTTCAGGGAAGCAATCACGCGGGATCCTGTTCCACAAAGTAGCAGTTAAGCGAAAAAATTGTTATATTTGGAACACGGAGAAATATTCGACCTTTTGGAAATAAAGTGGTGTGTCCTAGCAGTAAATGTCTGAACTGGTGGAACTAAAGAATCTGAACATTTGCCATGGAAATAGCAGTGGAGTATTGATGGTTTCACAGCATTGCATCTCTGGGAAAGAAGCTGCGGAGTGGAGATTAAGTCACCCCCTAAAAGTCTGCTTAAACGATTTTAACTTCATCAAGGCAGGGAAGGGTGGAATAAAGATATCACCAACTCGGATATAGCTGCAGATTTCCATTTTTGGCCTAATCTGACTTTTGTAAATATAAAGCATAATAAATTTGATCAGCTACTTCCTGGAGTGATAAAAGGGGCCCATTTTATTTTACCAGCATCTTTAACAATGGGTTATATATATATATGTTTCACATGAGGGTTTGGTCTGACTTTCAAAGCACGGAACCTTATTGAGAGAGGAACTGTTCATCGTAACTATAGATTGTAATAAACTGAAGATATCTACGTTTTGAAAGGCCGAAGTATATATCGATAACCATTTAAGAAATCTTGAACATACAAATTGAAAGAATTATATGTAGTAAAGTGTTAAACGGTATGCATTCACTTTAATATTTCTGAAATTTCTATCAAATTTCTATCAATGTTAACTGCTCGTATCTGACTGAAAGCTTTTTATAGCAAACAACAGTCAAATTGTTTAAAACCTCCCTGCTATTTACGTAACACACAGACGTGCAGGGCTTGTCGTTCGTATTAAGTGAAAGATTTAAAAAAAATACATTATAATATTTCATTCTTATTTTGTATTGTTTACGAAGACTTTCTACAAATTTCCATTTTTTTTTCAGTCTTTGTTTATTCTTGCTTTTTTAAATTTCTTCATTGATTTGAATTGTTTGTATCTTCCTTGTCATTTCTTTATTTTCAAAATTAATTAATCCTTTACTCTAATAATTAATTAATTAATTTTGTTGAAGATTCGATTTTAAGCGAAGAAACCTATCACTCCAGAGAAAATTTATCGTCAATGAATAGAAAGATGAACTAATGAAAAATAAATAAGAGATAAAACATAACAACAACAAATCTAACGATAAAACATTTGATTCTGTTTGAAGCCATCCGCTGAAAAACATGGCGGACGGTTGCGGAACGCCATTAATAGATCCCAATTTAATTTTTTTTTTTAAAAAGAAAAAAAAAAAGAGATAATATAAAACTAGAAACATTTTTAAAAAGCTGAAAGACAAAACAAAATTTTTCTAAAACATTCGATAAGGACATACGATCGAAAACAAAAAGTCTTAATCAACTGTAAAAGATTTTCTTCCTGGCGATTTTTAAATGAAATTTTACTTTCTTTTTGTTATATTTATGATGGGAAAAGTCTAATTTTGTTTCTCTTAAGGATTTGTTTGTCGCCTTCGCTGAATTTGATTGTTTTATTTGTTTCAGTAATTTTGTTGCTTCTAACATAATTATGCCTCCCACGTCTTATTCTTTTATAACGTGAAATTATCACTTTTTTTCAGTCTTGAATTAGCATGCGTGTTCTTGGCTGTTTCTACATTAACTCTTTCACCATAACAGGGAAAAATGGCGGCGATAACGGAGAGTATATTGAATTACAGACAATGGCAACAACGATTTTGTCGTCAATATCAGAGGATTTAGGCGGGAACGTTACAAAACCTGAGGAGTATTAAGACAATTTTACGTTTTTAAATTCACAATTATAAATTAATTTTAGAAACAGAATTTGTATTTGAGATCACGAAGATGGTTATTAAACCAGAATAGTGAAAAGCTCGACCATTAAAAGAATCAAGTCGATGTGAATTTGCTCAGTTTTACACGAATATTATAGATGTTCCGCAAAATCTATTGAAGGTCCACATTCTTCAAATACTGATCTGTATATATTTCATAAATGATTAGTTTATATATATATATATATATATATATATATATATATATATATATATATATATATATATATATATATATATATATGAAGTATAGAACAGTTTCACTGGGTTTGACAGTGAAAGAAAACGGATGTATTAAATATGTTGTACACATTTAAATATATATACGGGATGTTTGAAATTTGTATAAAAGATTTATAATGCTACTAAAATATTTAATACATTCGGTTTCTGTTGCTGTTAAGCTTTGTGACACCGTTTTGTTCATGAGGTCTGATATACGATACCCATATCCGCGGGAACGCGAACGAACACAATCGGCGAGACCAGGAATTTTAGGTTCCTAAAATTTCGCTTGAAGATGAAACGGGACTAAACACCACAATCCAAATTAATTTTAATAATTATTTGGATATTTCGGCTCTCGTTTTTAAAACATGAGAACTCTTATGTAGCGAAGGAATCATATTTTTAAACAAGAAATGTTATTATAATATAAGCTCTACTTCTGTATGGAGCACTGTCTTCTTAAAAATAAAAAACAAAAATACTAAGGAACTCCGGATTATACACCCAACGTGTTCTTTTCTATTTTCTGCATACCTACGCACTTATACACACACACACACACACACACACACACACACACACACACACACACACATATATATATATATATATATATATATATATATATATATATATATATATATATATATATATTAGCTGATGAAATATACGCCAGGGAGCGTCGAAGAAAATATTATTCAAACATAATAAATACATATAATCAAAAATTATAAATACATATTCTTTGGTTTATTTATTTTAGTCTATATTAAACACAACTTATGATCGACTTTTCAGTTTTAGTTGATTTTATTTGATTTCCTTATTTTCACAATTCGGTTTCTTTATCCCTTCGCTTTTTCCTTTACGCAGCTAGCAGTTGGATGCAATTTTTAGAAATGGTTTATTTTTGATCAAATTCCTCTTGTATTTACCTAGTTTCAGGATGTGACACGTGATAAATTACACGCGCTCTACAAGTACGTTATCCATGGACCATGGACGAAATATACCCAATTCCGGCGACTACTGTCTGGCAGACGTCAGAATACATCGACCAACCGCCTTTGGCGTCATAGAGTGTGTACTGGCGCAGGGCCGGAATCGGCGAGACCAGATTTCCCTCATTTCCCGGTCACTCTGCCAGAAGACACGAACCTGCGTCTGCATCCAGCACCGACTTACATAATAAAAACAGAGGAAATAGAACAGATACTACACTCTGATAGCAACGAGCAACCATGTCATTTCTGTGTGGTATTCAATTTTTTTTAATATTTTTGCTGAACAACAATTTGTTTTAAGCATTTCACCCCAAGCAAGGCAGAAGGTTATGCATGGGGTTTACGGAGATTGAAAGTGAGAGAAAAGAGTTGGTGTTGTGGGGGGTTGTGGAAAATAAAAAAAAGGACATGGATCAAAGCAACAGAAGATGGTGACTGAGGTTGAATTTATATTTGAAGATTGTAGCTATCAAAGAAGCAAGTGAGAGGAAGCGAGTTCCAATGTCGGGAAGTGCGAGAAAAAAAACTGTTGGAGGTGGCGGTTACATTTAACTATTTCAGCAATAAAAAGCTGGGACCTAGATGCCAATCTAGTAGCACGCTTCGATTCATGCAATCGAGGCACCAGGAGAAAATAGTTCGTCAGAGAAGTTGCCATGAAAATATTTGTAGAAAAGACAGGGGGAAGCCACATCACGTCTGTGAGAAAGTGACTGCAGTCGAGAAGCCAAGCCAGGATTGATTTACATTTCAGATCTTTTTTTGGATTTTATCGAGAACTTCGAAATGAACAGCAGGGGCACCAGACCAGATATGGCAACGGTATTCAATGCAGGGACGAAGGGTAGATTTGTAAATGTGTAAGATGAACTCTGACGAGAAAAACCTTTTGGCACGACACAGTGACCCAAATTTCCTTGCAGTAGATGCAGCTATTGATTTAATGAAGTTGTTCCACCTCAAGTCAGTCGAAAACGTGTGACCAAGAAGTGAGACGCTATATGCAGTAAGACGCTCCCCGGGAGTCGAGTATCAACCATGATGAGGTTGGACAGGGAAGTTTCTCTATGGTGATTAAATGAGAGCAGTTTAGTTATGGAGGCATTCAAATTTTCAAGCCATTTCCTGCTCCAGTTAACCACTGATTAGAGGTCATTTTCAAGAGCAGCGTTAACTTTGTTGTCTAGTGGCACGCTTAAATTCATGTAGTTTGGGCACCAGTGAAAATGCTTCGTCAGAGCAGTTGCTATTTTGTAGAAAAGAGAGAAGGGAGCCACATCACATCTATGAGAAAATGTCTGAAGACGAGATGCCAAGTCAGGATCACAGATCTTTGTTTGGATCTTGTCGAGAATCACGAGATGAACGGCAGGGGAACTAGACCCGATATGGCAACAGTATTTAATGCAAGGACGGATGGTAGATTCGATCATGACCGTGTTACAAAAAAAACACCCCCAAAAAACAGAAACTGTTTCTGTTCATTTTCATAAAAACAACTTTCAAAATATTCCGCATTGAATATCTCCAAAAATATAAAGATGATATCGGCCACTTCACGTTGCAACACTGGTTCCTGTACGATCATCGAAGTCGAGGCTAGTCAGTATTTAGATGGGTTGACCGCTTGTCAATAGCAGGTGGCGTAAGCTTGGATGTGCAGGTGGTGTAATGGATAATGGCAAGGAATTTTAAGTCGGAGAGCCGGGTTCTAATTCCAGCTGGGTTCGTTAGATCCACTTACGCGCAAATACCATTGGTAAAGGTATCATTCCAACTCTTCTCCCCCACCTATGGATTAATTAGTAATACTTATATTGCTAAATCATTATTTATTTAGATTTCTGCATTAAAAACCTCATACTATTGATATGCTGCTAAATAAAAATAACCAACCAACAATCCTAGGAATGTAACGTTGATAATCTTAAAAGTACGCAAAAGTACTGACCAACAATATTTTTACAATCTAAAGTTTTCATTGTTCAACAAAATGAAAGAAACATGGACCTGAGGAAGGCTGAAGAAGTCGTTGACCGAAATGCAATAATCCAAACTACAAAGGTGAAGATATCCGTTGATTTTTTAGTACCATAAAACGAGCGGCAGAAATTTATTTGAGTAGCTGATTTGCCATCATTATATTAAAGATCTTAGTACCTCCAGTATTTATCGAAGTGCAACAATGGCAACTATATGCAATGTTATGTTATGTATGCTATTTTAATCGTGATTGTACTGTTATACCGATCAGCTGCATATATATATATATATATGTGTGTGTGTGTGTGTGTGTGTGTGTGTGTATTGAATAGAAAAACAATAAGAAACACGAGAAAGAAAACGAAATATTACATTAGACGCACCTCAAATAAGAGAACGAATAGAGGCCATCTATCATATGTAGGCGCGATTCTGTTCGGTACAAGGAGCAGCGCATAATGGCAAATTCACAGGATGGGTGGGGTATTGGACGCACTGAGAGGAGCTGCAAGGCGCGGGAAGTCTGCGTCATAATGATGAAGCACCTGAATTGTAGCAGAGTGGAAGTAAATCAGTAATTTTCGGCGTTGGTACGGGAAGAGAGAGAGAGAGAGAGAGAGAGAGAGAGAGAGAGAGAGAGAGAGGAACAGCCTGAAGAGAGTGGCGGCCGCATGGACACACGTCTGTCTGTGACAGTGGCCTACAGGCGGTCACTTCCTGTTTAGTTTGTGCATTTTGTTTGAACTTTTGATTCTCTTTCTTTTTCTCGGCCATTCCTCCCCCTCCTCCTCCTCCTCCTCCTCATTATTATTATTATTATTATTATTATTATTATTATTATTCTTTTTTTGCCCTCGTGACGCGGGGCGAGAAAATGAATGAAAAGAGAAAACAGGCAACGAAACAAACAAATGCTAAAAAGGAAAAGAAAAAAAAAAAAGAAAAAAAAATTCAATTTTTTGTTTTCTCTTTCCCACATTTATGAAGTTATCTTTATCTTCACGTTTTATGTCTTCGTCATTCCGTTTTTATTTTTATATATATATATATATATTGTTTTTTTCCACATGTAAGGTTACCCGCTGTTGCCCGGTTTAAACGATTTACTGAGTACATCATTAACCACTTTAAACTTGACTCAGTAATGAATAGAATAACAAACAACAACATTGAATTTGCATGTTTATACACACGGCTGAATGTATCGTCCTATTTACAGAGGGACACATGTATTTTTACATTCACGCAAGACATAAAGATCTCCTCATTACCCAATGATCCATTAATGATCTCTGCCTTATTACAGTGATATCTATCTATCTATCTATCTATCTATCTATCTATCTATCTATTAGTCTGTTCCTATCTATCTATCTATCTATCTATCTATCTATCTCAGTCTGTTCGTATCAATCTATCTCAGCCTGTTCATATCTATCTATCTATCTATCTATCTATCTATCTATCTATCTATCTATCTATCTGTCCTATCTATCTATCTATCTATCTATCTATCTATCTATCTATCTATCTATCTATCTATCTATCTCAGTCTGTTCGTTTCAATCTATCTATATAGAGTCTGTTCATATCTATCTATCTATCTATCTATCTATCTATCTATCTATCTATCTATCTATCTATCTATCTATCTATCTATCTATCTATCTATCTATCTATCTATCTCAGTCTGTTCGTATCAATCTATCTCAGCCTGTTCATATCTATCTATCTATCTATCTATCTATCTATCTATCTATCTATCTATCTCGCTTTGTTCATATCTATCTATCTATCTATCTATCTATGTTATTCTGTTTTTACGTATTTATTTTCTATGTACGAGGTCTGTCCGGATATAATCCAGCCATTTAGTGATAAAGAAACTTTGGACACATTCTTTCTGCTCAGCGTCACTTCTTATTTTTTATTTCACAGACTTATCCCACTGTTTTCAAAACAATCTGCAATGTCATATTCCGTGAGCTTCATAAGCTGCCATATCATATGCACCTTAATCTCATCCACGACAAATGCCTTTCATTTTTTCGTTGTTAGCTAGAAGTCACAGGTAGAGTAATCGACAAATCTATCTATCTATCTATCGACAATCTATCTATCTATCTATCTATCTATCTATCTCGGTCTGTTCATATCTACCTATCTCAGTCTGTTCTTATCTATCTATCTCTATCTATCTATCTATCTATCTATCTATCTATCTATCTATCTATCCCGATCAGTAATGCAAAAATAAATGCAAGTGCCAGTTTTATGAGTAAGTGATCAATTAAAATTATATATCTGCGCGCGCGTGTGTTTGTGCGCGCGCGCGCGATGGCTGCGACGCGATTTCGAGCACACCCTTCGCTTGATAAATCCTTAAATATGAGCAGGGCGGATGTGGCTTTTTAGTCCTGTTAGGGTCCAACATTGACTTGCGCAATAAGGGCGTCTTTGTTGTTGCATAAACGCTCATGAAGCGTAATGAATCACTTCTCTCTCTCTCTTGATGATGATGATGATGATGATATATATATATATATATATATATATATATATATATATATATATATATATATATATACAAACTGGAAAGGTTTTTATGTTTTATCCGTTAGGATCTCATCGGACTTTGTTGAGGTTACCACGTCTACACATGCGCACGAAACGAGAGACGCTAGTCGTTTCAAAACTTTTGAAAGGATATTTTTAAGAGAATATTTTTTTCTCAATCTAGCCGAAATCATCCGTATTCTTTTTCTTTTTCCTTCCATCAACATTGTCCCTGACTATCCCACACTGTGACAATATAAAATCTACCAAGAATGGTGATATATTGTAAGAGTCTGGACGCAAATATCATACATCATTCAGGGATGCTACGACAGGCAGTTTCTTAAGAAAAAAAACTTTTTTGATGTATAATGTATTTATACATGAGTTGTTTTAATTTTTAAAAATTATAACTAGATTAATTTATAAACTTTTAAATCCTTTAAAATTCCGAATTAATTTATATCGGTCTAGTGATATTGTTATTAAACAAAAATAGTATTTATTAACCATAAATGGAAAAGCTTACTACATTTCAGCGAGCCCCAGGATTAAAAAAAAAAAATAGATTTTTGTGGGCATAAACATGTCGATTTTTGTAAATACGGGCCTCCATAGACGACATTATCAGAAAATAAGAGCCGTAACTGTAGTAAATTTAAAATTTATTGGTAATTATCTAATATTTCCTCAACAAGCATCAACGTAAGGAAGACTATAAAGTCAACGTACCTAAAATTCAATGAAATACTAGAATGCTTAAATTTTTAAGGTTTACTGGTTAGTTAATATATATATATATAAATATATATATATATATATATATATATATTTATATATATATATATATTAACATATAAATATAAACATAAACATAAAAGTATAAGTATAAACATAAAAGTGTCTTAAAATAATTGTCGGACTTTGTCCATTTCATAATGTGTGACGTCATTTGTTTACATTTGGATATGAATCGATCAGATATGAATGTACGTGGGAAAATCATGGAGAATTGTAGTTTAAAAACAGTAAAATCGACCTTGCTAACCCAAACGCTCCTCTGTGGCCCAATCGGTAAAAGCACGTCAGGCTATATTACGGTTCCGTATAGGATAAAGGTTCGATTCCTGTCGGAGGACGCATATTTTCTATGAAAATTTCTCTAACATTCACGCTGTTAATGTTGATAATACTGTTTATTATAAACAGATCGTTTACTTAAATAATTGTATCTATAAAAAGAACGTATAAACATAAAAGTGCCTTATATATATATATATATATATATATATATATATATATATATATATATATATATATAAAAAGACGTTTATGTTTTATCCGTCACGTAATTTTATTAGTTATCTCCCCATTGCATATTTTAGATATGAGGCTGTCGATAAATATGTCAACATGCCATAAAAAACACTCACTTCTGTGTTAAAATATGCTTTTCAGCGACATTTTAAACCAAAAGTAATATTTGTTTCAATTTAGATTAAGCGAATTTTATTTCAACTAATTTTTCTCAAGTAACGTTTCAGAAAAGTATATTTTTATTTTTGAAAGATTTTTTAATAAAGAAAATTATGTTGTGTTTACAGATGTGTCAGTGTAGACGATTTTATCTATTTTATTGATAATCATATAAAAAATGATTTCAATGCATTTAAATTCGATTTGAAATATAACAAAGTATTTTGTTTATTGGAAATATTTGATTTAATCTATTAACTTTAAATTAAAACTAAAATAAAAGATTCAAGAAAGATTTTTCATTTTTTAAAATTCATTTTAAACTTTAGTTGAAGCATATTTTGGGAGAGACCTATATTCATGCGAAGGTGTGCGGAAAAGTTCTTAGTCCTATGCTATTCTCCCAAATATAATCAAATAACGAAACACTTTTTCACTCACCTTTTATGTGCTCTTCAATACGGGAAATATGCCAAACATTATTCCGTGATTGCTACGAACCTAAATTAATTTTCTCATCACATAATTCCATGGAGCGATCCTTAGCAAACTTGTTCCAGAGACTAATTAGTTGGTGACCGTCCGATCTTGATTTACTACCGTAGCTTATAGCCAGAGTAAGATGATTTTATTAAATACAGTTGAACCTCGGCTCACGAATTTAATTCGTTCCTGAAGGCTGTTCGTAACCCGAAACGTTCGTAAACCGAAACTATTTTCCAATAGGAATCTGTTGGGGCGCACCCACCTTCTGACTGATAATGGACTTATCCCTCTACGATATGTCAGTGCTAGAGAGAGTAGTTGTGTAGTATGAAGGATCAGGTTACTATTACATACCGTTGGACTGTAGACTTTTGCTATTGTTACTTACTAACCGGCGTTCCTTATTACTAATCACTCTGTTGTTAATTACCTCTTACAAATATACCAGTATTTATCCCTACAACTGTGTTTGTCTTTATTCGAATACACACACGCGGGAACACTCCCAACAACTCAACAGAATCAACGTAGAGAAAAAAGTCAAAGTACAATAAAATTGGAAAAGAAAAACGCGCTACAACACACGAATGTATACAAAATGGCGGTCGACTCATAAATTATTCAGTTCGTGTCAGTTTGGCTATGTTGTTCGAGAACCGAAATTTTGTTCGCTAACCGAGGCATTTTCATCTCGAATTTTCTGTTCGAAAACCGATTTGTTCGACATGTGAGACGTTCGAGAACCGAGGTTCGTCTGTAACAAGTCTTGTGAAATTCTACCCTGACACACCTCCACACAGTTGATTCTTATTGTTTATTTCAATAACCGGTTTTCCCTCCTGAAAATTCGTTTCCCGGGAAATGCAGCCTTCGTGGTTGACAACCATTTCATCTTTCTATCTGAATGAATTTCCCCTTTTTAATTAAAAGGACGTGTATTGATTTCAGATAGAACAATTTTCTTTTCAAATTGTAAAATCAACAAATATGGCGCGCCTTGACTTGCAAAAGAATTTATTCAAATACTCTTACAAGTATGCATCACGATATTCCCTTTTTCCCGCCAGAGAAATCGGTTTGACATCACTAGGGGTGAAGCGACATGTAGTCTCTTAAAATCTTTAGCATCCTCCTCAATACTATTGTCAGTTCTTTCTGCTCCATTGTTTTGTTAAAGAGAATCGAGAATGGTTATCAATACGCCATCATAAGAATAATTCCATGATAGTTGCAGCTTTTTATATTCCCTGACTTTATTTTTGAACCGCCACATTTTATATTTGACAGATATTTTTTTCTTTCTCTTCAATCATTTACGTTGGTTTCCTGACCATGATGCAATACTAACATTGTTTGGCAAAATCTAAGTACATCTTTTCGTGATTTGAACTTATACTACTATGTGTGTCGGTACTCGGATATTTGGCCGGTGGACATTTGACCGATGGACATTTGGCCGACGGATATTTGGCCGAGAGACATTTGACCGTACGGACATTTAGCCGACGGACATTTGGCCGTACGGACATTTGGCCGAGAGACATTTGGCCGTACGGACATTTAGCCGAGAGACATTTAGCCGACGGACATTTGGCCGAGAGACATTTGGCCGAGAGACATTTGGCCGTACGGACATTTAGCCGAGAGACATTTGGCCGAGAGGACATTTGGCCAGTGAACATTTGACCGATGGACATTTGGTTGACGGACATTTGACCGAGAGACAGTTGGCCGAACGGACATTTATCCGAGAGACATTTGGTCGATGGACATTTGGCTGAACGGACATTTGGCCGACGGACATTTCGCCGGTGGACATATGGCAGGTGGACATTTGGCCGAGAGACAGTTGGCCGAACGGACATTTGGCCGGTGGACATTGGACCGATGGTCATATGGTCGACGGACATTTGGCCGAGAGACAGTCGGCCGAACGGACATTTGGCCGAGAGGCATTTGGCCGACGGACATTTGGCCGGGCGACATTTGGCCGAACGGACATTTGACCGAAAGATATTTGGCCCACGGATATTTAACCGAATGGACATTTATCCGAAAATGTAGTTGCGTACTAACATGTTATACTCTATTGTATTTTCTTTTTGAAAAAAAGAGTAATGGTGTGGACCTTGTTATCATAGTGAAACGGTGAGGTTGAATGTTCATCATTAAATTCGCTATATAATGTCTTCAATATATGCTACATATTTTTGTATTTATTTACTGTAATAATTTATAATTTTTCATTTTTTTTTGACATGTCTTAATTACTTGAAATTCAGTGGTAATTGGCTTTAATCCAAATTAACATCTTGAAAACTCTCCAGAGGGTTTGCACAGGGCGTTTGAACAGACAATGGCAGGTATCCACCCTTCTATTTGCCGTCTAGTTTCAAAGCTAAGAAAAAAGCAATCAGACTGGGAATTAACAATCGAGACGTTGAATTCAGGGGTTGCATTGGGACCATCAAAGAAATAGTATCAAATATTAAACATAAGGCTCATGGCTATCATTGAGAAATATGACAAGTATCAAAAAATAGATTTTCTGAGAGCAATTGTGCACAATCTTTAAATACTTCAGAACAAGAACGTATATCGTATATTATTAAAATTTTGGATTTTTTTTCCGCAATAAATTTTTAATCAAAAAATAAACACAACTTTACGTCAATCGCTGAGAAATAGGGGATTTTCTGTGAACAATGACTCACGGCAATATATTCATAATTCAGAAATGCACAATTATAAGTCATATTCTACCTTATAATACTGCTAATTAAAATACTTAAAGTATTGCTTGTTACTATTTTTATTTGTAATTTTTCGGTGAAATGTTCATCGGCCAAATGTCTCTCGGCCAAATGTCCGCCGACCAAATATCCATTCGGCTAAATCCATTCGGCCAAATCTCTCTCAGCCAAATGTCCGTTCGGCAAATGTCCATTTCGGCAAATGTCTCTCTCTCGGCCAAATGTCCGTTGTCCAAATATCCATTCGGCAAAATGTCCTTTCGGCCAAATGTCTCCGGCCAAATGTCCTTCGGCCAAATGTCCTTTCTGTCGGCCAAAATGTCTCTCGCCAAATGTTTCTCGGCCAAATGTCCGTTGTCCAAATATCCATTCGGCTGTCCTTTCGGCCAATGTCTCACTAGAAATTCTCGGCCAAATGTCTCTCCATTCGGCCAAATGTCCGTTCGGCCAAATGTCCGTTGGCCAAATATCCGTTCGGCCAAATGTCTCTTCGGCCAAATGTTTCTCGGCCAAAATGTCCGTTGTCCAAATATCCATTCAGAAATGTCTTTTTCGGCCAAATGTCCTCGGCCAAATTCCGATGTCGGCCAAATGTCTCTCGGCCAAATGTCTCTATCCATTCAAGCCAAATGTCCTTTTGTTGTCCAAATATCCATTCGGCTAAATGTCCTTTCGGCCAAATGTCTCTCGGCCAAATGTCCGTTGTCCAAATATCCATTCGGCTAAATGTCCTTTCGGCCAAATGTCTCTCGGCCAAATGTCCGTTGGCCAAATATCCATTCGGCCAAATGTCTTTTCGGCCAAATGTCTCTCGGCCAAATGTCCGTTGTCCAAATATCCATTCGGCTAAATGTCCTCTCGGTCAAATGTCTCTCGGCCAAATGTCTCTCGGCCAAATGTCCGTTGGCCAAATATCCATTCGGCCAAATGTCCTTTCGGCCAAATGCCAAATGTCTCACCCGTTGTCCAAATGTCCGTTGTCCAAATGTCCATTCGGCTCTCGGCCAAATGTCCGTTGGCCTTTCATTCGGCCAAATGTCTCTCAGCCAAAATCTCCGTCCATTGTCCAAATATCCATTCGGCTATATGTCCATTCGGCCAAATGTCCGTTGTCCAAATATCCATTCAGCTAAATGTCCTTTCGGGCAAATGTCTCTCGGCCAAATGTCTCTCGGCCAAATGTCCGTTGGCCAAATATCCATTCAGCCAAATGTCCTTTCATATAAATGTCTCTCGGCCAAATGTCCGTTGTCCAAATATCCATTCGGCTAAATGTCCTTTCGGCCAAATGTCTCTCGGCCAAATGTCCGTTGTCCTTTATCCAAATATCCATTCGGCTAAATGTCTCTCGGCCAAATTCCGTTGGCCAAATATCCATTCTCCTTTCGGCAAATGTCTCGGCCAAATGTCTCTCGGTGTCCGTTGTCCAAATATCCATTCGGCCAAATGTCCTTTCGGCCAAATGTCTCTCCGTTGCCAAATGTCCATTCGGCCAAATGTCTCTCGGCAAATGTCTATTCGGCCAAATGTCTATTGGGTCTGTGGGTCAAATATCCGGCCACGACGTGTTTCTAGCGTCGAATCCACTTTATTTGCAATGTTTTTCTGTCTCTTATCTCAGTTACGTTTAGTTTTGTGTATCTTTGAAGCAATTTATCTCATCGCCATTTTGTAAATGTTAGAAAATTACCAATAAATTCTAAATTTACCATAGTTGCCAATCATATTCTGGTAAGATCGTGTAAAAAAATCAAAATATTGGGGGTTGTTGAAGTGTTGTAATACAGTTTTTATTTAATAAACAGCATCACTTGACCGCAACAAATTAATATAGGATTTTGAAAGATTTAGAAGTTTATAAATTATTCTAAATAAAATTTAAAAAAAAAAACGAAAACAATTCTCAAGACAATGATATATTTTATTCATAAAATTTTAATTACTTAAAAGCTTTTCTAATAAAACAATGCATTGTTTTATTTTACAATCCAGGTTAGGTTTTCTGTAACTAAGAGTCTTGTTTAGTTAAACATTTTCAAGATTTAAATTCTTCGAGAATGTGTCTCTATAACTAATACCTTCATAAAATTAAATGAGTCTGGAAGTGAGTAACGGATGTAAAACCATTTTTTTACGCAGATTTTCTAAGAAAATGTTTAAAAATAATTCATTTCTGAATAATTCCTGAAGATTTCAGTAAAATTCCGATAATTATTGGATCTTTCAAAGAATTTCCAAATCAAATATGCTTTCCCTGCATAAAGACAATCAAATTTCCCGTACAAATTTATGGCCCCACGTTGATGCCAGAAAAACAAGATTTTGAACAAAAATATCAAAGTTTCTAAAAAGGATTAAAAAAATATACATAAAATTCTGTGGTCTTCCCTCTTAACATTAACATAAAAATTTTGACGATAAAACCTAATAAAAACTTAATAAAACTTATATTAAGGATGGGACATTTTTCCGTCTTGTATATTCATTTTTTAGCGAATCTTTGGAAGTACCTGTAAACAATAGGGATAAGGAAAAAGTAGGGATTTTCTTATTACAAAGCTACACAAATTTACATGATATACAGTCGGACTAATATCCTCATATTTGTTGTTATTATCACAAAGTATCGACCGTTGTGCCACGCCGCCTTCTTCAGGCGCTTGTCGATCCGAGTACCTTTCATTGAATTTAGAACTGAATCATTTATTTAATCTATAGTAGTCGATTGTTCACCTGCCGCTAGTCTCGGGTTATCTCGGGTTTATTCCCGACCGTAAATAATGATAAACTCTCCACCTCATAAAAACAGAAACCCATACGGGAAAAAAATTATCAATGAAATGTTCACAAGCCTATTCAAATGTTTTGTATTTTTCTCAAAATATTCAACTTCAGCCTCGCAGCGGCATGAATCTATTTAATTCTTCATCCAAATATTATTGTTATGTTTTTTTTTTCAGTTACTGTTCCAATTATAGCTATGACTTTTACTTACATAGTCCACAAGTTTCGAATAATAATAAATAATTTTATATTTTAAGTTTCCCGCCGTCTTCCGGTTTCATACCGTCTTCCGGTTTCATGCCATCTTCCGGTATCACGCTGTTCTCCGGTTACACGTTGTCCTCCGGTATCACGCAGTCAAAGCCGCCTTCACGTCGATGTACGGAAGTGAACCCAAGCTGAAGGCTATTACATGGGAAAGGATTGTCTCCTCGGCGGTCACGGATGAAGAATGCCGGACCATAGCACACGTAATCCAAAACGGCTTTCCCAAATCACGCGACGACATCCCGCCCATAGCTCGGGTTTTCTGGCCCATGCGCGAGGAATTATACTGTTTGGAAGGGGTAACAGTCAAAACCAATAAAATCCTGATACTCCGACAACTTCGAGCAGAGGTACTGGAATCACTCCATTCCGCGCATCAAGGCGTAAACGGTATGCTGGCGAACGCAAGACAACAATTGTTCTGGCCGGGTCTGGATGCCAGTATCAGGCAAACCAGATCCCAGTGCCTCACTTGCAACACAATCGCGACGTCTCAGCCGAGGGAACTCCTGATGTCACCAGCAGATCCGGAATTTCCGTTTCAACAAGTCGTGGTGGACTTCGCGGACATGCAGGGCAAGAGTTACATGGTATACGCTGATCGGTATAAGGGATGGGTGGAAGTGGCCTTAATGTCCTCGGGGAAGGCCAAAAGCGTGTGCGACACTATGAGGACCTGGTTTTGCACATATGGAGCACCCAAAGAAATATCTTTGGACGGAGGACCCCCGTTTGAATACCAGGAGTATAACACCTTTTTGAAAAACTGGGGTATACGGAAACGCAGTTCATCAGCCTATTGCCCTCAAAGCAATGGGCGCGCAGAGTTAGCCGTTAAAACAGCAAGACGAATACTTGTTGACAATACGGACAACTGCGGACGCCTGTACCATAATCGAGCTGCTCGGGCATTGCTGACCCATCGCAACACTCCCGTCCAGGACCTTGACATGTCTCCGGCCGTAATGCTCTACGGCCGAATCATTAAGGACCATCTTCCGGTCCTAAGGGATAAATACCAAACACGGAAGCAATGGAAGGAAATAGGCGAACTAAGGGAATTGGCAATGGCTAAGAAGCACATGTGAAACGAACAGTTCTACAACCAGCATTGCCGCCCACTCTGGGAACTTCAAGTCGGAATCTACCCGGTCGTGGATGCCCCGCCTCACGCCATATAGGGAACCTCAGATCTATCTATAAATCCAGAGTCCCCCACAGGAACATCCTCCAGAGGAGCTGATGGATATTGAACGGGATATGAACGTCACGACACCAATCTAAGCCGACCAAATAGAAATAAATACGGACGACACCACAGGTGTGGCGGAAAGCAACACAGGAGGGTATATACAGCCGGTCGGTCCCCCACCGTTAAGACAAGCGCCAAAGAGTCTGTCCCCACGAATACGGGGAAAATCGAACGGATTCTCGGACGCATCCAAAGATGACCACGTTAATTCATCTCGTGGTCACGGAGGTGGGGGAAGGGTCTTGTATATATGTTAACAGAGTTATCTGCCCTTGGAGCGTATAAATACAAGTACGAAGCGGCCATTGGCTTTTTCTGTATTGCTCAGAAGCATGTCCAGCGGACGTCTTCTGCACTTTACAATGACTTTTTTCATGATTGCTATATTCCTTATCACTATTATCGTCATTTTAGAAATATTATTTTATACCTTGAAACCTTCAAAGGTTTCCAGTAGTTGTCGCTAAGGATCAAGTGGCAGCAAGTCTCCCGAAATCTAAACAAAAGCCCCGCTGAGTTCTGAATAGTACCAGTTCCCTACACGCAAGCCACCAATGTGCCACTGGGTGGCGTGCCACTGGGTGGCGTGCCACTGGGTGGCGTGCCACTAGCGTTTACCGCTGGCTGCCGGCTGTCTCGGGATCGTCTCGGCAATCTTACCACTGGCGGACCGTTAGAGGCTCACCGGTGGCTGCCACTAGAGTACCGCTGGCGGCTTGCGTGTAGGGTTTTTGTTTGGAAGCTCACTTATTTCAATCACTCTCGCTCTGCTTGTATGCCTTTAAGTATTCCCCGGTAATCGCCTGCCATTGCCTAACATTTGGCAGCGTTTTTCAATCTCCTTCTTCGTAACGTGGGCGATCGTGGCTCTCTACAACATCCTAACCTATTTAGCTCTTAGGAATATTTGTCTTTTTACTGTCCCGCGCACTGCCTGTCAGGTTACTCGCAGTTTCCGTTTGTTCCTCTTACTTTCTACATGCCCTGTGAGTGTCAAATCCTCCAAGCCCCTTTCCTCATTATTTGTCTCAGAAATTTCACTGTTTATTTATTATTTTAATTATAAGTGTCTCTTTGTTTTCATTTTCCTTAACACTTCCTCGTTGCTTACATTATGCGTCCATGGTATTCTCAGCATCCTTCTGTAGAACCCCATCTTTGTTACGTCAAGCCACCGCTCCATCTATGAGGAAATTGTCCAGCATTGTATTACTATGGTTATTGAAAATTCGAAAGGCTTCATTTTTTATAATTGTTTTTTTTTTTTTTTTTTTTAAAGAGGACGGCCTGATAGATTTGATTTTTTTTTTGTTTGTTTCCGATCATTGTCATTTCGATTATTTGTAACCGGGGTCAGGAAAAAAAAGTATAAGACCCACCTCCTTGGACTTTTCCGCTAGGCAGAAACTTCCCGTTGCACTAACAATGATCTTGACGTCTAAGGTGTAGCAAAAAAAGGAAATTCCTGCGGGAGTTGAGCAATTTTCTCCTGAACCCATGACCATGTGAGGTTCTTATGTTGAAAAGGTTCTCAATCATATCCCACCAATGCGGAGGGTAAGTAAATGCCTGTTTAAATCCTGCATTATTATTATTATTATTATTATAACTTCTGTAACTACTACTACTACTAGTATTGTCGTTGTCGCTTTTCATACGACTGTTATTATTACTAACGGTATTTTTTTGGTTATTCAGTCAGTTATGTGCCATGCGTGATACACGCTTAGGCTATGAAGGCACCTCGGCGTGGTGTAATGGTTAGCAAGCTTGTCTCGCTAAAACAGTTACGAGTGAGTTCGATTCTCACTAGGTGCCTCATACTTTCGGCCTTGTGCCACATCTAAGCTACGCTTAGAAAATCATTTTCGCGCACCTAGGGGTGGTGTAATGGTTAGCAAGCTTGTCTCGCTTGCACAATTACGAATGAGTATTGAGTTCGATCCTCACTGGGTGCTACATGCTTTCGGCTTTACGCTTAGAAAATCGCTACACGCTTAGGCGATCATCTATCTTTCGATAACCTTACCATTTCTTTCTGCGATAGATCAGTTGCCATTCAAGCTGTTTATCATTGCTGGGGTGGGAGAAGAAGAGGATCCATACCTTTCCCAATGGTATTAGCACGTGTAAATGTAGTGGATTCGACTGGGATGGAACTCGGCTCTCTGATTTTTTTAATCCGAGCCGCTATCAATTACTCCACCGTGCCTCTTCTCACTTACTTTTTTTTTTTAAGGGAAGAGAAGTGGGTGGTGCCATTCAGCTTGACTTGCATAACTTCTATTGTTAACGGTGCCTAGTTCCGCCGGAAATCCGCCTAAATCTTTATCAGACGAAAATCCAACGTCGACACGAAAACGAGGTCAGTGAAAACGAACTCCAAGCGCAAAACACCAAAATGGCGTCCGAAAAAATCCCCAAGAACAAGCGTTAATTATAATAGATGCGCGTCGATTTCGCTTTTTGATAAAGAATGGAAAAACAAAAGTCAAGTGTTGTATTGAATTCTTCTCCCCCAACTATTTTTTCTTTTCTTTCGTTTTTTAAAGAACTTCATTTTTTTTAATGTGATATGGAAAGAAATATTTTAGGAAGTGATTGTCGCTTGGGCATAATAAAGTCGTTAAAAGATTTGATATATTATACAGCATACACACATTAGCATATACGGAACACATACACAAATATGCGTACACACGTATACGAATATACGGATACATACACACAGATATACGTAACAGATCGACACAAATGTGCATAGGCATGAACACAAATATATACGGACACATAGACACAACTATGCATACACATACACACAAATATGCGTACACATATATACAAATATACAGAGCCATACATGCAAATATACATATACATATGCAGACATATATACAGACACATATATACAATTATATGGACACATCCACACAGCTATGCCCGTACACACATATGCAAATATACGGACACTTGAGCCTACACACAAATAGCGTACACATATGTGCAAATATACGGGCGCATACATACAAATATACGTACATATACACACAAATATGCGTACACATACACACAAATATGCGTACACACATATATGGACACAGACACACAAAAATGTAAATACAAGTGAATAAATATTCAGCGGAAGATATTCACATTTCAAATTTTAATTTGGAAAATTTATTTTCAGTCAAATAAGTGAGTATTCTTTCATAGTCACATCAAATACGATTCTTTGTCAAACTTTTCTGTCTGTTGATCAGCCAAAATGACATTATTTTTGTCTTTTATATTTGCCTTAAGTTTAATAGATTTTCTTATGTGGTCGCTTCACTCATTGGATGAATTTAAGTTAATGAAGAAAAGCAGTTTTTAAATTTGAAATTTAGGCCAGCTGTTGCGTTCCTCGTCGATATTAATAGCCATTTTGATGAAAGCAAATCCCGATGCAAACATTACACCGTAAACTCTATCCATTAGATATAAAGAGATAAAAAAATGCAGTCCTGAGCGAATTTATTGTTCATATAATCTTTTATTCTTTTGATCAGGTGCATTGGTCAAAAAAATCTTTTGCAAAGACTACCTTAACACTTACACTGCGGTCGTAAATCTGCCATTATCATGTGAAAGCATGCTGATATCAAGAAGGACGTAGAAAATTATCTTTGACATTGCAAAACAAACAAGGATTCTATTACAGTCAGAAGACATCAAAAATTAAGCTAGAATGAGGGAAAAAAGTCCCTCATTTTTTTAAGCTGTTCTTCGCTACAAAACCCAAGAGCCACTCAAGCTAGACGGTCACTCAATAAGGTTGTTCTAAGGGCGTAAAGAGAGGAAGTAAGAAGCGTATATTATAGGCATATGTAGAATAGATAACGGTTGACTCTAAACTTGACGAGGTTAAGTTTGAAGTGATCGAGAAAGCACTCCCTCGGGAGTATGTTCCACAATGTAACAGCTCTTGTGAAGAAGGTCCTGTCTGAATGGAACTTCCTCCTAACCAATGGAATATGAAGAATGAAGATGGATGAGTGGACACAGTGCACGTGGCATGGACGGGCGTAGCTCTGAAGATCTTGACCTGTGGAACTACGGAATGTATCTTGTACGGACATTTGCCATGGAAGTAGCGATAGAGTAGCGAGAGGCTAGAAATATTTCGACTGTGGGGAAACGGGTTGTAGGCCGGAAAATAATAATTTGCTATTGAAGTCTGTCAAGGCTGGAAAGTGAGAATTGGAATCACCAGGCCAAACATGACGAGAAGTTAGTGCTCGTGTGTGAAAAGACATTCTTCGGTGGGGTTACTCAGTCGAAAGCCAGACATCGCTGATTGAAAGTGGATACTGTGTGAATATCGGGTTCACAATAACAAAGCGTGTAGAACTGCAAAATATCGTTTTTTTAGGCATCACTCAAGCCTGTCAGCGCCAAATTAACACCTAAAAACCTGTTTTGACTTTCGGTTAATTCTGGCTATCATTTATGAAAGGAGAATGATTTCAGATGGTGGATGAGATTAAGGAGAACATAAAGTGGCAGCTAATGACTATCCTGAAAGAGGAATCTGTAAACTATGCTGAAATGTTTGTGATGTCTCTATAGGCGTAACTG
>CAHIKZ030001661.1:335000-355000 GCA_903632075.3 Acanthosepion pharaonis | reverse complement strand
AAGGAACAATAGAAATTATTTAAAAACAAATCTGTTTTGTTTGGTTTTACATTTTAAAAATCTACATTTCAATGTACTCTCCTCTTTACTCAATGTATTGTCTTAAGACTTTTTTTCCGATTGCTGCAAACATTTCAATATGGATTTTGTTAACGGCCTCTCCTAGCTTTTCCGTTTAATATCGTTCACGTCAACAAAGTATTTCTTATTCTGGTCATGTTTCATACGAGAGAACATAAAAATGCCACATAGTGCGATCTCAGACGAGTAGGATAGATGAAAGACAATCTCTATATCGTTTCTAGCCCCAAACTTTTCTTTATTCAACGTCGTGCGAGCGGGGGCGTTGTCATAGTGAAGGATTCTATCACGGTCACTTTTTCTTTAGATACACTCACACGATTTTCTCAACCCCACCAAGTACAGTTGCTGATTCCTCATTTGCCCCAGAAAAAACAAATTCCTTGTAAACGATTCTATTCACTGCAAAATGGCCTTTGAATCGAACTTATCGCACGTTCTTGGGTCTTTGTGAATTGATTTCGCTTCCGTATTGTAAGTTATAGCACCAACACATACTGAGGCTCATTTGGAACTTTTTCCCCTACAAATCGTAGCACATGATTTTTATTTTGTGTTCTCTGTGACCAAATCGAGGCATAAACCTTTGCAGAATCGCTTTCCATTTTCGAAGTTTCGTTTGCATTTGTTTTTCAAGGCAAACTCCAGATCTGTCGTTAGTGGTTAGATGACCCCAGTCTGTTCGTATCAATCTTTCTCAGTCTGTTCGTATCTATCTATCTATCTATCTATCTATCTATCTATCTATCTATCTATGTTATTCTGTTTTTACGTATTTATTTTCTATGTACGAGGTCTGTCCGGATATAATCCAGCCATTTAGTGATAAAGAAACTTTGGACACATTCTTTCTGCTCAGCGTCACTCCTCTTTTTTTTTTATTTCACAGACTTATCCCACTGTTTTCAAAACAGTCTGCAATGTCATATTCGTGAGCTTCCTAAGCTGCCATATCACATTCTCCTTAATCTCATCCACTAGAAATGCCTTTCATTTCTTCGTTGTTAGCTAGAAGTCACAGGTAGAGTAATCGACAAAACATAGCAGTATCGAAAAAAAAAAAGAAAAAATCTACACATTATTTTTTACTTTGTACTCGTTCTATTATCGTAAATTCAAACGTCAAGCAAGAAAGAATTTCATTCAATGACGACTGCGTAACCCTACACGAGAGTTTTCACGTGCAGTAAGAACTTCTTTGTTGCATTAACTTTGCTTAGTCGGTTGTGGAGATATTCAGAACGACTTGAATATTTTCCAGACAGGCCTCATATCTCAGTTTGTTCGTATCTATCGCCCCAGTATCCAGTTAAGTATCTGTCGACATCATGTGTTTGGTGTGAAAAGGATTCACCAACGACTGCTGTGAGACGGGCATGTTTATCTCTTTGCGTCACTAAAATTTTACAATGGCGCATAGAAATCGAATGAGTTGCACATATGACCATGACCCCAGCATTTAGCTAGAATAGACATTGTGTTACGACAAGCAATGTAAGCACAAAGAGTAATCATCCCTAGAGGTCTACTTTCATGCTTCTTCTTCTTCTTCCTCCTCCTCCTCCTCTTCTTCTTCTTCCTCCTCCTTCTCCTCTTCTTCTTCTTCCTCCTCCCCCTCTTCTTCTTCTTCTTCTTCTTCTTCTTCTTCTTCTTCTTCTTCTTCTTCTTCTTCCCTGTTTTCTTCTTCTTCTTTGCGGTTGTAAAGTCGAACAGTCGTAAGTCGCATAGGTCGTAAGTCGACGACAACCTGTACTTTTCTTTATCATTGCCTCGTTTACCTTTTCTCGTTACGACCGTTGATTAAGTAGCCTTAATTGTAACAGGAATAGTCAACATTCTTGGTTGATTTCTGTCAATAATTAAGATTTCGTAGATTTAAAAAAAAAATCAGGTGAAATAGCGTACAGAATTATGCGAACACAATTAAAAGATAAAAAAAATCAACGTTTGAGTATACGATTTATGTAATAATTTCGTGGCCAAAAAATTGTGAAAATATTAACTATTGCCATGCACACACATAAACGCACATGCATATGGACACACACATACAGAAACATGCGCTCGCATACATTTATGTAACGATGTAAATATGAAAGTATACACTACAAAACAATTATTATTATTATTATTATTATTATTATTATTATTATTATTATTATTATTATTTCTGTTCCTGGGAAGAAAGAAATCTTGCTAAAAGTTGTATAAAGAAAAAAAAAATATATAAAAAAAAATTTAGAAAAATAGGCTAGGACAAATGTAGATTTAACCAGTAAATGGCGATGCTTAAAGCGGAAGTTCCCGCCAGTTCTTTCAGGGCGGTGCATATAATTTAAAAAAAGAAAAAGAAAATAAAAATTGCACGTACACATAAACGCATACACACCATCATTAGATGGAATTAACAATGTATATAATATGTATTAACTGGATAAAATAGTATGCATACATATGTGTGTGTGTGTGTGCGCGTTTGGTGGGAGTCGGGGAAGAAAAATTCTCGACTCGACCCACTTCCCAAAATCCAACCGAATGACTGAACAATCAGATGCTTTTTTGAGGAAAGGGTTCTTGGTCGGAACCAGAACTTTTCAGCAACCCCTCGTATCTATCTATCTATCTATCTATCTATCTATCTATCTATCTATCCCCTCTGGTCTGTCTCGTTATCTATCTATCTATCTATCTATCTATCTATCTATCTATCTATCCCTCCGGTCTGTCTATCTATCTATCTATCTATCTATCTATCTATCTATCCCCTCTGGTCTGTCTCGTTATCTATCTATCTATCTATCTATCTATCTATCTATCTATCTATCTATCCCCTCCGGTCTGTCTCGTTATCTATCTATCTATCTATCTATCTATCTATCTATCTATCTATCTATTCCATATTCCCTCCGGTCTATCTATCTATCTATCTATCTATCTATATCTATCCCCTCCGGTCTGTCTCGTTATCTATCTATCTATCTATCTATCTATCTATCTATCTATCTATCTATCTATCCTCCGGTCTATCTATCTTATCTATCTATCTATCTATCTATCTATCAAATCTGTCTATTATCTATCTAACCCCCTCGGTCTGTCTCATTATCTATCTATCTATCTATCTATATCTATCTATCTAATACTAAATTGTATTTCGGCAAACCAGAGAAGTCTATCTATCTATCTATCTATCTATCTATCTATCTATCTATCTATCTATCTATCTATGATCGCTTTAGTCCTATAAAGTCATAAAAGATAAAAAAAAAAAGAAAAGGTTGCATGAAAATCGTTTCCACTTTGTCATAGATTTTTCTCAAATTGTTTTGAAATATTAAAATTTATCCATATTTTTCACATCTACACCCACATACACACATACATATATATCATTATTATTGATTTGTGTTTGTTTAATGCTGTTAAGTTCCTTATATAATAATATATCCGAAGAAGAGATGACTTTGGATTGATAAATTATGTTTTTTATAACAGCTATTTTGTATCTGGGAAAACGTTCACATTTGTAATAAAAACGAGTTTCTGCTAGTCCGTTTTTTTTTCAAACAGAACTGGTAAAATTATGGCTATTGGCATAGACTAATACATGAAGGAAAGGGGTTTTATTGTTAATATTGATTTCGTAAGTAAAATGTAGGACAGATTTATTCTCAAAGGCTTATTTCATTTTTTTTTTTAGTTTCTGCTAAGCTGTTTGCTAATATGAATATGTTGTTGATATAGCGTGTGTATATGGCGGGGTTCTTGGCGGAATTATTTGAAGGTTTTGTTTTCCACATGACACATATAAAAATTAGATAGAGTCGATCTAGGGACCGAACCCATCACTACGCCGTAAGTTTGTGTTCAAATTTAGCTAGAGTGGTCGTAAAATGGTAGAAGAGGTTTTTGCAGATTATTTGGCCCGTAGAACAATGTCTATAGTTTCTTTGACTGGGACTGTCTATGTCTAGGGCGGGGCTAGGATGCCCTTATTTGGTTTGTTAGACTGTAGCAGGGAGAGTAATTCACTAATGGGATTAAATGTTATATTTACTACGTAGTATGGAAGTATCAGTTAGTTTAGGGTTTTCTTTCTAATTGATATTCAGGAATTGGGATTTGTGAGATTTGGGGCAGGAGGCACGGTAGAGTAATGAATCGGAGAGCCGAGTTCGAATTTCAGTAGAATCCATTACATACGTGCTAATACCCTTGAGAAAGATATGAATCCTCTTCTTCTCCCCCCAGCTATAGGTAAATAGTAGGACAGACCGGGTTCTATAGCCTTAGATGGTCTACCGCAGAAAGAAATGGCAATCTACTGCGGGAAAATATGCTTCGTCAGTCATGAATCGAAAGATATATGATCAAAACTAAGCGAATATCACTCATGACACATAATATATATATATATATATATATATATATATATATATATATATATATATATATATAATTACCTAAAGAGCCAGACAAACCTACCAAGGTTTTACCTAAGCGGATTGTCAGGGAAGGCTGGCTCTTTAGCTTTAACTAGGTCTGCTCTACCTAACGTGTTGAGCACTTTATTTACTTATTTTGCTTACTCGCATCGGGTTTTTTTTCTTTGGGCTTTGGACTTGGATGCTAGACGATTATTTTCGGCTGACGTACATGTTCTTTGTTCTTTATTTTTTTTATAACTTTTTTCCCTTTGGTATTGGTTTGATTATTTGCAAATCAAGACACCAAAGGTTTTCCGGACTATTATAATTTCTTATACTCATAAGATTATTACTAATATATATATATATATATATATATATATATATATATATATATATATATATATAAATAAATATGAAATTCACTGTAAGTAATATTTAATTTAAAAGAGGTGAGTAACATCGCCTGAAGAGACACATTTATGGCGTTGAAAACATAATTGTAATTGTGTAGCGATTTTTAACATGTTTTAATATCCTAAAATAAATAATACACACACACACACACACACACACACACACACACACACACACACACACACACACATATATATATATATATTTAGAAAAATAATATGACAAATTGGAAAAATTTTTGTGACACGTTTTATCCGTTAGGATTTCATTGAACTGGACTTTTCTCAATATTTTGGGGTAACTTTTACTAAGTTACCCCAAACCACCTGCAGTGATATTTTGCTACACATCACGTGAATAATGTTTAAATTGTTGCAAATTACTTGGTTTTCTTGCACTTCTAAAAGAAAAGATTAAAAGACTATGATCTTTAGAGATATCTTAGAACTTTTTAAACCTTTGTCATTCATGAACCAAAAGAAAACATTTTCTTTTTTGGGGTATTCCACTGCAAAGACTGAACCTTGGTTTCGGTGTCCTAGCCCTAGATCCACGATTCCTCACCTGTTATGACCGTTTTCAAAAGGTTTTCTGTGATGTACTGAGACGACCACACTCTACACACTTTCCTTTTTGATTGCCAATGTATTTCTATGCTAAAATCATCAGCAATGAATTTATATTATGCATAAATATCGGCTTATGAATAAATTAGGTTTATTAACACGTAGGTGGACCGAAAATCTCATAGGCTGACTCTGAAGGAGTGATACCAGAGCTGTGAAATATTTCAACTCTTATTAATATCTGCATTGTTTATTTCCAGGAAAATGACATCTGACTTTTTTCAAAAAAAAAAAAAAAAAAAAATCACAAGTACAGTGCAACCTCTGTTCCCGAGCGTCTCACATGTCGAACAAATTGGTTTTCGAACAGAAAATTCGAGATGAAAATACTTCGGTTATCGAACAAAATTTCGGTTCTCGAACAACATTGCCGAACCGAGCCGAAACGAACCGAATTAACCCGAACGGAATAATTTCTGAGTCGACCGCCATGTTTTATACATTCGTGTGTTGTGCTATGCTTTTCTTTTCCAATTTTATTGTATTGTGCTTTGTTCTTTTTCTTTATTAGCTCTGGTTAGACATGGATCCAAAGAAAACTAGCAGTGATTCAATGGAAAAAGAAAAGTTGAGTGAAAAACAAATGTTGATGTTATTGTCTCATATGGCAAAATCAACGATCTATACTATTTTTATAAATAAAGAGACGATCATGTCTTTCCTTCCCTTTTCCAAACGATAACATCTCTTTCCTTCCTCTTCCACTTACACCATCAACAATCCTGCATACAGATATGGTAAAATTAAAATGTTCCTCTATATTTTATCAGTTTAGTATTGGGTTTATTTAGTTTTTCTTAGATTTAATGGTTTTATTAGTTTTGTGTATAAACTTGTGCACAAAGTACTGTTGTTAAAGTTTAAATTAGCAATCATCTTCGGACCGGGAACGGATTAATCCATTTTACATTGATTTCTATTGGAAAAATAGTTTCGGTTTACGAACATTTCCGGTTACGAACGGGCTTCAGGAACGAATTAAATTCGGGAACCGAGGTTCCACAGTAACTAGTTGCAAATTCTGTTGAAAATGAACAACATTTATGATAGTGGTGTTATCAAGTCCATGCAGAAAAAGGATTTATCCTCCAAGAGCATTCATGCTGACATGGTTGCTACACTAGGAGATGATACTCCAGATTTAAACAAGAGTGGAAAAGTGGGTGGTTGAATTTAGGAGGGGAAGGGAGAGTCTTGAAGATGACCCAAGGTCTGGACATCCTACAACTTCCACCACCAAGGAAAATATTGATCGTTTTCAGATCCAGCTGGTTTCCTGACCCAGGATAGGTTCATCACTTTGAGCCAGAGATAATCCATGCAGTGGAAACGCTCCTCATCACCTGCTCCAAAGAAGGCCAAGGTCATTTCAGTTTTTGGGATGCAAAAGACATTGTGTCTATTGACTGTCTTCAAAAGGGCCACACCATTAATGGCGAGTACTATTCCAACTTGCTGAGGCAGTTACGAATGGCCAAACGCTAAGGAAAATTGACGAAAGGGTCTTCTTTCATCAGCACAATGCTCCAGCACCTAAGTCCTTGGCTTCAATGGCTGCTGTGTGTGACGGTGGCTTTGAACTGGGTGATCACCCTCCCCAGTCTCCTGATTTGACCACATGTGACTATCATCTACTCCCCAACATGAAATACACTTGGCATGAAACCAGTATCACAGTGATTATGACGTTATACTTGCTGCTGTTGACATTTTTAACGACAGAATGAAAGCTTCTTCACCAATGGGATCCAAGCACGTCAGATGGAAGAAGTGTGTGGCCATTAAAGGGAACTATGTTGAAAAATAAATCTCATTTGGTCACATTCCATGAGAGTATCTTGGTCAAACTATGAACTTTTCAGCCGGCAGTCACACAAAAGTATATTAATAAAACTCGTAGAAAATATCAACAAAAAAAATTATTTGTTCAAATGTGGTTTCCATTATTTTCAATTACAGCCTCATGAAACCTTCAAAAAAAAAAAAATTAAAAAATCGCATAATGAAAAGATCCATGGACATCTTTGCACACTTTTTCTTGATGACGGCCTTGAGGGTGAGTATTCCTGTTAGAACTATAATAATAATAATAATAATAATAATAATAATAATAATAATAATAATAATATATAAAATATCTGCTAATTTATTTCTAATGAAAAGGTTAAAAACAATGGAATTTATAATTTGTAAACAAGGTATTTCTTGTGAACAAGGTAAAAACAATCTCTATTTAATATTTTGTGAACAATGTAATTCTTTGAAGCATGGTAAAAATAATCTCCCAGTTAATATTTTGTGAACAAGATAATTCTTTGGAAACAAGGTAAAAACTATCTCCCAATTTCTATTTTGTGAACAAGATAATTCTTGGAAACAAGGTAAAAACAATCTCTCAATATTTTGTGAACAAGATCATTCTTGGGAACAACGTAAAAACACTCTCCCAATTAATATTTTGTGAACATGGTAATTGTTGGGAACAAGGTTATAACAATCTCTCAATTTATAATTTGTGAGCAAGGTAACAATTCATACACGTGACTGTGTCATCTGAACACAGTGTGAAGAGAAACGGTTATTGTTTCGGAATGATGATATTTCATAATACTAAAATAACCTTCTCATCAGTAATGATAGAAAAGAAGGATATTCCATCGTCCTAAACCTCATCGTTATAAAAAAGATCCTTTCACCAGAGTCAGTTGAGTAGAGAACAGTATAGACTAGGGTACCTATAGCAGTAGACTAGTAGACAAGTAGTAGTACAGAAATTCACGTCTTTGCCAGCACTCCGTGAAGATCGAAAAAAAAAAAGAAAAAACTGTGTCAAACGTCATCCTCACAAAGAAAATTCTCGGAACCAAACCAAGTAAGCACTGACTTTTAAACCAAAAGAGACACTGAGAACATTTTTACACACACCATACCAATATTCTGTAATTCACATCAGATAAAGAAAATACAAATTCTTGCTATTTATGTTAACACGTGTCTCAGGTTTTTATTGTTTATGTTATTGTTGTACATTTTAGTTCCTTTCACTTTCAATTTAAAAAAAAGAAAAGGATTCCTCTTACAATACAAATACATATAGCAATGGGGTAATTACTTTAACATAATATCAAGTCAGGATTACTATATTATACAACTATAATATCAAGTCAGGATTACTATATTATACAACTATAATATCAAGTAAGGATTACTACATTATACAACCCCAAAATACCTACCCTGTTACACGGTAATGGGATGGATTCGCTTTTTTAACGGTTAGTCATCTCTTTGGGGCTTACTTAAAACCGAAAGATATATTGAATAGTAGGAAATTCCTTACAATACTTTATGTTACTAAGCGGGTCCCAAATATTAGTACTGGCCGGGGTCGAAGCTGCTTGACTTCTGTGATCGAGCGAAAACTGTGTCTTCAGCTTGATTTGACCATTAAGCATGGTAACGGTAAAATAGAAAAAAATGGAATTCTAAGAGTCAGAAATATACTCTTAATAAATAATCCAAATGGAACTGTCCAGTGGCATTAGGAATGAGTGAAAAGAACATGCAAACTACTTCGACCCATGCAATGTTGGGGTCTGTGAGGATAATGGTATTAGCTGCAAGAAACCTGAAGTGACTTGAAGTGACCTATTAATAACCATATCAAAGACTGGTTTTCATTCAAACATTCTGTGAACTTTGTCGTATTGGAAATGAATCTTCTATTATCATTTGTTATTCAGAAGATCAAAAGATTACTTGAAACAAGTACTGCTCATTGTTAAACCAATCAAAAGCAACATTTAGAATTATTTAACACAAAGAAAACTAGTCCTGGGTATGACGATAAACTCCATTCGGCAGTAAGGAGAGGTTTTCAGGAACGTGGAACCACCTCTTAATTGCTGTTGTTCCCAGGTCCATCCTGACCCGGAGTGGTAGCACCTGTTAGGGTTCCAGCTATAGGCGAATTGTGAACCTACAAACTGGACCGAAAACATTATGAAAGTATATAAAAAGCATTTTTATAGTGAAAATAGGAAAAGTACATATTCATAATAAAAGAAAATTACCAGCAATATATTTTTGTAAAAGAAATTACTAATTCTCCCAAGAATCAGCTCTACCCTAATCCATGGTGGTTGCACCTGTTAGGGTCCCAGCTATTGGCAAATAAGAAACCCACAAAAAAAAACAACAAAAGAAAACAAGACTACGAAAGTGTAAAAATATTTTTTTATTTAAAAGAATTACCAACAAAACTTATTTATAGTAAAATTACCAAAAATAAGTATTTTTAGTATAAAAATAAGTATTTCTAGTTTAAAAAATAAGTATTTCTAGTATAAGAAATAATTATTTCTAGTTTAAAAATAAGTAATTCTAGTATGAAAAATAAGTATTTCTAGTTTAAAAAATAAGTATTTTTAGTACAAAAAATAAGTATTTCTAGTTTGAAAAATAAGTATTTCTAGTATAAGAAATAAGTATTTCTAGTTTAAAAAATAAGTATTTCTAGTTTAAAAAATAAGTATTTCTAGTTTAAAAATGCTAAGTTTTCTAGTTTAAAATAAGTTTAAAATTTTTCTAGTATAAAATAAGTATTTCTAGTTTAAAAATAAGTATTTCTAGTTTAAAAAAAGTAAGTTTAAAAAATAAGCATTTTAGTTTAAAATAGTTTAAAAAATAAGTATTTCTAGTTTAAAAAATAAGTATTTCTAGTTTAAAAATAAGTATTTCTATAAAAAAATTTTAAAAAATAATCATTTCTAGTTTAAAAATAAAGAATTTCTAGTTTAAAAAATAAGTATTTCTAGTTTAAAAAATAAGTATTTCTAGTTTAAAAATAAACATTTCTAGTTTAAAAATAAAATTTCTAGTATAAAAATAAGTATTTCTAGTTTAAAAAATAAGTATAAAAATAATTTTTCTAGTTTAAAAATAAGTATTTCTAGTATAAAAAATAATTATTTTTAAAAATAAATTTTCTAAAAAAAAATAAATATTTCTAGTTTAAAAATAAGTATTTCTAGTTTAAAAATAAGTATTTCTAGTTTAAAAATAAAAATTTAGTTTAAAAAATAAGTATTTCTAGTTTAAAAAATAAGTATTTCTAGTTTAAAAAAAGAAGTATTTCTAGTATAAAAATAAGTATTTCTAGTTTAAAAATAAGTATTTCTAGTATTTCTAGTTTGAAAAATAAGTTTTCTAATAAAAAATAAGTATTTCTAGTTTAAAAAATAAGCATTTCTAGTTTAAAAAATAAGCATTTCTAGTATAAAAAAATAAGTATTTCTAGTTTAAAAATAAGTATTTCTAGTATAAAAAAATAAGTATTTCTAGTATAAAAAATAAGTATTTCTAGTTTAAAAAATAAGTATTTCTAGTTTAAAAATAAGTATTTCTAGTTTAAAAATAAGTATTTCTAGTTTAAAAAATAAGTATTTTTAGTATAAAAAAATAAGTTGTTAAATCATTCTTTTTAGATGCATCAAGGGTTGTCTTCAGTGATGCACTGTCCTCATCGCCGATTTCAGGTTACGCATCATATCAGCTCCAACAGCAACCCCGACCTGATTCTAGACGAGTAAGGCCGCCTCCTTGAAAGCATCGAGCTACGCACAACGACATTGCAAAAACAGTAATCATCTGCCTAGTTAGGCCGGACTTCGACCGTTCTAATTGATATATGTCAGTCAGCGTCAGCCAAAGAAAACAAGGCTTTTCACACTCATCTAGTGTTGTCTTTTTATTTCATCCGGTTTAGCTTTGATCTACTACTTCCGGAATCCATAACGAGGTGAGCTGGTATCTTTATTGCATAGTTTAAGCCCATGTTTTTCATATTAAAAATATCGATCCTAAATTTTAAACTAAACCTACACGCGTACCCAACCCAAATCTATCCTATACTAGCACTAGAAATTCACTATTCTATCAGGTCAATCTGTAATGCTTAGCTTATACTCTTATTCAAACAAAATCACAAAGATTTCTAGTTTAAAAAATATTTTTGTCCTTTTTTCAAATAAGATGTTGAACATCCCATTGAGAATTGGGAATAAACTTCCTAAAGTTCATACTTTGTTCTGTTTTAAGTACTTTTGAGTATCTCAGTCATTATCAAGAAATGGATGGTTGACAAGATTTTATTGTTTGCATTCTATCTTTTCTTTTGTTTTGAAATTTATTCAAATCGTATAAGTGGCATCACGTGTAAAACGGGTTTCTAGAGTACAACTGCACCGGAAAAGAATGAATCAAATATTCATACTTCCTGTTTTTATTTTGTATTCATATTATAGAGACATTCAGCTGCTAGGATGTAGCCAACAAAATCTTGTCTACCACAATAACAACACGCAGTTCTTGATAATGATGAAAGTATTTGGTTTGGTATTGTTTATTTTCTTTTACGGCATATCAGCCTAAATATGTCCGGTGAGCGTCAAATTTGGTCGGCTTTCCGTCCCGATTATGTGTGTCCTAGAAATATCACCAGAGTCTCTTTCTGATTTTAGTTCTTCTTGTTTCCATCTTTATTTAAAGTTCCTTGTTGATAGCATGCTCTATTCTTGATATTTTCGTAGGTATGAGGGTGGTGTAACTATGGGCTATAAATAGTAGGACATGTATATGGAAAAATCATTGTTATGCAATATTCACTCGTCAAAAGAAAGAATTAGCCCACCCAACCTTATACTCAATCCGAAATATGGTTAGGCTCTAAATAACCGAAATAAAGGGTTGATAATCCGTAAAAATCAAAACAATCAGCTCTTGATAATCTTAGCATCTTTCTATAGATCGACATCTTTGTCGCTTCAAGTCTCCTCTTCGCTTGTAAGGAAATTGGGACAAAATATTTCGTTTTGCAAATCTTTTTCGAATGTAAAGACTTTTTTTCTGTGTTTGCTTAAAGCAAAAGATTTTTGGCTGTTATTCAATCAATTGTTCCGTGTTGAAGAGTTAAATGAGTTGTAAAACAGGTAGAAATGACAGCTGCAGACATTTCGCATTTCAATGTGTCAACATATCTTAAAATTCAAGGTTTACACATAGACATTTGATACTGCTAGTTTGTGGGGAGCACCAGTGCGGACTCTTTATACCAGGATTCCTGTTTAACCAAGGCTTATGGTAAGCCTATAAAAACAAAGAAGCAAATGAAATAACTTGCAGTTTAAATTTTTATTGTATTTTTCCTCTTTTCGAATTGAGTACGAAATAAGGGTAGGTCACCAATTCTTATTCTCTTCAATCAAATTGAAGACCTTTCATTTGAAGAGCTACCATATTCTGCTGATAAAGCAGAAAGCTTTGCCAGCAAATTCTCTTCCAATTCTATTCTCGAATCATCAAGAATATTTTGACTCCATCATGTGTGATATGTTTATAACTGCATGGTTTCCGCTCTCATTTCCAAACTTGATCTACTCAAAGCCTTTGGATTCGATGATTTCCCTTATCGTCCAATCACCAAGCTCTACAACAGATGCCTTGCTACTTCTTGCCTCCGAGATTGCTAGAAATTCGCATTTTGTATTTCCTGTTTTTAGAAACATTGACGAATCGACTGATCCTTTGAACTATTGACCTGTTAGTCTTCTACCTTTCCTTGGCAATGTGCTAAAAGTTCTAATCAACTCCGAATTGATTACGCATCTAACAACATAGCTTTCGCATCTCTAGGCCAATCGCTGATGTGTTGACGGTTATTGCTGAAAGAGTGTCAAGCTTTAGATAAGAATAGCGAAATCTTGGTTGTTGCTTTAAATGTTTCGAAGGTGTTTGACAGGGTTGATCATCTTCTACCCATCATCGGTCTTCTCAACTCGGCATTGTGAAAGCATCACTTCAAAAGATTCTGAAACTATCTAAAAATGTTTCCATACAAGATTGAAATGATTCAAACTTTACTGCCCCAAGATACTCATGTGTTTGTAAAAGTTATCTTTGTTTTAAATTATTCAGTCTTTCAGTAGCCACCTTGTATATATATATATATATATATATATATATATATATATATATATTGGTCGGTTAAACAAACTGTTATAATTTAAAATTTCTTTAATATGTTCTCTATAAATGGGTTAATAAATATAGTACTTAACATATATTAAATCCCTAAACTATTTGTAAAAAAATTAAATATTTAAATTGCTGGCAAGCATCATATTAATTTCTTCGGGTTTTTTCTATCAAGCATTAAAATCTATTCTTTACATAAATTGCTAAAACCCAATTACAGCCTCTTTCTCTTTACTTCCCTCTCCCTCTTCTTTCTTTTCCCTTTTTCTTTTCTCTCTTCTCCCCTCCCATTTCAATATATCACTTCCGTTGAGTTAACCGTCTAAATAGGTCACGGTCTGGTCGCTCCTCCTCCCCCAATACTAAGTATACTTGAGAGAGATATGAAATTAATCCCTCCCTATACTCTACTACGTCTATTTAACTACTCCTTTTACACTCTCTGTTAAATTACAAAAACTTACACTACCCATCAATTTTAATTTCATTTTTCGTTTCATTTCATTTTTGGAAGTGCTATCTGATGATCCGGCATCCTTTAAAAGGACTCTGGTGAAATAAATTATTATAATGGTACCATAAAATGGTCTGTTTTCTTTAATTATATATATATATATATATATATATATATATATATATATATATATATATTTAAAACAAGTAATTTATTAATGGTAATAGTCCCTAAAAACATTTTTCGTCCAACATTTCATCAGGAGAAAATCGTTGGAAAAATTGATAAATTAAACGAAAAGAACAACAACGAAAATGAAGAGCAAAAAGGGGGAAATCACGTTAAAATCAATGACATATAAGTATATCTTACTTATTATAAAACGCAGATTGTGTGTGTGTGTCTGTAACGTTTATATATTGGATCGGATTTCCTACATTTTTTAGCCGATTTCAACAAAACTTCACAGGATGACATAAAATTACCTTGTGGTGGTTCTAACGGCGCCAAAAATTGGGAAAGACACAATTGTTTTTTAACAAAATCAATTTGAAAACTAAATTAAGACACATCGTGAGAATGAAAGGGGACAACTCGCATCGGGTTAAAAAACCCAGGTTGTTTATGTGTGTGTGTGTGTGTTCCTTTATATATGGGATCGGATTTCTTGTTTTTCAGCCGATAAAACAAACATCCCTTTTTTTTTTACAGGTTCAAATCTTATTGTCTTTTCTTTTTTTCTTTATTTATACATTCAGAATGCTTTAAAAATTCCATTTACAAGACAATTGTTTATAATAAAATTCTAATTCTATTCAATCGGGGACTCATCATAACTTTTTGAAAACAATGTTTTTGTTTGAGTTTGGGTTTGACCAATTCGTAAAAAAAAATAAACTAAGACATGCGTGTCCGTCAACCTAAACAATAATCTAACGATCTCTACTGATTGTACGAATCGAAAAATCGGATAACTCTTTATCTTTATAAAATAATTCCACGTACTTTAGGGCCGTTTTTACAATTCCCTTTGCAATTTGTTACAAGGCAGATCAATAAGGCATTGGTTCTATTTTGAAATTAATTCAATATTTAAAAGAAAGTATTAAGAAATAATTTAAAAATGCCACACACAGAAATCTGATAGACAAAAAACAACAATATTTCAGATGATAATTATTAAGGAAAAAACACATCTACTTGTAATAAATTAATAAACCCAAATAAAGTTAATATTTTTTGTATTAGAAACAACGAGTGGAAAATATATTCAAATCAGAATTCTAATTATGAATCACCAAAGCAAAATATGCAATTTTTTTTACTGTATTCAATAAGTAAAAATCATAAATTGTAAAGATTAAACAACAAAACTTCACTTTTTTTTGGCAGGTAATCTTATTGTTCTTTTTTTTTTTTCTTTATTTTTACATTCAGAATGATTCCATTTATACTTATAATTCACATCAAAATTAAAAATATTCATCAATCGATAGACTCATAACGATTGTAAACAATGTTTTTTTTTGACTTTGGGTTTGACCAATTCGTAAAAAAAAAAAAAAAAATATTAAGACATGCGGTCCAAAACCTTAAACAATAATCTTTGTCAATTTTATTTTCAGTCTTTATGATGGTTTGATACTTGATCTATCTCTTTCTTCGTTACATCCCCAACAACGCCGGGCTCTACTGCTAGTATACTTATAACGAGGGAGGGAAATTGAGAAATAATTAGCCGAGGATCCTAAATAAAATAAATGATTTAAAATAAACTCAAAAAGATTTCTGTTGATTTTTAAAATGTTTCCGTAATCCTATACACTGATTTTAAAATCTTTCAGTTGGAACCAGCTCTGTATTTTTGGCACAACCATTCTTTTCGTAGACGACTTGGCTAGGTTATATTCTCTACTAGGTGTTGAAATAGCCGATTCCATATTTGTAGAAGGAAGATAACACTTGAAATCTATTTTGCCATGTCGTATTTTAGAAGGTACATGTTGATTAATTCTTGTTTCTAAATGCAAGGTTGTACGCCCATAAACAGGTCCCCCCCATATATATATATATATATATATATATATATATATATATATATATATATATATATTTGTTTGAATAAAAACAGACCACTTTAAGGTTCCATGTAATAAGTTATTTCACCACAACCCTTTTAAAAGGCTCTGGATCATCAGACTTTACTTCCAAAAGTTGAAATGAAAAATGAAAAGAAACTTACACATTTTTGACGGACCGCACCAAGCATATGTAAAATTAACGAAGTGAGGAAGTGAGATCGGAGAGAAGATATGAGTGAGTTAGATGTACCATTTTCAATTCCTTATCCTCAACCCCACTCTGTGTAGGCTAGACGCCGCTTAACCTAACGTATGCTATCTAGATATAGATGAGTAAGGGGTAAGGGAGAAGACCGACTTAAAGGGGGAAGATACAGTTAACAATAAAATAATAAATCATGTCCCTGAGATCAGGATTCACTCAAATTCTTAGACGCTGTTATTTTGCATTACTTTAAAGGGTATATTTGGGGGTTAAAGTTTGATATAAATCTAAATGTCTAAAAAATCTACGAAGAATTTAATTTGAAGTTTGTTGGAGTTTTGGGTATTTTCTATGAAATAGTCGATTGGAAAAAATTCATAGAAAGTACATTGAAAGAATAATCCATTTTATATATAGTAATCTTTTTTATTTTCCTAAACTTTTTTCTTATAGCTTGTTAAGTTGACATCTATTCGTTTGATTTTTGTTCATAAATTAAATTCGTGACTGTTTTTAGATACCTAATTATCAAGGGTTATTCCAATTCAAATAATTTTATCATCAATAATGATTATTAAAGGGTAATATATTTCAATTTAAATTAAATTATCAATTTAAAATTTACCTCCGTATTATTTATTTAAACTCACTTCCAACTGAAGAATCCTAGAGGATAAATTTGGATAAAAGATTATTAACAGAAAATTAGGTCCTTCTTTTATAATCCATACACATACACACCTCTACACATATCCGAACCCCTATCTATATCTACATACCTATATCTCCCTATATACTTATGAATCCATATATACACATGTACACACATCTACACAGAAATTATATGTATATTCCCATATCTACACATATACACCTATAGAGAAATATATACACACATATCTACATGCATATCCACACATACACATATACTTATATATATACACATTCACACACATAAAGTTATATGTATATCCATATACATATACACATATACGCATATACATATAAATGCCCATATATGTACATCCATACATATGCACATATACACGTATACACATATACATATACACATACACACACATATATATACACCCACACCCACACATACATCTATACATATATATATACATACACATGTATATATCTATATATATACACACACATATATATATATATATATACATACACATACATATATATACACATGTCCACATACATACACCCACTTATGCCTGCATTCAAAGACTATATCAATATCAACATGTAATTATATTATGAATGTTTTTATTCAAACATATTTGCTCTGAATTTACATTGAGCTCTCTGGATATCATATTCCTTGGGTCTACCCATACAGATTACCTAGTTTTGCATAAACTATATATATATATATATATATATATATATATATATATATATATATATAGAGAGAGAGAGAGAGAGAGCGTCATCAATGATTAATTTAATCACAATTTTGTTAAATTTAATCGACATGGTCTGGCTCTTTAACCATTTTTCTATCGTCCGGTTTAAACTCTCCCCCCACAACCCACCGATCTTTTGAATAGGAATAGAAATTTATTCCTTGCTTTTTTTTGTTGAGGGTTGATTTTCATGTTTCTTCTAAAGTCCTTTCCTTCTTTTTCACTTCCAGTAGGCCTCTTGCGTCTTAGGGACGTTATCGCCTTACATGAGGTGACTTGTTTGAAAAAAAAAAAAAAATTTGTCCTCTTTTCAAATAAGATGTTGAACATCCGATTGAGACTTGGGAATAAACATCCCAAAATTCATACTTTGTTCTGTTTTTAATTAAGTACTTTTGAGTATCTCAGTCATTATCAAGAAATGGATGGTTGACAAGATTTTATTATTTGCATTCTGTCTTTTCTTTTGTTTCGAAATTTATTCAAATCGTATAAGTGGCATCATGTGTAAAACGGGTTTCAAGACCACAACTACACCGGAAAAGAATGAATCAAATATTTATACTTCCTTTTTTTATTTTGTATTCATATTATAGAGACATTAAGCTGCTAGGATGTAGCCAACAAAATCTTGTCTACCACAATAACAACACGCAGTTCTTGATAATGATGAAAGTATTTGGTTTGGTATTGTTTGTTTTGTTTTACAACATATCAGCCTAAATGGTTTATTTAATGCCGGCAAGATTTTTATTGCTAGTAATATATTTATATTTTTTAAATGTATTGCTGGTAATATTTTTTCAAAAATGTACTGCTGGTAATATTTTTCTTTTTCAAAAATGTACTCCTGAAAAATTTTTTTCCGAAAGTATAGCTGGTATTAAAACCTATTTTTATACTTTCATAGTGTTTTGCCCCCTTTCGGGGGGTTAACTATTTGCCTATAACTGGGGCTCTGACGAAGGCGACCACCCCGAGTGAGAGTGGACCTGGAAACATCAGCAATTAACAGGTAGTTCATGCTCCTCAAAACTTCCTGATCAAAGGCGTTTCTGTCGAATGTAGTTTATCGTCATACCCAGGACGCAGATGTAGTTTATCGTCATACCCAGGACGCAGATGTAGTTTATCGTCATACCCAGGACGCAGATGTAGTTTATCGTCATACCCAGGACGCAGATGTAGTTTATCGTCTCACCCAGGACGCGGATGTAGTTTATCGTCATACCCAGGACGCGGATGTAGTTTATCGTCTTACCCAGGAAGCCGGATGTAATTTATCGTCATACCCAGTACGCCGGATGTCGTTTATCGTCATACCCATATATCTACCTATATTTATATGTTATAGATATAATTTATTTAAGTAAATTCTCTGGTTTTTTTTTTTAGTAAAAGAGTATTAATTGCGTTTACCAGCCTGAATGTTCGAGAAATTTCGTAGAAAATATTCACTTCTCCGACAGGAATCGAACCTGTAACCTTAATGGGAGCCATCATTTGATATGATGTGCTGTTAACCACAAAGAAAAAGTGCATATTTTTTATGAATTCTCTCGAACATTGAGGCCGATAAATATAATTAATACCGTTTAATTAAAAGGAAAGAGCAATTACTTAAATTATATCTATAAAAATAACGTATAAACAGATAATATATTAATTATCGGACTTAACCGAATTTCATAATATATATTTTCCCAATATCACCTTTCCAAACAGAATTACTACTCTCCCAAGCCAACGTACACAAATGTATCAAGAAATAAAAAGAAATTCGTCAAGACAACAATAAAAACAATATTTATACACAAGAAAGTACTTGACGTAATTTTCAGTTGACAGTATGAATACAATAGAGTTTTGAAAATTCTAGTTGCCAAGGACATTTTGTTTGTTGTTAATAGTTACTTTGTTTTCAATAAATTAATTTCGTTTTTGGCTTGAAAAAATCCACATTGGACGAAACGCGTCGGATAAGAACACAGTTTTCCTATTGTCTTTTACCCTTATTGTCTTTTTCTACAGGTTAACTCTGAGAAAATTTTCATATATATATATATATATATATATATATATATATATATATATATATATATCAGTAGGTGAGGAGTTTATGAATCTGTGAAGTGCTTGTATCCATATTTTGGTGACGAAGACCTGTTCATGACAGAGATTGGCGCAGCGTTTGCTTCCGTCTCTGTAAGCCATGGTGAATCTTTCTCTCCTTGTTAAAGACAAAAATGAT